>VXAD01003680.1:898605-935498 GCA_013399195.1 Dicrurus megarhynchus | reverse complement strand
TCGGGCACCGCGGGGTGCCACACCGTACCAGGATACGGTGTTCTGCCGCGGGAGCTCCGAGAGAAACCCCAACCACTTTCTGATGAACAGAGGAAAATCCACATAAACTGATCCAACCAAGGAGATCTAAAAAGTGCCAGAAGCCAAGTATCATCTTTCTACACAAAAATTATGGGTCAGAGGAAGGCCGGTTAAAAATAGGACAGAGGACCATCTTTGGCAATAGAAAGAAGCCATGCAATAGGCATTACACTCACACAGACCAGGTGGGTGTTGTACAAGCTAAGACCCTGCTCCCAGGTCTTAGACAGGCTCACAGGAATGCAGTGCCTTGGAGTATGCAAACTAGATTTTTCTCAGGCCAAACTACCCTGAGAAACAGCCTCCAACCACTAACCAGGGCTCCGGTCCACCCATTTTTACCATTTGCAAGCCTTCAGTTGACACCAACAGCAAGTAACAGTGGACTACAGCAAAAATCTTAGCCTTTGCCAGCCCCTGAATCAGCGTGGAAGTGGTGCTCATCCTTTCTTGATATTGGCAGCTGAAAGCTCAGCTGCTTCTTAAAAACACAACAGTTACAGAATTTTTAATCTTTTTCACTTGCTCACATTAAAAAAAAAAGAGTTGTTTTTCCTTAAGAACACTTGCTCTATTTGTGTTCCTCTCTCATTCTTAAATTGAGGCCTGAAGAAGCTATGGGTCACGTCTCACAGGCAAGCAGAAGAAAAGTTGCAGATGCTGTGTTTAGGTTTTATACAAAGGAAACATCCAATCTTTAAAGACTCAGGGCTGTCCAATCACCACTGTTTATGTTACAAGTGATTTTTTCAAACTGTAAGGGACAAGATAATGTTGGCCCTGGGCAAGTGTAAAATACTGAGAGAATGGACGGACACAAGCTGAGTATTTTTAAACTAGTATCACTGTACCAAAAAGCACTTCGTGTAAGCACAGTGGTCATCAGGACTTCACCCAATGCTGCACTTGGCTATCAGATCAAGGATGGCAGGAAATTAGAAATGACTGATTAAACCACAGTAGGTAAGGTCTTTCCCTGTGAAGTATGATGAATGAAAAATTACTGAGCACAACGACAGTAACAAGAGTGTTCTGGGCTTTGAAAAACATTCAAGAGAAGGGAAATCACTGATAAAGAAAATGCTTCAACAAAGACAAAACATTTTAACTGGAGAAGAGAGGGCATGTGGCACTGACTTATGTAAAAGCATGAAAACAGGGATGATGCTGGCAGTAAAACAGGAATAGCTGAGGTTACTCTTTTGCATAGCTACAATACACAATTTTTCAACAAGAGAATATCCTTCATTAAAGGATGATTTGAGTAAACCTAAAATAGTCCTTATAGGGAATTTGTGAGAATGACATCTTACGAGAATGTAATTGTGCAATAAATGACAACAAGTGAAAAAAGGTTGTTTTTATTTCTCAGTGTTTCTCCACTGTCAATACTGTCCTTTTGCTGCAACATGTTGCAAAAAAACTCTCTGCCTTTTCCATTTTAAACAGCTACAATATTTACAGGCTGTTTCCAATAACACACGCAGACACATACACACTCACAGACACGCAGGTACATATATCCCTATCCCTGGCAAGGTAACCGTTTGCTGGTAGAGGCAATATATATTTTCATTGTCCATTAAAAACCAAAGCCATCCTCTCATTTATGCTCTACCCCCCTTTCCATTTCCTAACCAGCAGCTATTGTCAAGCTTTCAGGGGCATCTGTGTAAGAAGTTACATATCCAGCTATTTGATTGCCATCTTTCAAAGCTGTGGCCTAAGTGTACTGGGATTATCTATTCAAACTGTACATACCAGAATGCATAAAAATTGCTCATATTCAAATGTTCATGACCAAGTGATGTAGGTATACTCCCAAAATCTTTTGGGGCAGCCATCTTAATCACCTTTTAAGAAATATGCGTATCATGCTGGGGTGAAACAAATCACATGCTTTACCTTCCACCAAGGTGTTATGTACCCACTTTTTTACTAAGGCACCAGGAATTACCAGTATAATTTCTGAAAGAGTCCAGCGCCACTGAATGTACTGCATTAGATTATCAA
The DNA here is from genome assembly GCA_013399195.1 of Dicrurus megarhynchus. NCBI lineage: Eukaryota > Metazoa > Chordata > Aves > Passeriformes > Dicruridae > Dicrurus > Dicrurus megarhynchus. The sequence continues at coordinate 933,404 of VXAD01003680.1, read as the reverse complement.
ATAGCAAGCCAGACAAGAAAAGAATAGATGCCTATATAATAGGTATAAAATTCCTTAATAAAATTAAGTACATAAAACCTGTGGTGGGTCAACCCCAAATCCAATATAAGTTGAATAATATTGTTAATGGTAAGAAATGCAATTTATCCAGCTCCATTTGGTGAATGGAGAGCTCTGTAATTGAGATAGATCTTTCAAGAAGTGTCTTTGTTATCTACACTCCTAGGTTGCATGGTGGCGTGTGCATTATCAGAGAAAGGTGAATCAATCATAAGGCATTTCTTCCCCCCCTTGCCCAAATCCAGATAAAGCTTTATGGCCTCTTGCCAAAGGGCCAAAGGCATGGACCTGTGCCACAAGTCTTCATCTGTCACCTCACCAGTCCATCCAGGCTTCTCAAAGAGTTCTTCAGTTCCCAAAGGCATTGTGAACATGGGATGAGGAATGACTGATGGTAACTGCACTCTTGACCGGAAAGCTGACACCACCACTCAGAAAATTGCCAGGCATCCCAGGCAAAGTGGCTGTAGGACCATTCAGCCTACACGGAATTACCTCAAAAAACAATCATCACCATCATCTTCCCTGAGCTCTGAAACCGTTTCACACATGCTGGACCATGAGAGAACTCCCCAGAATCCAGCACTAGTATCATACACTGCAAGTAGCCCAGAAGTCTAGGTGTCATCAGTGGTGTCACATACACAGTTCTAGGTTTTGTTTTAATCAGAACATTTTAAAAGATTTCACAGAGAAGTGAAATGGGAAGAGGGTTAAAAAAATCACGCAAAAGCCATTTTTACTAAGGAACATAATCTGATCAATGGGATTTTCAAGCCCTTTTCTGCAACTGAGTGTTTTAGGGAGAAGTCCTTACATATGTACACATAGATAGCACCTCCAAAGAAATCTGAGAGAAAGAAAATAGATTGGGATCTACCTGGAAGCTACAACAGTAGGACTTAACTGGAATGTTCTTATGGCAAGAGAATATCACAATGCAAGTGGACAGAGTAAAAGCAATCATCTATATGGGTTTTCATGAAAGTCTAGAAAGATCTAAAAAATTCTGCTCTGTCATAAGGTTCAACTTGGACAGACAGGACTAATTTGAAAACACCCATCTTTTCCATCCTTACAACAGAAAAGTATCACACATCAAGACATAGGCCAAGAAAATAAAACAAAAGATGAAATAATCTCCATCTAGAACAGAGGTTTTCACAGACAGATCTATCCTGTGGGGAGGTGTGCCCATATGGCCAAGAAGGCCAAAGGCCTGTATCAGGAGCAGTGTGGCCAGCAGGACCAGGGCAGTGATTGTTCCCCTGTACTCGGCAATGGTGAGGCCGCACCTTGAGTGCTGTGTCCTGTTCTGAGCCCCCCAATTCAGGAAGAACATTGAGATGCTCAAATGCATCCAGACAAGGGCAACCAGGCTGGTGAAGGGTCTGGAGCACAAATCCTGTGAGGAGGCTGAGGGAGCTGGGGTTGTTCAGCCTGGAGAAGAGGAGGTTCAGGGGAGACCCTGTCACTCTCCACAACTCCCTGAAAGGAGGCTGTAGCCAGGTGGGGGGCGGCCTCTTCTCCCAGGGAACCAGTGACAGGACAAGAGGACACAGTCTTCAACTGTACCAGGGGAAGTTTAGGCTGGACATTAGGAAGAAGTTCTTCACAGAAAGGGTGATTGGGCATTGGAATGGGCTACCCAGGGAGGTGGTGGAGTCACCATCTCTGGAGGTGTTTAAGAAAAGACTGGATGTGGCACTTTGTACCATGGTCTAGTTGACAAGGTGGTATTCGGTCATTGGACTCTATGATCTCAAAGGTCTTTTTCAACCTAGTTAATTCTGTGTGATTCTGAGTTAGAAAAAAACCAAACATTTTTGTCACTTGTACACTGGAAGCCAAACACAAACTATATACAAACCAAGATACAATCATATGTGAATCTTAACGAGTTCAGGAAAAACTTTAAAGAGTCTGTTTTCCAAAGCCTTATCGAAGAGTGAAATTTCAACTAGGTGGCTTCTGTTGAGCAGATCTGGAATAGGTATGAGCACTATGTGAATGGCTTCACAACAGATGTTAGCTGAGTATCTGAAAGGAAGTGTTAACCTTTTAGCTGTCCACATTAAAATCCATCTACTGAAGGCAGCACACCAAAAGCCTTATGATTTATAAAAACCAGAAATATTCTTCAATTCTCTTTGCCCTTAAAAAAAGTCTCTCTCTCTTTCCCTGTCTGCTGTTTGCCAATTTAATTCCAGGCAGATACACATATGCGCTGAAATTTCAACATTAAAAAGCCATTAATTCCGATCATGTCTATTGCCAGCAATAGACATTGTCCTTACCTTGCCCCGAAGAGAGTGAGAGATTGTTCTTTCAGGGTTAACATACTGAAAGCTGTTTTGGTCAGGTTTAAAAAAAACCAAAGCAAAAAAACCTAAACTATGTTTTTTGGTTTTCAGTCATTTTTTTACCTCAAGGCTTCAGTCCAAGGAAAAAAAACCAACCCTGTGCAACTAATGTCAAATAGGGGCTTATTTTCAAACAAACTTCTCCCTTTTAAATGAAGCAATGTTTCTAGTAATACAGAAAACCTGGAGAGTTAATTAATTAAAAGGGTATTTACCTGAAGGAATGGACATAGAATAAAACCTTAACTAAGAGGCCTTCAATTCAAAACTTACACATTTTTTTCATTCCTGACAGCAGCATTACCAGACCGCTACAGAAGTTTCATCTACTGTACTACATTTTCACATATGCAGGAGATGAATTCAACTACTCTATAATGTGTACATATGATAAATAACTTCGCTGTTCCACATAGTTTTAAGGGTGGCAGATCTGTGCATTTATACCATGATTAAATGGGACTGGGTATGAATAAACTGAACAGCAATATGCAACTGTAAAATGCACAGCATTTCAAGGACGAGTTTGCATAATCTATGATACAAGCAAGGTCCCAGTATCACTCACTGGGAACAGTAACTGGAATTGAGTAGCTACCAGGCACAAACACTTACCCTTTCATGGCTAGATGGCATACAGTGACTTGAGTAGGAATACAAGTGTTTCTTAGGTAGCTGTTTCTTCCTTTTTTTCTTATCCCATACAATTTCACTCTTACATTAGGTACATAAGGGACAATGTTTCTCTGATGTCAGAGAGTTAGTTACAATAACCTCCGTGGTATATCAGAGGTCTCTTCTAGTTACAACACATATAAAGAAGTGGAGGTGACTGGGAAGAAGATGGCTGCTCCCAAAAGCTAGTACTGTTTGCAATTTCCCCACAGAGTCCTATATAATTACAGGTCAGAAACAGGAAACAATCACAACAGGTACATTTTTTTTCTTACGGATTAAGAAAAGTGAGTCATAGGAACTGCAAGTCAAGAACAAACCAGTTTCCCTCTCACACTCCCATGATAGTTCTGAGTTACTTGTTTCCCTGAATACACACTTTTAAAAAAATACAATAAAACCTAGGATATGTAACACATGAATAATTCAACTTCACAGTTATAAATACTCAAATTACACTTACATAGAATATATAATCACAGAAAATAAAATTCAAGTCATAGAAAAGAATGAAGACTAAAGGGAAAGAAAAGGCAAGGTGGTAAAACTGATACAAGTTTAGGGCTGTGCCTTCTATGAAAGATCTTTAAAAGCAGAAGTCAAGTTTTGTTTGGTACTTTTTTGTTTTGTTTGGGGAGTTTTGTTGTTGCTATTTTTTCTTTTTATATTGGATAGAATCAAAAAAACCTTCAAGCATCCGTGAAGTAATCATGGACCTGCACCTCCCACTACAAAACTAAAACCACCGTGTTTGCCAGAGAAGAGCCAATGAAACAACACAGCCAGCTCTGGGTGTAAAGAAGCAACGCAGCCATGGCTAATGAAGGGAAGACAGATGGAAAGTCATATTGGGGCCCACTTTAAAGCTAGACGTGTTGTACAGGCTTGAGGTACCACTGCCACCACAATAAAGTCTGATGTAGTACAGGGATACTCAGGTGCTTTTCTACACATTTGTTATTTTACCATTTATTGTGAAGAGGATGCAGCAAATGCACTTGTACGAAATACAGAACATAGAACCAAACCCATGGCACAGCCCTTACCATCAACATGTATATGGAGAGGGAGGGGATTAATCCCAAAGGCAATTTAAATAATGGTATTTTATATACTTATATTTATATATATAAATAAATGTTCTCAGCAATCTCAGGGTTGTTTTTAGTGCATTGCTGTAAAAAAATTAGTGCAGTTCTCATTAATGTTTAGCTCATAAGGAATAAGAATCTATACATCTGTTCAGTCTCTTCTTGCCACACCTGAAACCCTTACACTGTTTCACCAAACTGAAGGTTTGTAGTCAATTTCATTAAAATAAGGTGGATGAATTCCACACACTCTGTGACAAGACATGGCAATTTTTGGCAAAACAATTAGAAAAATATGAGGTGCTCTGATCTTAGAACTGAAAAGTTTGTTGATTTAAAGCATTACGCAATGCATAACAAAATTTATAAACAAAAGATATGTCTCAACAAATCTATCCTTCATGCAAGTGTTTCTTCAGCAGCTAACAACTTAAAAAATTTCTTACACTTGTTTATTTGGAGAAAGGGACTTAGACAAATCTGTGTTTCAAGTCCTTTCCTACAACCGGACCAAAGTTTCATGTCCTGGGAGCTGCTTCTTCTGGACCCTTCTCTCTTCTGAACCATTGGAGAAGGGGAAGTTTCAGTCTCAAAGAGATTTACACTTCAGCCCCAAGTTCAAGGACTCCAGTTTCAACAACAGCAACGTATTTATCTTCAATTTGAACGAGCAGGATGGTTTTATCTATATGCGACCGACTACTTGGATCTCTGCTGCAAGGCACCCAGCGGTGAATCACCTAGGGGAAAAAAAACCAAAATATAATAAAATGTAAGCTCCATAGGGAGAGCTGTCATATCAAAGTTGTGGCTGATACCTCAAGACCCTTACAGGGCCAAAGGAGCAAAAATATAGGTGCTATACTGACTTAGTTGCTCATTTTTCAATGACAGCATACCCCCAAGCTGCACATTGAAGTCTTTCTGAAGATCTGCAGCTTAAAATCATATTTAGGTCTTTTACAACCATTTAGGTTGTAAAAGACCTCTAAGATTATTGAGTCCAACTGTGAGAACAGCCTCCTTACCTGAGAGCAGCCAGTCTGATTTAGATTTGAGTAGGAACAAACAACTTGACCCAAATCAGAACGAAACAGTTCATCCAAAGTGAGTAGCAATTGAAAAAAGTGCACACATACAGATTTGGGATATTTTGATGCTCTAATTATAATAGTCTTAAAATACCTCAGTGTTGTGCAGCACAGAACTGCAGTTTACCAGGAGTCAGGTATACAATACTGTTTCTTCCACGTTAAAGCCCTTGCCCTAATTTTGTTTCCTATGCACTGTGAATTCAAGGTTGATCTTCTGAATTAAGTTATTCAAAGATAGTTTTAAATTAAAAATATTACAAAAAAGAAGGGGTTCAGAAACAGTGCTACAAATTATTGTACCATACACCCTTGGATCTACAGAATTTAGGTACTTTGATATGCTGCTTCTAAGGATACTGACTGCCAGAAGGTCCCTTTTCATACAGGCCCTTGTATGACCTTGCAGGTCTCTGCTCAGCTGCCTCCATAAAAACACACCCTTAATTTCTGGGTGCCTCAAAGGACCCATAATGATGCTCCATTAACACAGGTGTAAGCATTGTCAGGTTCATAGAAATAGAATTATCAGAAAGTTTCCAACTGTTGGAGAAGAACCCTTAATTCAAGACAAAGTAAGTCAAAAAGCAAGTAAAACTAATTTTTACAAGTTCCACAACAGTAAAGTTTTCTAGAGTCCCAAAGATATAAAGGGAAAAAAATGACAGAAAACCACATGTGATCTGTATCTTCCAAGATCAAATCCAAGAGACTCACTTTATCTTCATTATACACAGCTGACAATTCCTCTAACACTGGGTGAAGGACATTTAGCTTTATCCATTGCATGAGATCTATGCTGCATAGATACAGGGAGGGCATTTTAACCAGGGAAGCATGGCATCTTTAGTTCCTCTTTGATGCAACATGATATTTAAGTGGTGATATTTAAGTGGTCTGTTCAAGTCTGACTTCAAAGTGTATCCATATAAACTTTTTACACTGCTGTATGAAATGAGGCCAGGAATATCCTATCCCTAGACACAACAAAAAGTTTTCCAATGAAGTCCCAAGTACTATATCCTTGTTGTCCAACTTAAAATTGGTGCCTTTGAGATAGCTAAGGGCATCAGTATCATGGCTCCTTAAAAACCTGTGTATATGCAAAAAGTTGTACACAGATTAAAACTCACCACTGCCATATTCCCACACTCAGTTTTACCGTCTCTTCTATCATGACTGGCACTTATTTGGTCCCTAAAATGACTGACAACATGCAAAGTATGTCACTAGGTAGTCAAGAGGTGGTAAGAATCTCTTGGAGGAAAAGGGTTCTTCTACACCCCGGTATCATGTATCATAGAAAAGATAATGCTGGGCATACCCTCTCAAAATCTGGAAAAAGTAGCTGCTACATTACAAAGAGGACTGCTAAGTGTAATTTCCTTGAGGAAACTTTATAATGTCTTTCTGCCTTATAAACACACTGTACTGCATACTTGGCAAGATAAAAAGCTAAGTTAGGAAAAATGCTTTTTTCTATGTAGCAGCAGTGTCTTAAACTACTGAGTGCTGAACTGCATACTGAGAGCAGACGTAAGGTAAACTGCTTGATGAGCAGCAACTCAGCAGGTAAGAATAATTTCTGCCTTTTTGCAGAAAGGACCACAGCCATGGGATCAGAAGGGGAAGATTGTCCTAAGAGCTTTACTGATACAAGTATGTTTAACCACAGGCAGCTGAAGCAGGCAGTGGAAACCACATCATCAAGTTAAATCCTTTCCTCCTATCACAAACAGGATAATCTGGTGCTTTCCCCCCTTTCTTGTTAGGTTAAAAGATGCTCTTCTAAAAAAATCTGCCCGTATGCTGTACCAAAAATAGATGAGAAGCATTCAGAACAGCAGCTTATTCTGACTTTTAAATCCTCTTAATCTTTCTATAGCATCAACCATTCTACATGTCAGCATACTGCAATTCACAAAACACACTCAAACTCCTGAAAAAAATTGTCCAGTGACACCAGGCAAGAGGACAGGTTTCAGTAGAACCCTTTACATTCACCACCTTTACAACATTCTTGATCTGTAACAGTATATCTAAACCAAACATAACTGAACATTTACAACAGCATTCTACTCAGAGGTGTTACCTGCAATGTAACCCTACTGTCCTAAAAGTGGACTGCCAACTCTGATAGATTCCTTCCATGAATAATTGTGTTTCCAGGGCCCTTTCTTCAGGTAGATATAACAGCAAGGTAGATACAGCATACACTGTGTTACTGACATATCTCCATTTCTTACCTGAAGTTTGCACATACAGCCACAGTGATGTGGACTTCCAAATGGCAAAAATCTACCCCTAAATGCAATTTATAAACAGTGCCCCCAACTGAGGTAAGCAAAGAAATTTCTTCAAAACAGATATACTCCAAATGAAAATACAGTTTTATTGATGAACCAATGCAGACACAATGACTCCTCCCTCTATCACTGAAAGAATACCGGAGCATCTTTACAGACATCAAGATCTTATTAAAAAAGTGCACCTCAGTAAAAAAAATCAAAAAGCTTTAAAGACCACACTAGAGTTTTTGCCCATAAAAGAAGCTTAAATTGGGAGGTAAGTTTTCTAGCCAATGCAGTCAATTTTTGTAAAATGCAGATGTAACATCGCTAGGGAAAAGAGACAGAATTTCAAGTCATGGGCTTTGACAAGTTTTAGTTAGAACAGATTTCCTTCTTAAAGGAAGGCAAAGACCTATCATGTATCTATTATATAATAAAGAGACATCCAAAGACAATCTTACTTGGCTCTATTTTGATCAGAATAATTTAAAACCAAATACTGTTAATCTTTCAATTAAGGTCTTGTTAGTAAATTGATCTTCCTTATTTGTTCAAGGATTAACAGTTTAAAGACAGGAAAATGAAGGTTGGATGAATGAGAGCAATGCCTGAGTGATCATGACAAGAGCTGAAAGAAGGCAAGGAAGGAGAGGTGGCTGACAACATTTGAAACATCATCTTGTATCTTTTGCACAGAGTTGCAGAAATATCCCTCTGCTTCAAATTAGGATTCTAGACCTGCTCTTCCAGCAACAGTGATTTTGAGGACAGCTGCTGATCTAACTTAACCACTACATCGATCTTTGGCATTGACATATTGGCAGACTGCCACAGAATCAGGACACTGCATTTTTTTTTTTTTAAGGTTAGCTTGTCAACTTCTAAGCAAAACTTACATGGCCTTCCATGCCTTCCTGAGGACTCCAGTCTTTCCAGCTGTTTCTTCCAGCTTTTAGCCGTATCACCTCATCTGGCCACTGCAGCTCTTTCCTTTTTGACACGTTGATCCCTTCCAGTACTTGACTGGGATCCATTAACTATAAGTAGGAATTGAGTTTTGACTGTTAGTTCAGCCAAAATTTAAAAAAACGGATAAACTGTAACCTTTTGCATAATTCCAGATAACTGACTTTAACACACTGAAACTGATTTTTGACCAATTTCAAGGTTGGAAACTCGAGCTCCAGGCTCTCCAAGCCCAAACAGCACTGAATTTGGAAATGATACCATGGTTTCAGACACAGCTGACAATATGCCAGTTCACTGAAGCAACAGCTCTGGTTCCCTTCCCCACTTCTTTCAGTTATACTAGTTCATGGCAGGATTGGGGAGTTGGCACAACATAAGCATTGGCAGCACACAGTCTAGTAGCAGGGAAAAGTTAAGTGATGATGAGCTGTTAAAATCGGCTCATTACTTCTTACAGAATATTTTAAGAAACATGGTCTTGGGGAATTCTTTGTTAGGCAGAAGAAGTATTTATCTACTAGCATGGTTAGTTGAGACCCACTCTGTGTTTTGAAGTAAACTGGCCTTTCCACAGGGCAAGCAGGAGGAAACTCCTGAAAAATTCTTCCTATTTTTTAAGGACAGAGAGAACTCCATAATGTCCACTATCCAAGGGCACATGTCCACTTTATCCTCCTCACACAGAGGATTAGTAGGCAGCTTCATAAAAGGGCCTTCGCCTGCAAATAAAAGCTACTAAGCACAGACCTGAAAAATTAATTTAACTTTGCCCACTATGATGCAATTTACTAAGGATTACTCTAAACTGAGGTGGTATCAGCAATGAAATCCTGGTTATTATGATCTAACCTCTTAAATACACTTCTTGAGGTTTCCCACTAGTATAATGCCAAAGACATGTACGTGCGGCTAATAAAAGCTAAGAAAGCAAGAATACAAATTTCTGGATTTTCACAAAACAAGTAAGGCTGCCATGATTAACTTAGTCAATAGTGTACTGTTTGCTGCTCAGTAAACCCTGAAGTGGATATAATCAAAGAATAAATACATATGAAAGTGAAAGCAAGTATTTTTACACTTACTTTTGTGGAAAATCTACTTGGCTTCAAAGAGAAAAGCTTTCTACCCTGCAAATGAAGCTGTTTAGCTTTACCTGCTGTAATGTATAGAAGGTAAACTAAGTATGAAGTGGAACTGAGTTCCACTGACATTCTCAGAGCTCCACTACAGCAAAACATCAAAATAATGTAAACAAGGAGCATGCAGGAAGGCTGCTTGTCCAGAAAACCTATTCTTTACATTAATTCTCCAAACATAACTGCACAGAAACTTTATAGCAGATATTCCAGAATGTGTATTTTTAAGTAGCGATTTCAATAATGTACAAAGGAACAACTAATAAAAGCACATGGAAACATCAGTTAACTTGTTCTTCTAGACTATTCACCTGGATTCTGTAAATAACGTCATCCTTTTTGGCTTGCATTTGATTTGCAGGGCTTGCATTGCCACCTGACTGAGTTTCAGCTGCATTACTCCCTCCTTCTGTCCCTAGAAAGCCCACAAGGGCATGCTGTTTACAGGCTGGGATGCTTTGGCTGGAGCTGCTAGAAGAGGGCAGTCCATGCTGCATGCTGACCCCAGTCTGGCCAGTAGGTTCCATTTGGTTCACCATAGATAGGCGGGACTGGATGGATGATGGGAGGTTACGAAGGGATATCTGACTGGTGGAAGAGCGCCGGCAAGGCACAAAGCCTGTTGTGGATGTGCGAAGAGATGAATGACGGCTGCCGTAGCAATAGGATGAATGGCTAGCTACTGAGGCACGGGCAGGGGAATGTCTGACAAGGCTGGACTGCACAGAGTGAGAGCTGTGACTGGTGCCTAAAAGTAAAAGATACAGAATCAGGAAAGTTTGATAAAGCCTCCCACAGATAATAAGATTGCCGACACACAAATGTTTTAGTGCACAGATACACAAAACTGATTGGTTTAACCGACATCATCTGAAATAGATGTATTGCAGGAGAACTCTGCTGCATCTCACATAGCAGAACATTTCAATACATTCCATTCATCTTATCTCAGAATTTCATCTGTTCAACTCACAATCCCTATCAGAGAAGTACCTTGAAAAATGCTTTAGTCTTGCACTTGTTGCATTAACTATTTGTTACTTAATATTAACACTTCAGTTTACCATACTTAAGGCAATAAGGCAGGTACAGATGCCCATGTTTCAAAATACTGACTGTTCTTTGTTAATGTGCTTGACTACATATTCAAAGTTTAGGTCAAAATTTGTTAGAACAAAAACTGTTTTAAAACAAGTTCAGAATTTAATACACTTAAAAACAGAAATTGCAGTTAAATGAGCATTGGTGTAATTGCTTTTCCTATACTAAATATTTGCAGATACCTCTCCTCAGCTGATAGATCTAATTATGTTCATTCAACTACATACATGTATATTTTCTTTGTGAGTAAAGGCAGTGTTGAAAGACCTTTTAAAGCTTTGAAAGCTTTAGTGTTTGTCACCTCCTTAGCTACACTGTGGACCCTTAGACAGATTCAGCTAGAATACTGTGCAAGTAAGAGAATTTGTTTCACTGTATAGATAATATAAACATTCAAAAAAATTAAGAGATCAGCATTTGCAGACAATACAACAGAAGTGACAAAATGCAGTCTGTAGAAATGTGTTATAAAAAGTTATTTAATCTATTTTGTCAGCACAACTATACCCCTATTTATCAGATCTGTTTGGGAACCTTGTATTGCATAAAACAGTAATGTAGTTTGAGACAAATCCAGCAGCTTTTAACACAAAATCACATCACTTGTTTGCTTTTTCTTTTAACTTAGGCCAAAGAGCTAAAAGGCCTGTTCTGGCTGTAGGATTGAACTTGTATGAAGTTGTTTCTTTGTTTTAACTTTACCCAGAGTGGAGGGATGAGTTGGTGGATGAGCTGCAGGAAAAGCTGTGGGATGAGATGCAACAGGAGGGTGCTGTACTGCTCCAGGTCCCTGCCCTGCAGGTGCATTCCCTCCTCCTTGTGACATGCTGCTCTGTGACTCATTGATAGTTGCATTGTTACTTGTGCAAGAAGCTCCACCTCCGGCATCTGAATCTTCAATATTTCCACCACTATTGCAGCCAGCTCCACAGCCTTTTCTTAGTCTGGAAACACAGTGCAAGTGATACATTAAGGTAGGCCTTCTAATCATTAGGATTCTAAGAAATGCTTCATGACAAGCAAAAGACTTTACTCAGCACAATCCACAGCACTTCCTAAAATCAGTTAAAACTTGACTTTATTTTCTCAGAATATGCTTTGCAAATATAAATGCATCTATGAGATTGCAATTTTCTTCATGACAGCTATTCAATAACAGTTATTTATGACAAGTCAAATGCTCATATAAAATAGCTTTTTAAAAAGTATGCCACCTGTGAAGTACAATAAAGTGATAAAATTTTCACTCTAAAATGCTCATAGAACATCCTGGTTGTAAAAGACCTGTTTAGTAAAACTTATGCTACTTATAGCATAACACACTAGTCATATATATAACTGTTGCACTGCAAAATCTTTGTCTACACAGACTAGCAAGGAAAGAATGATGGATTTTTAATATATTTGGTTTCTGTTACGTTCAGTAATGCACTCACAACTGTTTGAAGCTGTCTTGGGGTGACTTTATGATGTGTATCCCCTATCGACACACATCATTCAGCACATACTGAACATTCAGACAGTAGGTTAGCCACCATTTTCCAGTATACATAACCACACAGTTTTTCACCACATTGTTTACACTAATAAACTTCAAATGGACACGAAAACCACAGCACATTTCCTTCTCCCTTCAATTCCTACTTTTAATTTCTCTTTTCTGTCACATTCAAGTACACTGAGCACTCCTTTCCAATTTTTTTAATCCCAGGATCCAGAATCCTGAAGCATAAACACCTTGAATTCAAATACTGTTGTGTGCCATACTTTCACCTGTTAGTCTATCAAGTTGGACAAGCTGATGGCAACAGGAGACAAACACCACAGACTGCGGTAAATGTGGCATTTTTGGCACTCTGGGTGAAGCAGCAAGTTCTGTTCTGATGTGCTGTAGATGTCTTAAGATAAATATGACCATCAGAACAGCTATGGGACTGTTCAGACTATGGCACCAGCTCCTGGAACTAGTAAGAACTGGGACACACATTTCTGAATGCCACACAGCTGCCACTGCTGCTTTTGGAGCCACAGTCATAGAGGGCTGGAAGTGCAGTAAAAGTTCTCACAGCCTATAAAACACAGCACAGCACGAGTTTGTACTGGATTACCCAGAGGTCACATGGAGAAATGATTATATTATCGTTCCAGTTACTTGTTCCTGTGCTAACATTAAGCATTATGTAACATATAAGCACTTGTGTGATTCTGAACAACAGCTAAAGCTTGCATAACTATGTATGCATGCCCTAACAACATTAATATAGGTATTTTCATGCTAAATATTTGCCAAACAGGAACCCTACCAAACAGTTCTGATTCTGTAAAGATGGTATTATAGACTGCAAAAGCAACGGTACTGAAAAAAATCAGTACAGAAGTTGCAGTTCATTATCAGACCTAACATTAGACCTGAAGTTGCAGTTCCTGCATCTAGACTTTGTCCTGCTTCCTCTGAACTCTCATTTACATAGTTTGTGGTGTATTACTCAGCCTTGGAGATTAATCCTGTACCAAAGCAGTTGCAATATGTTACTGATGTGCCTAAAATAAAAGTCAAGATTGATTTATTTTTATGTGACTGAGTATTACAAATTATGCTGTGTTGGGCCTGTACAAGACTAGTTAATGGAACATGAGAGCACGAACACAGACTAATGAGAACCCCTTTCGTCAGCTCACCTGTGCCATGTAGACACTATGAAGTTTCTGATGTTTCCTAAGCTGATGGCTCCACCAAGAATGTCCTTTAGCTGTTCATGACTATCTGAATAGGAAGTAGTCAAAGGTGAGACATAGATGGGGTATCCAATTGGCTGGTCACAAGAGGAGTTGATCATGTTCCTCAGAGCTTGTTTAGCATTTTGGATACTTCCTCTTTCTGGATTACGATTACGCAGGAAGACAAGCTCCTGCTGCTGTCCTGCCCACAGGCCACGCACACACTCCTTATTCACCTGCAAAAGCCAGCAGAGAGGCTGTGTCAAAGCGAAGCAATGAGAGCGTGTGCTGACTGCTGTGTTATACCAAAGCCTTCGTGAGCATATACAGTATTGCACTGCAGAGCTGCGCACATTCATACGCAGTTCTTTAACAGGCTGAACTTAGGCGCACAGGCTGCAACAGCGAGGATACACAAATCTAAGAATAGGATGAGAAATAACATTTTAAGTGAGAAGGAACTGATTTTCTGATACAATACTTGCACTGTAGGAGAAGAACCAGCCCTCTTAATAACAAAACAGTAAAGATTTGAGTTGAAGCAGCAGTTTGATATAGTTATGAAGATACACCACAGCTTGCTGTCACGTTGTGAACCGTACACAAAGCTTACCTTAATGACCCTGAAACTGAGATAGCGCTTATTGAGCATAATGATTTTATATTCATTGGTGCCATCATCCATCACGTGACGCAGAGCAAGAAGGGATGGAGAATTGGAAAGAACTGCACTCCGCCAAGCAGGGTCCCCTTCATGTGCTATAACCAGATTTTCTTCATGGGTTGTTATAGCTTCATAAAGGACAGAAGGATCATCATATTCATCTGGAGAAGTGAAGTGATCCTGTTTCCAATAATACAAGTTCAATAAGGTATGATTAACATTTCAGATGTAACTACACATAAAAATAGAACATTTCACACCTCAAACTTTTGAAATGATCAGTGCATTTTACAAAGTTAGCCATCAAAAGTATCAAATACCTACTTCAGAACACTGTTAAAGATAACTTCTTTGACAACAGATTGGTTCTGTTTGCTTGTGTTTGCTTCTTTTTTAACCTAAAACCAAAATGGTTGGAAGGACCTGCCTATCATTGATTCAAGTAAATTTCTAGGTGAATTTTACACTAGATTTTTATCTATTTATACTGTTGGCAGAAGCCTTTTAGTTTTAGCTTCTCTTCTTATTCACAAGCCTCTAACTGTAAAACACACTTGAGTAAAGCACTGATTATTCACTGAGACTGTACTATATATAAAAATAGCAACAAGAAGAAAAACAATATTTACTATTAAAAAGTTCACATTAATACTTGATGACAAACTTTTTCAGCATCAGATACTATCAAGACAACTTACATTACTGCCAGTCAAATAAACACAAAACCTGCAAGTTCAATTCAGTATTGGGTAACACTATTTTCTGGTTATAAAAGAATTGTGGTTAATAGCTAAATTTCCACACTGACTGAAGCCTGGGTATGTTCATGCACTGCAAATGAATAAAATAATCTTTCATAGATTATTATAATAATGTTCAGAACTTTTATTTTTTCACTGTTAGCATGATCTGTATTTTTCTCACTTTTCATTCTCTGACTTCAATCAAACCCATTCTGCACAGCAACCCTCTGAGAACACTTAAGAGAGTTGTTGAAGTGGTACTTCGGCTGGTTTCAACAATGATTTTGTAATTATTCCGCTTTCTTATATGTACTCCCAACACACACATTCTGCTAAATTCAGAGAGCTGGTGTTACATGAATAAGTTAATTCAATCACTGCTAGTTTTGGGGGACTCCAGACTCTGCAATGAAGGCAAAAAAAGAAACTCATAATTTTTAAACTGCAGCTAAGATTTGCTTACTTATTATGATTTTCAAGCAATCTACTCTTCTTGCATACCAACACCTCTCCCCCTTTACACAGTGCTTTTCACTAAGTACACGTTTTCTTGTACTTGCTGAACTAATACATGCACTGGACAGAATTTGAGATTGTTCCTTGTCACCCGCACTTCACTACAAAGACAAACTCTAATCTCAGCTTATTGAAAAGCAACCTTCTCATTCTCACCTGAAACCTGTGATTACAACACTTCAGAGTAAAAATAACAAGAAAAACAACTCCCACTTGAGAAGAGGACTGTGCAGCTTTGAATGCATAACCTTTTAAGCCTATTACATATGTGTGGAGAGGGAAGAGAGAGAGAAAATATCAGAGAAGCTGTTCATAAGGGAAATCTCCAGATAGGTATGAAACAATGCTTGACATGTTCTCTGATCTACAGTTAATGTGATTTTCAAGCTCTGAGCACAAACATTCCCTTTCCCTCTGTATCACCTTCCACAAAAGCTATGATAAATCAAAGGCCAAGACATGATACTCCCTCGTTTTCAGTTGTCAATTTCTATCACAGTCCTTTTATTCTCATCCTCTTTTTCCTCTCTCCCAGACACTTAGTTTTAAAAGAACAAATGCACAGAAATAAACCGGACACATCTTTCTGTGTAATCTCTCACCTGATGTAGCTTCAGTGACATCCGTATTCCAGGAACCACTACTTTCCTCAGCAATTCCATGTCAGCAAAGATCCATTCATCTCTAATTGAAGATATACGGAAGTCACCCTTAAACAGGGCATGAAGGCCATACAAGAAGGATTCCAGGTTACTGTTGAAGGTGAAAAAAACGTGAAAACAACTCAAATATTAACAGAAGTACAAACATATCAATAGTTATCATCACTGAAAAGGACAGAAAATACTGAGCTGCACAGAAAGGCACACAATTCTTCTCTACCAAGGTAAGCTACAGGATAAGACAGGGAAAAGATGCGTGTGTAAAAAAATTTGGTACATTAGATGTCTACCTGCACTGAACAGGTAATGAACAAACTATACATGCAACAGACTATTACATGGACTAAAGGAAACAGAAACACCATGAGGAGTGCCTGATTTCATTGTGAAGATTTTTAAAGGGGAAACTTTTCAGGGTATGTAACACAATGGACCAGTTAAAGAGCATATGCAACTTCAAGTGTCCATGTTTTAGTACAAAATAAACATCTTGTCAACTTTTCATGCTTAAAAGGCATTGTTCTCAATTACTAAGCTAACTTAAGAGTGAAAAAACAAATATGCTCTAATGAATCTTGCAACTCCATATCTGCACAACCTTCAAGAGGCAGTTGGCTGGTACTTAAAAGAATTAATCAACAGTTGCCCTGAAAGTGAAGTAGAACAGGTTTTATAGTCAGCACCCAGCTGACCAATAGCTTCCACATCCAATTATGCTTCTTTTTAAGCCACCATCTTGTGATTTCCTGAACCTTATAGCTCTATTTTACATTTGCTTTCTAGAGTTGAGGCTGTCAGTCTGCAAGAAAATTGCCATATGACAACAGAATTGAGCTGAAGATTTGTACAAAACATAACTTGCTTGCCACAGAGCCAGCTAAACTGTGACACTTACCACAACGATCTCATCTAACATCCACCAAGGCTTATCAGATTTTCATTTTAAGAAACTTTCCTCTTCTTCCTCTTGCTTCCTATAGGACATCTACTTGGTGCAGGAAATGGAGCTTACTTTTAGAACTCAATCAGGTCTTATTTTATTTTTCCATTGGTTACAACTGGTCCTTACCCATACCAGAATTCCCATCTTGAATTAGTTCAATAAAACAATATGCTGAAATTCAAGTTCTCCCTCATTTGTTTTTCTTTAGTTACATTTTACTGGCTGTTGTAATGAAGACAAGTTACATAGCAAATCTGCCCAGTTTAAGGAAAGACAACATTAATTATCTATTTCTTCTATGAAAAGGTAGTCATCTAAAACCTAATCTAAGAATTCAGATTTTGAGGACAAGAAGCTTACAGCAACATTTTATTACCTAGACATATGATGTGAAGCTGTTCCCAATGCTCTCCGCCCCAGAACACACAGTCCATAACACAATGTCACTAGGGGTGAGTCTTTACTTGAATCCAGTGGCTTGTAATAACAAAAGAAAAAATAATAAATTAGGTGAATGGAATAAAGAAATGGCCACTGAAAAAGAAGATTCTGCCAGAAGGAGTAAAAAGACCCAAACGTAGCAGTTCTCAAGTGTGTGTATGTACCTATCACAGCAGTTACTCTTAAAAAATCAATTCCGATTCAAAGTCTGAGCAAGAGTTTTACAAGTACCTAAGAATACTTGTAAAGGCAAACACACATATTAATTGAAACAAGACAAATTGTAAGCTAAACAGATGTATGCTACACTCCCCATGGGTATATGTATCTTGTAGGCAAACTGCTGATTAAAAAAATTATGGGGTTTAGACAAAAATATTTTCAATGAATATAGTGGATTATCACAGGTTAGGAGTATTTAAGTATGATTTACCTGAGATCTTCCCTGGACTGCAGCTTTAGTCAAGGGGTTAGTTAGGGGAGACTTGCCCTCAGTTCAAAGCCAGTAGTATAGCCAGAGTATATAAAACCCTAGCAAATGCCATCATTCAATTAAGTGAGGAAATCTGATTTTCAATACATATACAAAATATTTCATGTTCATTTCTTGGGGGGAAATAATTTTCTTTGGCTGTTGTTTGTTGTTCGACCACAGGACTTAAAGTCTCACCCCTGTTAAAATGGGCTTCTAACTGATCCTTTACCTCCAAAGAAAAACTGAACTCTCAAAGTCTTGGATCCTTCATTAAACATGTAAATTCCAATTATATTCCTGTCCCTTTAATCTCAATCAATTTCTGCTTATTCTCAAAGGCAACACTAATGTGACTACACCACAGAGTTATTTTGTAAACAGTAAGAAGTCAGGGCATTCCTCTACAAACATACTAACACTCCTATTTAAAAGGTGGAAGGATTGTGGGAAGAAGAAAGGCTGAATATAGGATGATTGTTTCCATGAGCCAACAATTCCAGTGGTCCAAGGTATAATGTGATCACTGAGAAGGAAGAAGTAAGTCTTAGAAGCTGGCAACAAGTATCTTGGGTTTTAGGGACATTTGTTTTGGTATTTTTTTGTTTAAGTTAGGGTTGATTTGTGAACGCTAAGTACAAAACATCAATTCTGCAGACATACCCTTTTGCATGTAGATAAATATCTAAGATTCAACTGGTTGATTTGAGCTGGCAAATAAAACTCATGAATGAACTGGTTAAACCATACACCACTTACAGAATTTATTATATTCACATCTCAAAAGTGGAAGATCAAAACCATTTCAATCAAAATACTTTAATTATACATACCTATTTTAAAAATCAGCATTAAACCCATCTGTAAGTCAAACCAACAGGAAAAAAGTAACACCATCCAAGAATAGTGAACGGCTTTCCTCACATACTTACCTTTTCTCTTCGAGAACAGCAATATTCTATCCAGTTCAAATATATCATACAGAAGCTCTCTCTCGAGATCCCTGCCAGACGGTGGTCATAATCCTCATCAATATTGGGGTTAAACGTTGGGTCTACATCCACATAATTGCGGTCCGTGCACAGCCGCAGTCCTTCCTGCATTGTCTCGTTAGCTAACCACTCCTCTAGCTTGGGGGATGTTGTGACATAATAGATGATTCCCTGAAACAGTAGCAGTTAAAAATATGAGTCAGTATTGCAATTAAAAAAAAATCCAGTCAGCAATCTCATTTGTTTAAACTTATCTGCATTATTTTCCTGACAATGAACAGAAGTGATACACAGTAGCATTTATATAGCTCATAGGTGAAACAGATTTGCACAGAAAACACAATACAGGTGGTGCATAGGAGTATTTTTCAAAGATTGTCAGGATTTCTGAAGCCTACACTGAAGAAATAAGGAAAGAAAAAAAGGATGGGATAGGATCCTCACTGTAATTTTTGCACAGAACAAACACACAAATTTTCATCTAGTTAAGATGGAGACTTAATTACTGAATTTCTAAAGAATTCTAAATTAAAAAAAGCTAAAACACAAAACAGTTTAAGACCCCTGTGCTAGGGAACACAACGTGTGTGCATGTGTGAATAAGCATCTTGGAAATATTTTAACCTGAAAATTTTCAGCTCTCAGAATGAGTAGTTGATGAAAGATCTCAATTAGTACACTGATTATCTGAAAGGATCTGAGGCCTAGAGTTCTCTTAAAACTGGAGGAGAGGGCTTGTTTCTTTTTTAAGAACCAAAGATGGGTTTGGACAGCTTATGAAGACCAAAGCAGGTCAGCTTTCTCTAAAGAAACAAACTGACCAACTTTTCATTTACAACACAGCTATAGTATTTGGATAACAGTTTTTAAGTTTCTATTCCAGCTTTAGCTGGGAGGTGTCCTCTCTCTGATCTAGACTACAGAGTCATTGTCCTGCTCACGCACCAGGGTACCGAGTCACCATCAGTACAACAAACTCTGTCCTCCTTTGAAGAAGGTGCTCATACATCTGTAACTATCATCACACCCTATGATCCTCACACAACAGACATCATGAGCTCAAGACACTAAGCAGTTCCCAGGTGTAACCCAGCCTGCCTCCCTCCACAGGCTGCACCGATCCAAACCGTACCTTCACATAGTAAGTGGTGAGAATTTTCCGGAGATCAAAGACTTGAAGCATGGAAGCTGCACTGTTGTCAGTGATGCTGTAACCCTCCAGAACATACTTTGTTACAAGCACTTCCCAAGCCAGCCAACGCTGCCCAAAGGCAGCATTAAAGGAAAGCATGTGAGGAAGATGGCCTGGTTCACAGCAACAAAAACCTTCATCCTCCTCTACACCTTCAGTGATGGCCTCTACTTCTCGTTGCTGACAGTAAGTTCCTTAGGAGAAAATAGAGGAAAGGAGAGAGTTGAATGCTTTATGAGATTGTTTTAATGTGAACTTGTGTTTAGAAGGCTTTAAAATTCAACCTACTTCCAATTATATTCTTTTAAAACTAAGTGAACTATCTGCCAACAAACAAAAGATTTAGATAGCTTAATTTATCACTCTAGGATCTGATTTTAGTTAAGTTTTTCTAACAAGTAATTATGGTAGCCGTGCTGCACTCAAATGGAAAGAGTAGGACTTAGCATCAAGTGACAGGAGCATCAAGAGGCCCTGCAGCCCATTTTCAAAGCACTTTATTAACAGGACAGAACGGAAAATAACTTCAGTTTCCAAAGCAGAAGCCTACTTTTTAGTGCAGTTATGGAAGTCTAGGACACTCACCTCTGAATTCAAGCCCCCTCAGCTGGAAGGTGACCAAGCCGTTTCCTATCTCTATAAGGTGTACTAGTGCATTGAGGTAGTCAGAGGCTAGGATGAAGCAGTCCCCAGTACTGTAGTTTCCCCAGCGACCCAACAACAAGTCTCCACATAAGCTGTGCTGAAGGGAACGGGTTAAATGTTCATAGAAGATGGAATTCAGGTTGTTATCATCTGAACCTGCAGGAAGAGGGGATTTAGGTTATCTGAAACTGCAGAAAAACATCAAGCTTGAACGTCAATTATTACTTCACATTGAATCCCATGTTTTTCTTAACAGTAATGCTGTTCCAAGGTCATACTCTATCCCCCACTTCCCCTTTTTTCAAGGGACAACTACTCCAAATGAATGTCAAGTGACATTTGTATTTCAAACCAAATTTTTTCTTAGCCACTCCTCCATTTTGCAAATTACTCCTTCAGTTCCAGTCATGCATCTCCCATCAGCCTATTCAAGATTAATAAAGTGCAAAATCAAATGAGCACAGACATCTCAGTACTGTCTGTTGCACTGGTCTCATCACCATGGTATTGAGAGATCCCCAAATAAAACTCGGTACTTTTTCAATTACTCTAGAATAAAAAGCAAAAAAGTTGAATGCATACTACAATTATAAATAAAAAGGCAAAGCAGGAACACAAACCTAAGAGTAAAATCAAAAAAGAAAAAAAAACCACCAACCCACTTCCCAAACAACCCCTCCTCCCCTGCAAAAAAAAAACAACCCCCAAAAAAACTCCAACTACCAAAATGCTATTAGGAGAGCTACCTGGATTCCGATCAAGCTGCGAAGCCAGTCTAGTATTTGAATGATCCACACGTTTTGTGCTGAAAGAATAAAATAAAGCATACTTAATACAAAATATATTACTGTAAGAATGTCTATGGGAAGAAACTCCCAATACAGTGTTAAATATTCCCACTGAAATAGTTTCAAAAAGTTATTTTAAAATAACTTCAGATGCGTATTTGCTGCTCTTCTCATATCTAAAAGTATTTTCTGCCTGTGATAGCATTATAATGCCTAATAAAGTTTGTCCACAGTAAATGGCCCTAATCTTGCACTTTAGATAAAAGTGCATGTATTTTCTTAGCTGTCATAAAGGTTTAGGTATGAGAAAAACTTAAGAACAATTAAATTAGCACAGCTAACATTTCAGTAGACTTTAGTGAAATACTAATTTTTAGACATTTTTTTCACTGTCTGAAATTACAACCACAACACTAATCTAAGATTTAGAACATTGCATTTAAATTGTAATAATGTTAGAAGGGAAATAATAAATATCAAAAATACCCATTCAACTTGCTCTACACTGTTTATACAATATTTTATTGGTCTAATACTCTATCAGCAATAGGGAACTTAAGAGAAACAAAGCAAAAGGAAGCACAACCTGACCTGAAGATTCTTTTACTACTGATCCCACCTTGAACAAAAAAAATACTTACTTTAAAAGATCTTTATATTAAGTTTAGCCAGTTTTGCTGTGAGCAGAGCAATAATGAACACAGGTAAAATACACCTACGAGCTGTTCCCCTAAACCTTTTTATACATAAACTCATTTTTTGATTAAAATTGCACTTCACAATACCATAAATTCTATGTTTAAAATCACCAGGATGGCATACCTCTAAGTAGAAATTACTTAAGCAGATGAAGCAAATGTTCCTAGTGTAAAAAATAGCTGCTACAGCATTTCAGAAACAAGTTCAGAGAAAATTTTCAGTGCTATATACTGGTTTTCTTTGAGGGGAAAAAAATAGCAGAAATTGGCAAGTTAAAAAAAAAAAATTCAAACAAAACCCCCAAACCAACACTTTAGACGTATTTACACTACTAAAACCAAAGTTTTTTAAACTTTATTATTTCACCTACTTGTAGTCTCTTTCCCAGAATTTGACAGGCCTGGCATATGAAGTGATGAATATTGCACTTCCCAAAAAAGGATTCAGGGGAGTAGAGAAGAAAGCTGACACAGCTGCTTGGACAAACAACATGGCAGAATCTGTAGGATAAGAGAATTAAGGAAAGCAAAGCAACAACTACTTTTTTTTAAGCTTCTGTGATAGTGTTTAATACAGACAGCAACACCAATGAAGAGCAAAACAAGTTCCCTATGAATTTCTATGCAGCAAAGTATGTTTGTCATATTTCCAGCAATATGGGGATTATTTTTGTTTTTAAAAACAGAAATAGATGAAAATCCAGCACTAGACATGACAGTCATTCCCAAAATTCTATCGAGAATACTAACTCAACACTCCATTCAGACCAGCCTACAGAAGTTTAAAATGCAAAACTCAAGGACTAAAACCATAATCACTGACTCCTGTAAAAGAGAATGACTATCAAAAGAAAAGCTGTGTGATTTTCAGAATTAATTCTGGTCCATGTTTCTTTTATGTCATGATTCTATTCCTACCGTTACTGTATAATTCATAGCATTGTAACAAGGCAGAAAGTGTGCAGTTTCTTTGTAAATACTCACTAGACAAACCTGTTCCTTCAGTAGTTTTACCCCATAACACAGAATCCATTATAATGCAATACTCAGAAGTTATAAATACACCACTTCAGGAGAAAGTTCATATTTTCAAAGGATACGTGGCACAGCAAAGGGCTGGGCAAAAGCATGGAAGGCAGACCCCCATGTGATCTGCCAGGGAGCAATGTAGGTATATACAAATCTCAATTTATAAAAGAGTTCCCAAAGCTAAAGAGGAAAAAAAGAAGAGAAAAACATTATTTTAGGTAAGAATCAACATGTTTTGCATCCTGAGGAATCTACTGGTCATCCTCGAGTTCTTACTGGTCTATCAGAAGCTTTGAGACTTAGAAAAACGATGTAATTACAAAAGTAACATAACATGAACTTCCATTGTTCTACATACAAACTCAGCAGATGTTTAGAAAGTTACATAAGGTTTATCAAGCCAACATAAATGCTTTGGGAAAGAGAAACCTTAGTTGCCTTACAGCATATCTATTACTGTACAAAAGACTGAGAATCTGCAAGATTACCGATCAGATAGGACTATCCATTTGTTTTCCCCTTTGGATGAACTGAAACACCTAAAAATAAAGTTAGAAGTTACCTTGCTGAAGAGTATGGACATGAAGAAGAGATCTAGCAGCATGGTCTCAGTAAAACTTTTGTAATCAAAAGTAAAGAAGAGCACTGTGAAAATAACAGTGACATACTGGCACGTTGGGCTACTGAATGATGAACGCAGTAACTTCAAGCCAGCTATTGTGATCATTAAAGCACCCAACCTGTGTAAGGAAGTCACACAAAACAGTTATTACCTGTTATCTGAACAGGGTTTAAAGATCACTTAATTTGTTGCTGTCAAGGAATACCAATCTCTTCAAACTTCAATTTGGGTTTGCTTTTGAAATTGGGGGGGGAGGGGGGTGGCAGAGGGTGGGGGATGTTATTGGTTTGTTGGTTTTTAAAGACAACTTCAGATTTTTTCTTTAAAAAGTTACTATCTAAGTCTTTTCATCAGTATTCTCAAGCCAATCAATGTTCAAGAATTAGCATTATTTCTAAGTGTGCCACTAAAAAAAAAAAAATTAAGAGATGAAATATCCTTGTACTCTGAAGAGAAACCTGGCCTTTAATTTAGGTTATGAATACTGAAATGCAAAAATGCTAGATTAATCATCAAGAGGATGTTAACGAACACTGGATTATCACTTCCTGCATGACTACACTGCTCTAATTTCTATTGAGGGAACTACAATTTTTTTCAGACATAGCAACTGACATATCAAATGGTTATTAAAAAAAGAAGTTAAAGTAACATAATGGCAATATTCCTCCCAAAGGTCTCGTAGTGACAATGATAATGAACACAAAG
Organism: Dicrurus megarhynchus; assembly: GCA_013399195.1. Lineage (NCBI taxonomy): Eukaryota > Metazoa > Chordata > Aves > Passeriformes > Dicruridae > Dicrurus > Dicrurus megarhynchus. The sequence goes on along the minus strand of VXAD01003680.1, from coordinate 908,794 downwards.
CAAGGATTTACTAGATGTAGGGATTAAAATTAAGAAAGCTAAAAAAAAGCTGTCCCCACCCCCCAAAAATTAATCTAACAACCTGCCCCCCCAATAAACTTTCCATTTTGTTTCAATATTTATACTCTTTTGTTCTAAATGAATAGAACTTCAAATCCAAAAAGGACACCTGGTTACTGTTTCTTGCAGGCAAAAAATGCAGGGCCTATTATTGAGCTATCATTTGCTGAGACAGTCAGATACACTGCTCAAGGGATTATAACTAAGACTCAATTTAAGAAGCAGTATGCAATTCCATCTGGATATGGATTATTATGGGCTAGGAGGCCTGGGGAATTACTTGATGAGAGAAGAAAGCTATGGAGGGGCTGCAAGCTGGCACACCAACTCAGGGAACAAGTCTGACATTTACACCTGATAAAATAGCAGAACATATCAACACTATCTTGAACTTGCTGTCTGGATAATCATATTATAGACTCTGAAGCTCAAGAAGCAAACTTATCACACTACCAGGTAATTCCACAACATGCAATAGACACAGTATATGCAAGGCGTTGAATGATTTGTCTTCATGGGAGTTTCTGGTTTAACACTGTAATACTCCAATCAGTTTAAGTCAGCTTTATAACAGCTTTTACATAAAGAAAAGCTTTATTTATTCCTTGCCTTACTTTTATGACAGTACCATTAAGAATGTATTCTGTCTTCCCATAGAAGTCACTATTTAATTTTCCACCACAGCAGACATACTCAAGATTACTTGATAGCCTTTTATACTTACTCAGTATCCAGTTTCTTTGGACTAGCAATATTCTTAGCGCTGCTACTAAGCTCATTGAGGACTATCAGTGGATAGATAACATTCTTCTCTACAAAAAGGAGCCAAATGTGAAGTTTCTCAAACCACATAACATGCGCAGCATCTGTCAAGATATATTAAAAAGAAGAAATCAGACGGCACTGCCAAATCAAAAAATCTCTGCTTACAAAATAAAGATTCCTGATCTGAGTAACTTAGATTAACTGTTTTCTCACAATGGACTTTTGTAGTTTTATTTAACCAAAATAAAGAGAAGCTCCTGTCAGCAGCCCCAGTAGAGTTTTTGCACTGTTCACACAACAAGAGCACAGTTTGCAAGCTACTTGCCTACTGTACACAGAAGGAAACAAACTGGGTTCCACCTCTTCAATAATTTCAACATTGCCATTGACAAAATGCATGATTTCAAACAACTTCATCTCATGCAAAAGGATGTTTTCCAACCATAGTCAGTCTGAAAAACACTTGGTTTACAACTCTACAATACAGAACAGCCTGTGTAACCTGCCAACACAAGTGTCTGTCACTCGAGCAACTTTTTTAACTTCTACAAGAACTGTACGATATGTTTCAAATTAATGCAAATTAAGAAAATTTATTCTACAATATAAGCTAGAAGAGCTTATGTCAAAAGTTATGGTAAGTATTGATGCATACATAAAGGGTTAAGGCATACTTGAAAAAGGCTAGAAAAGGTGCTATGAGTGACTGCACATGTCTACATGAACCCCAGCAGGAACTCATGTTCCTTTTCTACAACAGAAGCCATAAGGACTATTAGTCATTGACATAGCATGAATTCTCTTTAAGTTACAGGGGCCAAATTGGAAGATGTTACAAACTCATATGTAACATTAATACATACAAAAATACTGAAGCCAGGTATCAGCAAAAGGACACCAACTACAGCTTCTCTAGTTTTAAAGATTAAAGACTTTAAGCATACAGTTGCACTTTTCACCTCTTCCAGATAAAGTCTGACATTGTACTACAATTGCTGTTCATATTTATCCATCTTTACACACAATCACTGGGAAAAAATCCCACAAGTTAGATATCAATGAGAAGACCTCACTGAATGGTTGCTACAAAGGTAGGAAGTTTTGCAAATCAATTCTGATAATTCTCTGCTCCTGAAAGCAGCAGAATGCTTTCTTGTCTTGACAACTACTTGAAAAGAAAAACCAAAATAGTTTCAGTTGTTTCCAACTGAATTTCATTTTAGACACAAATTTTATAAGTCTGCTGTTAATAACAAAAACATTCCAACAGTGAAGTCCCCACAATCTACCACAACATTTATCCATTCTGGAAAACTGATGAGCAGTTTAACTTCATCTTTTCTGCATCTCTGGGGAAAGATTTCATGAAAACACAAGCACAAGCTGCAAGCACACATCTACGCAGATCAACTTGTAAGACTGGTCCCATGGTGTCTTTATCCATTAGTTGGCCACTTGCACTATTTGCTGTTGTTAAACATGTCAACAATACTATTAAAAACCAAATCTGTGCCAGGATGAAGTCTCCACCAGCATTTCCATACCTAATCCTCTAAAACACTTGAAAACTTGCTATGTTGAGGAAATACATAGTGAAACACACTCGATCATTATGAAAAATTCTTGAGGCAATCATAAGCACAAATTTTGCCACTTAGGATTTTGAAGACTATGTTGTAATGGAGCTGCTGTGAGATAATGTTAACACTCGTATTATCATCATCAGTTAAGAGATGCATAAAATGTCATGGAATCAAAGCATGAGAAACTGAGAAACGAATACATTTTTAGAGTAGATATAATTAAATTCTCCAGTGGTGAGAATAATAAAGATATTAATTAATATCAATAGGTAACGCAAGTTGGTCAGCAACTACAACAAGTTCAAGAAAGTGTTACAAACAATACTTACTCCGGACTTCAAACTGATGGTATTCCTTGGTTTTCAGCAGCGGGTGAGAAAAGCAGTGCCAAGGAAGCTGCTTTCGGAGTTGAGGCAGAACATAATGGGTCACAAAGCCTACCGTACCCACCAACGCATAGAGAACATAACTTAAAATAGGCTAAAAAGAAGAATTGAAGAAATTAAGGTTTGTATTTTATAAACAAAATAAAATATTACTTTGCTAGTGTATTTTTCAGCATTCAGGCATGAGCTCCTGTAATACTAATAGTTATAATGGGAATGTATTTCTTAATGAGAAACTGTACTACGTATTTTAAGATAAAACAAGAAACCCTATAAGAAAAACACTCCCTTCGTATCTAACAAATTTTCACTAGGTTGAAATGTACTTTCAAGTAAAAATAGTACACCAATCATCTTGCACAGTCCATTGCTTCTGACCCATATGCATTTCATTTCATAAAGGTATTATTCTCTAAAGGCTGAACCCAATTTACATTTCCATCTGCTGGATAAAAGGAGGTATAAGCACAAACAAAAACAAATCATTAACTTCACATTCTCTTGAGAAGGTAAGAAGCCTCCCACAAGACCAATCCCTTCCACAGAAGTCACAAAATACTGCAAAATTAACGTGGGATTATGGTTGGATTTCACAATAATGTTTTGAAAACTTTAAAATTTTCTCTAAATTCCTAGATAAGTCATGCAAAACTGGATTGCATTATCTTGTCATAAGCTCTTCGTGAATTCCTTGAAGCCCAAGCCTATTGAAATATACAACTGGTGAAGAGCATACAGCCAAGTCTCTCAAAAATGGGGGAAAGCAACATTTGGGTGGAGTGCTGAAATCCAGCCATACAATAGAAGGGATATTTTCCTCAGAAAACACAAGTACACATGCTTAAGTAATGCACTTCACCTGAAAACATGAAGTTACCTAAATGTGTATATTTTTTAAAATTAGTTTCTTACTTGAACTTTATGCAGCAGCAGGAAGGTAAAATCCTTCTAAAATACATGCAAGAAATTTTCATTTGCCTTACATAAGGCTGTTCATAAGCTAATCAATGGTCCCATAACAGGAATACCAAAATAAGAAACTCAGTAACTGCAGCTCTTGAAGGAATTGCTTTACCTCAACTCAAGCACAGGATCTAGTTCCATGCCATTATCATCAAGTAAGAGCCACATATAGACACTCAAAAGTATCCAAAGCAGTAACACCAGCTAGACTGACAAGTAAAATACTTGAAACTCAGATGATCTTTGAAGTCCTGTAAATAATCATTCCACTAAAGGGGTACTGCCCGATACTATAGTCTACAAACAGCCATGCCAGCATGGAACTGCTGAGTCAAGGTTCAGCCCCTCCAACTTTAAGCACTAAACCTTTTAAACGTTTTTTTAAAGTTTCATTTTTCCTTATTCCAAAATGATCTTGACACTATTTAATTGAGATAGATGAAACAAAAGAGTGTTTTGTGTCAGAGGCTAAAATAAAAGTCTAGAATATAGGAAGAAACTAGAAAAGAGCTAAGGAAGATGACTTTTTGAGTACATAAAAGTGAAGACCTTCAGTCATGTACTTGTCACCTTATATGTTTAAAGATTATCTAAAACTAACCAGAAGACTTGGTGAACTACTAGAACAAGCTTTATATCTCATGAGAGTATTTGCATAAAGAAGGTAAATTGAAGATATGAAGTAACATCTTACCTGTAAAACTGTAAATACTGTACTGACATGAATTGCAAAATAGAGGACACCGATGACTATACACACAATCAGGTCAGACTGCAATCGTTCACTCTGCAGAGTCAAAATAAAATTATTTTAGGAAATACCAGCTTTGGTTGACCTTTTAGAATCATTGAAGTTGGCAAGTATCTCCAAGCTAAGAAGGTACTGAAAGACTGGACTCCCATACACAAATGCAGTAACACTGAAACTGATTAAAGATTTTCAAATTACGCCAGTATTAGCTACTTCCACTGAAGTTATTAGAAATTTCACAAGACAAATCTTACAGCTAAGAACATCAGTCCAACTAAGTGAAAGGGAAAGATGCATATCTATAATGGGGCAGGACAAATCTATATACCCAATATATTCTCTTTAATCCTGGACTGTGAGGGGTTGTAAGGATCCCCTTAAAGCACTGAAAGGGACAATCAAATTTCCCTTTGATTAATAATTTCTTCAACTACAGGGCAAATAAGAGCTCTGGAAGAGTGCTGCCTAGGCAGAGCTACGAACCAGGTGAAACAACCAAGCTCTTTAACCCTTTTTTGCCTCCTTTGCAGAAGGGTGAAGGATAGCTTTGGAATGACCCCAAGGAATGAGTCTGAATTTTCCATTATCCCTAAAAAATGATGATAAGCTGTTGATAACAGGCAAAAAACCCAAAAAAACTAGTAATGGCAGAGTCAGCCACAAGGGGGCAATGCGTACTTAGGGCCATTGCAACTCAAAGCCTCAAATTTAGTAGACTTGTTCCCACTCTGTAAAAATAGCATCAATATTTACAGCCCAGAAAATCATTAAAGGATAACCTACTCCAAAATCGGCCAAATAATTACACACAGCAATTATTGCTACAAAGCCTTCACTTCTTGGGCTATAACTTAATTTTTTAAAATCAGTTGTCCTGATTTTAAAAACCACTGTAAGAAAGACTATTAAAATTCTCAGCTCCTCTGCCCCCTGGGAGATTAACAACACAGTTTGACAGCTAAAGAGTAGCTTGCAGCTCCTATGGTCATGCTCTCCTGTTAAATGTTAAAAGAATTGCAGTTTCTCTACTCTAAATATTTATTTACAGTTTCCACACCCAGCACCTCATCATGCTTGTAACTGCGGTTATGAAAAACCCAGCTATACAGTTCAGCCTATAGCTGAGCTCTACACAAAGCTAAATAAATATTCAACTTTCTTTTGTACAAGTTAAACATACTAAGCTTCTTAAGTCTTATTTTTTGTTACACTGTGCGAAAAAGAATAATGCTTAAATATTACTACTTCCATAAATATTTGTACTAAAACTTCGAAGTAGTGTTTAAGTAAATGGAACAGGTTACACCTGCTTCCAAAGCAAGCAAGCAACAAAACAACTCAAACCACCCCAAACAAGCCACAAAAAGCCCCAAAACACTTTCCACCACTTTTATTTTCCACTTCTGGAACAGCAAGCACAAAGCTCTTCGTCACAATTATTAGAAATACTGAGTTAATATAGTTTTGCCACCATTAACTCTTTCCCACTAATTTCTGCACAAAATCAAGTACCATTATTCATGAGCTAAAAGAAGACCCTCAGTGATACTTCACTGAATCCACACTAGGGAATTCCAATTCCCTCTGCTTTTAAATAACTTAAAATTGCAATATGAGCATTATACTCCTAGTGTAGCACATGAGCTCACCTGCAGATTTAAAGGAAATGCTGTGACATCCATTCTGACTAGAACCACGCTAAGTGACAAGAGTGAGCTAAGGAAGATTCAGACAGATGCTATACAAACCAACACAAAGCAAATGCTTAAAGTGAATTTAAAAATTATAATAATTAAAAAGCCTACTTACCACAGAATTTCTAAGCTTCTCAGGTAAAGGATCTTTTACTTCAGACAGAGGATCCTCAGGGTTTTTGTCTTCAGAATTAGGAAAAAATTTTGATTGCACTAAAGAGCTTAAGAGAAAGACAAAAAAACCCCACTGAAAAGCATGTATTGTTCTATGTGGTTTTATAATAATAAAGTCAGAAGCTCTATTACATATTGATCACAAAAAAATCAATTTTGGCACATCAATAATTTCACATAGCTGAGCAAATTTACAGAGATCTCAACTTTATAAAAGAATTAGTTCTCTGTTGTACGGAATGGCCACTATTGAAGAGCAGCAGCCAGATGTTCAAAACTGCATTTCTCTAGTAGCAACAGGAGTAATTGAACAAAAACTGAGTGTTAGGTGAAATTCAGCAATTATGAAACAAAGCTTGAACTCATAAATAACTGAACAGAAATGTGCAAAATTTAGAAGTGGTCTATTTGTCAACACCAGTTAAAAACCCATTAATTCTTTGGTTTAATTCAAACTTCAGCAACAACAAAAGAAATCTATTCTACCCTGATTAATTAATGAATTAGCCATGCTGACCAAACTTCTAAGTTCTTAGCAGGCCTTGCTGATACTAAAGCCCCAAAACCTTACACTTAAGCTTTCAGAAGCCCATGTGCAGTGTTAGTAGCCGTAACCAGTTGTCTCACAACCCCTCAGTGGGATTTTTCTTACAGTACCCCACATAGTGCAGGAATATTATTTCATTTTATGGACAGGAAGATCACTACAGAACAAGCCCTAGATCTTCAAAGGAAATTATATATTGCAATGTATTACCATGCTTAACTGTGCCACACAGGGCTAAACAGGTGAAACTGCAGGTCAAACATGAACATCCAGGCTTTAGTTTTTGGAAAGAACAAAAGAACAAGTATCTAGGGAAAAGGACTTCATATCAACTGAACTAAGAGTACTTGGACAAGGTTTAGTGGTCAACCCAGAGATAAGAAATTTCCTCCAGTGTAAACACTTATGAATCATTAATTTTCTTGTTCACAGAGGAGGTCCCTCACTATCTACCCCAGGCCACTATTTATCAAATTCATCCAACATTATGGCTACATTTAAATCCAAGTTCAAGCTCTGCCTAATCCAGGTATGTGGCTGAGCTTTTACTGGCTATTCTGCAGGAGGTGTTTCTCCTGCTGGAACTATTTTGTTTCACATGTATCATTATTAAATGAATCAAACACCCTCAGCATCAGATCACTACTCCAACTCAGAATAATAACATGAATACCTGTTTTCCCATGCTAGATGGGAATGCTCATTACCAAAACAGATCCTTATAATTTTGCATAATTATTTGAACAAGTGCTTTGAGCACACATTCAATATGAGAATACATCAACAAATGAAGTGAAACTGTTCAGCAAGTCCCCCTGTGGACTTCAGCTTAAACCAGTGCCTTGAGTACCTCTTTAAACACAGGAAGGGTACATGTTGTTCCCAACAAACACACCAGCAGAAAGATGGTACCTGACTGACATTTTGGAGAACATCAGCAGGCAGTTAGATCAGATTTTGGCATGTAAGTGATTTACCAGAAGCCACAAAAAAGGTTATTGTTAGAGAAGGAACTAGATGCAAAATACAAGAATTTGTAACTATTGAACCAAGAACATATTATTTCTGATTAATGAAGGTGAGTACAAGTTCAAACAGTACTAAGTAGTAACATTATTAGTAGTTCTTCCTTGCAACTTGCTTCTTCCTTAGGGAAGAGATACAAACTGAGTCACTTACAAAAGTACAGAAGGGTCACTGCTTTGTCTGCTGAGATGATACGATATTGCCACTAACAAACCACAAAATATGGAGAAGAGAACTGGAATATGCTGCCCATCCCAGGAATCCTGGAGACAGAAATGAAATGTTAATAAAAAGGAGACAAAGTACACACCACTTACCTGACATACAAGAATTTTGTATATCATGGTAAGAGAATGGAAAAATTAACTACAATTCCACAAAAATAAACCAGGGTTTTTGTGTAAAAATTTTTCCATCTTTACCTATGTCTAACTATACATCAGAAACTCTTAACACAGTGTACATCCCTCAAGTCTACACCATCTTAATCATTAAACAGTCATCCTCTTTCATAACCCTTATGAGGCATTTCCTGCATTCCTTGAGACCACAGGCTCTTAAGAGCTGTATTTAGTCACTTCTTAATTTTGAAAATTACATATATTTTGACTCAAGATTTATTTTTTCTATTGTGCTGAATGCAGATTAAACAGTGGCTTTATTTGCGTTCTCCTGCTCTGTATTGGATCTGCAAAGATTAAAGAGTTATTCTTTTCTAAAGTTTGTTTGTCATAAACAGATGCGGTTACAAAAGGCTAATGAGACAAGTGTACAAATTCACAGAAAGCTAATGATGTTCTGCAGGTGATAGCATCATGGGAGTATTTCCTCTAGGAACTTTCTACTCTCTGTGACAAAGTGGAAAAACCAGTCAACTCTGAGTTGGACCCACACATGCTACAATTCATTGTAAACTGAGCAGGTTTGATTATTGACACACACCTGAAATGAACAAACAGAACCAACATCACACTCCATACTGTTTTCAAACAAAACATTTCAAGCAAGGAAAATAGGGGGTGTATGTGTGTGTGCCCCTTTGCTAACTCTTGAACTCTACCTTTCAGATAGGCACGCATCTTTGCTTTGACACTACAAACTATTTCTTTGTTTCTTTTCATGTCAATATTAATTTGAAAATACTATTTCACTTTAGCAGCACCAGAAAAAATACTTACATGAGCCATTTTGTGAGGTTAGCATAACAGTACATGCAGACTCTGCTAGAATCAAGCCACTTGCATGATTCTTTTCAAGAATTGATGCAGAATGGAACTGACAGTAAATGTCATGTGTTTTCAACCAAAAAAAAAGAGCCTGTTAGAGCAGGCACAAATCACACACCTTTTAAAAGCAAAAAAATCTGCTTTCTTCCTGCATTGAATCTCCTCTCTTGACATCACAGCTGAGCAAGTATGGAACCCTAGTAAATCAAACTAATATTTCTAATTCAGTAGCTGCATACTTTTGTTACTTAATACAGAAGGAAGCAGAGAACAAACCCGAAACATTGATGTTTACTGTACACAAATTTTTTCTCACCTTCAGGGCACCATAGCACAGTCCATACAACAATGCTACTGCCACAATACTACAGATAAAACTGTAAAGTGCTGCAAGCAGGCTTGTGGTAGCTGAATATCATAGAAATGAAAAGAAAAAAAAACATTGTTATCTTCTTAAGTTAGAATACAAAATACTTCAGTTTGTTTAAGATGATATCAGCCCCCTAGTTGTCACAACCCTCTGAAGGAAAAAAAAGGCAATTGAAACCAGAGCAGCTACTTGTATTTTCCCCTAAAAGTGATTTTTATAAAGAGCGTTTTATGTGGCTTTTTTAACCTCCTTATTTATTCAACAGCTTTACCATGGGAATAGTTAACTGCAATAGAACCCAGCTGAGGAAGAAAGTACACTTTTTGACAGACTTACTACGACAGCAGCTCTAGTTCCCAATAATCAGAGTACCTTTAGGCTTTTTAAAAACACAATTAAGTATTTTATGTTTAGAGAGTAGGAATAAAAATACTGTAACCACTAAGTCTTTTAACTAACATACTAATCTTGGCTGCTCCACATCTCATACTTTTGCCACTGACACAAAATACAACACTCACCATTGCCACCAAAGACATGAATGTCCAGCTGTTCACAGAGATACATCACAAATGTATTCACCTGAGGCAGGAGACCAATGAAGAATACTATAGGGAAACATAGCGTAAACACTACAAAAAAAA
>VXAD01003680.1:884261-896665 GCA_013399195.1 Dicrurus megarhynchus | reverse complement strand
TTTTTTTTTTTTTTTTTTAAGTAGAGTGAGCTGTTCTGGCAATCTGGTTTTTTGTTGGAAGAACTGCTAAGAAATATAAACACCATATGCTGCTGCAAGATACCCCAGAGAAACAGTAAAACATAAGGATCAAAACCCACTCTGAACTCTTGAACTAAGTAGTTTTAAAAGCTAAACCCAAGATGGACATGGTCTGGTGAAAATGCCACCACATCTTTTAAAACTGGTAAAGACTCACTGCTCAACACTTTCAAGAAGTAGCTCACTTCCACAGTAAGACACACCACCTACATATACATTTATCTATTACCTCATGGGGATATGGGTATACATTATGGCAATGACTCCACATGGTAGAAAAGGAAAGAAAATACTTCCAAAACTGACAGAGCATTATCAAGAGAAATGAAGCTACTTTTGTATCGTGAATGAGTCAAAAGTATATTCCACCTTAGCTTCTTTTTTTATACAGAACAAGGTATGCCAGTACATGAACAGAACCAAAGAATTCGTTCAAAAAGCACCTTTGAAAAGGTCTGGACAATTTCTGTTCATAAATATGCAGCTTAGACATTTTCCCTCTGGGCATTTAAATTTAAATACAGATTTATTAGCAGAAAGTTGAAGGGGGAAGCAGTATGAGGCATAAAATTCAGGATGTTCTTAAAATCAAGTAATAAGAACTAATACCCAAAATGCCTGAGTCAGTAATTCTTATTAATCAAAATTTTTAAAAACCCACACCGAGACCAAGTTTTCATTTTTTTTGGACAGAAAATTGTCTGGGGGCATGCAGACATAACATTTAACTGCTGTAGTCTTTCATATACAGGTATTTTTACACCACTCAAGAGCAACTGCATTCAGTTTAGATAAATTCTTACAGATTTTCTTACCCCACCCAAAAAAGCAGTGATACACAGAGGATCACCCAAATAACTTTGCTCCATTGAAGTAATGCACAAAGTTCCCATGATAAGATGGTCTTCAAATGTTTATGTCTCTCTCTTTCTATGGGGTCTCTCTGAGATTACAGGGCTGTTATTATTTTCATATTTTTTTAAGTACACAGGGGAAAGGATTGTTGATTTCGGGTTTATGTTGTTTTTTGCATTGGGTTTAGGGGGGTGATATTAAATGCCATCAGTACTCTGAATGCACTGTGCTGCTCAGAAAACAACAGAATTACCTCAAAATTGAAGTACAGCTCAAAAACTGTATTTTTGGTATTGCTGATAGGCCTGTTCTGAGAAGAGGCATATTAATTAAGATTTAACCTGTGTATAATGTTTTTTAAAATTGTGTCTGTACTGTTCTGTAAAATTGCTAAATACAAATAACCTGACTTAAGAGAACTCCTACTCATTTGCCACGAGCCCCTTCAGAGAGTGTGAAAGGGTCCACATCAAAATGTTTCTTTAACTACTGAGCAGCTAGGTCCAAGCAAAGGGTAGTCTATCCAGATCCAAGTTAAGTAACAAAGTTCAAGGATGAGGGCTAAGATACTGGATAATGAAAAATTTTGTGACACCATAGTAGAGAGCCATCTCTGCCATTTGTTACAGCAAAGCTATAGAAGGGGAAAGTGTTCCCATAAAGTTCTACTGCTGTAGAACAAACAATTCAAATCCATGAAAAAGCCACTCACCTATAACTAAGTCCCTGGCTGACAGCAGCAGCAATGGGTTGGTGAAAGCCATTCCATACAACCTGAATCTTGTTGTAGATATGTTTCTGCTGCCATAATCCAACAGCCAAATAAGACCACAACATAAACAGAAATATACAGGCCTACTATAGGCTATGATACGATTGTGACCCTGTTTAAAAAAGAAAAAACACAAAAACACCAACATTTGTTCATTATTAGTGGAAAAAGCAATTTTTACTCTTCTGCAACAAATAGCTTCAGAACCAAAATTAATCACTGGTCATCAACTAATGTACTGTCGCCTCACCATATCCTAAAGTTTTCTTCACAAAATCCTTAATGCATTGCCTTGCAGTGATACCAGTCTGTCCTTTTTGTGGCTTTGATACAACAAAGACACAACGGTTAGATTAAGTTAGACTAAGCTATACATACCCTTAGTCTCAGCTATATTTTATGCTATGTTGCTTGCAGTACTAAATGCTAGAGCTCTGACTAGGCTTTGTAAGCAACTGAGAATAAATCAATTTTAAGGAAAAAAAAGTTTATTACTCAGATACTGCTTCTGCTGAAGGTGGCGGGGGACAGAATCTCTATTGGTCTTTATCAAAACACACAACTTACGCAAAATAAAGTTAATGATTTGCTGCAGAGGAATAGTGCTTTTACACATCTTATCTAGGACAAAGGTAATATTTTGTCTTGGCAATCTGGTAGATGCACAACAGAATATAAACATATTGTGCAATAGTAGCACATTAACATCTCCATGCTCAAACATTAATGCTCACTAGAGAATTGCAAACTCAGCTTATTAGAGTGAAAAAATAAACAAGTGTGCCCACTAGGACAACTGAATGATCTACAAGACTAGAACAGAACATCAAAGTTGTATCAGTTCATGCCAGCAACGCAAATTACAACATTAGGAATACTTCTCAGTCTAATTGCTTGAATAACAAGGATTAATCACAAAGCTTATCACGACATGCTTCCCTAGCAAAAGCTAAGCTCAAAACAGGAGGACATGATTTGCTAAATAAAAAGAGTAAGACAAGGGGGAAACAAAATCTGCTCCCTTCTCACACACTAAGACAACTACAAGCCTTTTGTGCCTTATAGGAAGCAACATAAGAGAAATGCCAAAGAGATCAAACCAAAATGACCAATTCTCTGAGGGAGTTCTGCATCTGCACAGTTAGTACAGTGGCACATGCCCACAACTTACATGTCGAGGGGAAGAAGAATCTGGCTGAACGCTCTGAAACCAAAATGAAAAGAGGAAAGTTACCCAATCTACAGATAATTGTGTTTACCTCCCCCCACACAACTCCTTGGTTGAAGTTCTTTTATCAATATCTACAATTAATTTTACAGTTGTCAAGCTACATTACAGCCTTTAAATAGCATGAGGTACTTTAAATAGTATGAGGAACCATAAAATCTATTTAAAGAGTATATGTCTGTAACCCAAATTCTAAAAAAATCCCCAACCCCCTCATTTTTAGGACTTTTACTGTTGTTTCAACAGCATTATGAACTTTAATTTTAAATCTAATTTCCATCCTAATAGTCAAATCAGAAAAAAACACCAGTCTTAGATTACCAATATACCATTAACAGCCTAACAAAAATTAATAATCTGATTAAATATATGCTTAGATATCATTGCCTCATATGAATGCACTGAGGCGTAGACAATAAAAAAAAAATTAAAACCCAAACCAATAAAACTTCAAGTTCAGATTGCAGTTGGTTTTCAACTAGTAAGAATGGGTTCCTCTTTGTGGAAACAAAAAAATGCATGAGAACAATAAATAAAGGATTGTTTAACAAACATGCAGAACCATTCTAGTGAAGTGACCTTGTATTACCATCTATCAAACTTTCCATGAGGCCAAGTTTACTCATTTCTTTATAAATGATAAGCATGCACATTTTTCCTTAAAGCTCTAACTAACTGGCAACACCTAACTGGAGTTAAATCTATTGTTTGTAGAAATAAAGAGAAATTAAAATACCTTCAACAGTGAGTACTGGCAACTGGCTATTACCAGGCAGAACTGGAAGACCCAAATATCCTTGAAAAAGCCCTCTATAAGAAGTACAGAGCCCAGAAATGCAACTAGAATAGCTAGGATGACAGCTAATACATTTTCAAGGATCTCACGATTCCTGTATTAAAGGGAGAGGAAAAAAAAGAAAAAAAAAGAACTTGAAGATAACTATGTCTAGAAAAAGCTGCAAAAGAACAGTTAGGGTCAAAAATTAACAAGGGTTATGCTACTGGTAGCAAAGCAGTTAAGAATAGATTTGAACTTCCAGATTCTACACTAGCACACTGTCCTTTAGCAAAGCTAGGAGCTACCAGATTTCAATGACAGCAGAAAACAGTATCTTACAGAATTTCACCTTAAATAGCAAAAGATAACTTCAGCAGATAATTTTAGAAATAATTCAAATGTTCAACCAGAAGCATGGTCTGTAACATAAATCTATATTCAAAGCCCATCTAGGATGATTATAAGCCTATGAAAAACACAAGCATGATAACTTACCTGTGTATACCATCTGTCATTCATGATTTTCTAATGAAGAACCTAAAAATACTCTCACTTAGGTAAGATATGCCAAGCGGAATACAGATAATTCCATATGATATTGCTAGTGCTTCGGAACAGAATTATGAGTATTCCTCCCTGGATAGAATCACTACTGTCTTGTTTATTTCAAAGAGGTTCATTACAAAATATAAATAACTCTACATATTCCAAAAGCTGGTAACTGGAGGATCACCTCAACTTTATTCTCCTAGGTAAATGCAGCAGGGACAAGAAGTCACACTACCAAACGACTCTTGGAAAAAATGCTATGAAACAGCAGGCAAATCCTCTCTATTGGCTGAAACACTAAGTACCTGCCAGGCTGCAGACCCTTTCGATTAATTTTTGGAGAAGGCAATACTCCAGCTTTAAAGATTGGCAACAAATCTTTCTTTTTGATTATACACATGTTACTGCCCCATGCAGGCAAAGTGAGGGTCAGTTTCCTTTTTCAATTGCTGGAGAAAAAAAGGAGAGTAGCCTCCATTATTTTAGAAAAACTACATTCAGCATTATTTATTCATTTTTCGGAGTACAGTAAGTAAGTACAATTCTCTAAGGATAGTTTTATCTATATTACAGTTTAGTAACTGTTTTCATCTTTGCTTTCTGAGGTCTGCTGACATACAAGGATCTCACCTATCAAATAAAGCCAGAAGAGTTAATCTATCAAAATTGATGCTAATCCAAAGCTTAGGCAGGATCCAAAAGCGATAGTACTGCTTGACTTTTTGAGCTGCTTCCTCTTGAGGTTGCATGTGGTCCTGAAGGTCAGGGCTCAGGTCAATGTCTTGCTGCTCCAGCAGATCTGTATCCATTGTCAGCAGCCTGTTCAACCTGATCTGAGGAAGAGAAAGCTGAAAGAAAGTTAGTATTAACAAAAGCCCATTTATACTGAATCACTATATTATACTGAAAATTCCTTTGAAGAAAATTGCTGGAACTCTTTAGTTTCACTTTTGAGGAATTGCATGTTAAGCACTGTCACAGGCTTCTACTTACTTTTTCTGTCCTTATCACAGCACATGAACAGGACTAGCAGCAATAACAGTTTGCATACAACACAACTCTTTGGCATTGCAGCATATGCCTTATTTAAAATGAATGTGTCTTCCAAGCACATTATCCCACTTACTCTGAAAACTTCAAATTTGAAGACAAGTAAACTGATACACAGACAACATACACTACAAGAATAATCCAATTATTAATTTAAATAAATTACAACACATTTCTTATAGTCAGCTAATCTGCATGCAAACCCATGCTGAATGGTTCTTTTTGCATGACAAAGCAACATACACATGCACCAGAGGTCAAATTCAAACCTCTCTGAATCCAGAATACACTCAGAAATTAACCAAAGAAAAAGCTCCACCCTAACCAGTCAAGTAGTATTTATGACTGACTATTCCTTATTTTGTAGTTTGTCTAGAGTTCTCCTGAAAATCACAGTAATACTAACAACAAGAAGATATTTAAGGAGAGTACTCAATGCTATAGTGTGTATGCATCGTCTAATCCACTTTATAAATTTCATTAACAGGCCAAGAAGCATCTTAAGCACTTAATGTACTGCCCTTTATTCTTAGACAATATAATTGTTAAAATGTCATTTAATGAAAAAGCTCCACAGATGTTTAAAGCAGAGAGTGAAGTTTAAATACTCATGCCACCTTCAAGTGTCAAAAGTACAGGTTTAGTGTTTGGAGGGGCTTTTTTCCTACAATCGTCTAAGTTTAACATTCAATTTCTTGATTTATAAATTTTTTTCATCACTCCTTAAATCATCAGTGTACTTAACTATGCTTAGCCAGCTTTTTTTTCCTAGAAAAATACTAGTGAAAGCAAGAAGCAGGAACACTCCCTTCCTAAAGGCATTTCAAAAATACAAACCATACTCTTTTACACGTTAGCTGTGTCAGAAAACAGGTCCTTTTTTTACAATTTTTTATAAACTTAGTTTCTTAAAAGGTAGAATCAGCATAACATTCATGGTACTGATAATAAATTTCAGTGGAAATTTCCATTTATGAGCATGGCCTGAGCTTTTCAGTCACGAATTTGCCTTAAAACAGAATCATTCCCTCTGATGGGACTACACTGGCAAACTAAAAAGAGGTAATGCAGCCTCTTTTCTAAAGGCTACATTTTCAAGGGGGACTGTGGAAAGCAAAGCAAGTTCCTCTAGCAGACACCAAGTTTAAAAAACACATTCTTAATCAAAAGCATGGTCAGGCAAATGGAGGTCTCTTGCTCCTCTGCCAAATCCTAAAGCTGTATTTCATTTTCCCTCTTGATTAGGTCATTAGGTACTTCAACATACTTTTCTTTGGTTTGCCAGCTTAAGAATCATGACCATTTGCACTGCTTTCATACCATAATATATGACTTCAGAATTAAGAGTACAGGTTTGTCTGGACTTGACAATAATACAAAAGTTTTGAGATCACAAAACTAAGGAATATTAAAGCTATTTTCAGTATGAAACAGTGTAAGCTTCTGCCTTGTTTTCCAAGTCACTCCTTGCATATAAGTTTAAATTTTATACAGCAGACTCCAATGACAAATTTCTAAATTCCTTTCAGGGAAATTACTCAAGTGAAATTTCATTTGGTCAGAACACAATATTTAGTCTTTCTGCTGCCTGCTAACCTTAGTAACACACAGAAGGAAAACTCTGTCCAAACTGTACACATCATCTCTGGAAACCTTTACAAGGTATCTTAGAAGATCCAATTTCTATGAGTGTTTTTAAATAGGTAGGTTTTAGATCAGAGGAAACCAACTAAGTTTTAAAGTGCTATGCAAAAAGATTCCTTTGTATGTATATCTGAAGACACTACAATACTAAATACTTTCTCTTCATTAATCCAGACAAAATTCCTTCATAAGAACAGAGAACTACCACAAAGAATGATTAATCAGTGCTATAAAATTGGATAGTCTTCTGATTCTTTGCATGCTTTAAAAATAAGTAAGAAAAACTTACTAGATCATGTGGATAAAAGCGAACTGAGGTAGAACTCGATACGTGAGAGTCCGTGTCACTATAAGAACAGGGAAAATACTTCAGATTATAAACTACATTTTATTTCAACAGGTCACTCTAATTTTCTAGTGTCCCAAATTCATTTTGATTTCTTGTGAATTTTATCTAACTATCTTTAAGTTTTTCCTTCGGTAACTTATTATAAATGCAAGTAGCCACTTCATCTCATGTATTGTGGTACATTCCATAGCTATAGTAAGCCAGGAGACCCTTTAATCTTACCCTTAATAACATTTTCTCAACACTCAGTCCCTAAATTGTCTAAAAAGAACTACAATGATAGTAATTATTCCACTTGAAAAACCAGAAATATTTTATAAGCTGTTAGCTACTGATTTGTAAACACATATCACATCTCTAAAGAAGTGCAGAGGCTGTTAGGTGTCCACATGCAGTTTCTCTTAATTCTATACTGTTTTTATCAAGATCCCAAAACTGCCAAAAATAGTACATACTTAGCACAAGTGATGCCTTGTAGGACTACCTAAAAACAGAGGCTATACAAAATTAAGAGAATAAAAAGCAGTTATATTTATTGAAGGGCCTTCAGGTACATTTAGGGCAGATGAAGCCCTCCCCAGAGCTACACTCAAAAATGGACAAGGGGTCACAGGTTTTCATACTTTTGTAAGTTTGGTCCATTTGCATATTAGGGGTTAATCCTCCAATTACAGCTTCAGGTAATGAAGTCATTTACTCCAAGTTTGCCCCCCCCAATTCACTTTCATTTACATTTCTTGGGGCCTGAGTCAGTAAGGTGTCCTTGATTTTCAGGCCTAGCGAGGAACTGTTTTATCTGACCAAAATGGGAGGACAGTAGCTAACAGTCTATGTGGAGTTTAGTGTTATACATTACAGAATTGCAGAATTAAAAATATTTGAAAAATATAAAAACTAAAATCCTAAGTCATCACAAGTATACTGAGCTACTTAAACTGCTTTTGAAAAACTTAACTTCAAATGAAGCTAAACCTCTGGTAATAAGAGCAAAATTACTTTGCAATTTCCATTCATTAGAGATGAAGAGAAATTTCTCTTACTGTATGAGAGTCCATATCCAACCATTGCTTTTTTCCCCAATTTTGGATACCTTTTGGATGTTTGTTTTCCATGTAAATCACATGGTTGTTAAGACTTCTATCAAATTTATGCAACTTTCCTTCAGTTCCTTGCCTTAAGATAAAAACATTCTTTGTTATCAATTTTACTTCACTGAAATCAAGTATTCTCTACAGCCGAGATCTGATTATCTGAAGTGGCCAGTTTGCTCCTTCCATTAGCACATACAACTTCATAACAGCCATCAGCAAAGCCATTGCATCTGGAACATGCAAGCAGTAGAGGCAGGGATTGGCAGCTTTGTGGAAGGAATACAGAACTTTTTGTCAAAGTTCAATTCTACAAAAGGAACTCACACAAGAAAGATTTGAAGATGGGAGGTTTTATATTCATTACTCCATAATTCCAAGAGCTATTCCACCTACATGTGGTAGGAATTATAGTATTCAACATGATGCAATAGCTTCAGAGCAATTCTACAGAGTGAAGTCGATTGGGGGCAGGCAGGAAGCCACAGGAGGTTTTGGGTTGTTTCTCTTTCTTCTGCTTCCTATCCCCTCAGAGAAAGAAAGGGCATCTTTCCAACAGCAGATGAACTTTCCAGTATGTAGCTGGCTATTTCAACTGCAAGTCAAAATTTAATCTCAGGCATGTTAACACTTCCATGTACTGTTTGATGCCATGTATGAACTTGAGAATAAATTTATCAGTTTACAGTGGCTTCACAACTGGAAGTTCAATAGCCATTTTGGTCAACAGCCACCTACGTTCTCAAAACCTGGGTTAAATTCTTTAACAAAGACCTTCTATACGCCAATAAAAAATGCATTTGTCAAGCAGTTTGGAAGTGTATTGCTTAAGCTAACAGAAGTCCTCGTTTTCTGAGATAATATTTAACTTTGTGCCACCTTCTAGCAAAAATCACTTAGGTTGCAAAAGTAAAAGTATAATGTTAACGTATTGTATAGATTTTTTTGGTAGTCCATACTAAATAACTTTTTAAAATTAAAATCAAATATTCGGTTGCAGTAAGACAAGAATCATCGCTCTTGACTGGCCTTCACACACACCAGATGTTGGATGCTCTTCTTGCAGCTGGCTCAAAGTTCACAAGTGACATGTCGCAGCCCCCTGTCTCGTAGAGCGTAGAACTGAACTTACCTATTAAAGAAAAGGCCAAAAGCAGGTCAAAATTTCCTCATGTTTCATCCCATTGGCAGCAGCTTCTATTCATTATCTTACTAGAGAGATCAATTTAGCCATCTGAATTCACATCAGTGTCAAAATATAAAATGTGATTACACATTAATGTGTCACCAGTGCAGACATTAGCTACACAGTTGTCTTTCACACCGTTTTACATAACATATGTACTGTAACTGCAGTACTGAATTAAAGAGTTTGTATTTACAAGATTCCACAATTAACAGAAGCACAACGTAAGTTTTTTTCCCCTTAGAGAATAACCACATGAAAAATTTGCAGTGACCAGCTTCTTCAGTTCTTCCCCACCCCCAACAGAACCATCAGTAAATCATTCACTATCAGCATTTAAGAACGTTTAACTACAACAGAGATAACCCAAGTATCCTGAATAAAATTCTTTTGAAAAGCCCACGTCTATTTGAAAAGAGACAAAGACTGAAAGAAGTGACCAGTGATGTTTCTTAAGTTAACTTAGGAAACTCAGAAAAGGAATGTGAGGCAGAGATTTATTCTCCAAGCTAGAAACAAATGCTTCAAGTGTAAGAACAAAGGACTGGAAACTAACTTCTTAGATAAACCATTTGTATTTACTTCCAAAATACATAATTTTAACAAGGAGCCAAAGATTGTGACTCAAATGATAAATTACCTTACTCATAATATGATATTTTTACAGTACCCTCCTCCCAACATTGGCCTGATCAGAGAGATAAGCACTGTAATTTCCCCTGAAGGTCAGGTTCAATATATTTCAGCTCTGAATGCAGGGAACTTGATTTTGAAACTGATCTCATATGAAATGATCTGCCAACTTCTCCATCTCTTCTATCTTAAAACCCTGCTTAAGCCATGATGCAAAACACGCAATATTCCAAGACTAGCTTATATAAACAAAAGGAAAAATCCCACTTTGGAGGATGTGAAGAAAAATTGTATACACCTCTCAGCTGTATGTCTTGCAGCTTTTCCTTCTGCTGATACAAGATAACAAGCAGCCCCTGCAGAAATACCTAACAAGATCAGAGCTTCCAGTCTTTCACATTTCTGTGAGACCATAACCTCCTTCTAATACAGTGCGTTTTGAATAATTTTTTAACACAACATAATCCTGTTCCAGCTTCTCTTCAGCCCCACAGACAATTAAGTTTGATTTAGAAGCATTTGAATTTTAGCAGGTTAAATCCCTCCAACTAGATGCTTAAAACCAGTGCAACAAAGAAAAAAATACTGGTATATTGGAAGTATCTTCATAAAGCTTTCTACCCTCAGAGGGACCACTTCAGACAAACCAGGCATGTATCACAGCCATGCTCAGAGCCACCATTCTGACAAGACAGTCCACTACATAGCTCGGGAGGCACGGACAGCGTGCATCAGAGCTCAGTAACACAGCAGCTCCCTCTCAATATTCAATTACGTCTGCCATAGGCATAAGTACAAAGCTCACTCGTTAGTGCTTTTTCCTCAATGGCTAGGATTTTAATGAAGTGTTTTAGCCAATTATCTTTTGCTTTTCAATGCAGAGTGTGTGAAGCTTAAAATTTAAACTAGTGGAAGACATGGGGAATCTTCCCACAACTAAAAAAAATACTGGGTTACAAAGGTTTATTTCTTAACTGTATCATTTTAAAAAAATTCAACAGCAAACATGGAGATACTGGATAATATGCTTCAGGTTCTTCTCAGGACAAAAATGTTCATAAATTATTATGGAAAAATCTCCTGGGCAACCAGCTGTAATAAAAACCAAGGAAGTTTGGGTTAAATTCTTCATGGTTTTGCATTACTGAATAGCGAACTTGGAAATTAAGCTTTTAAATTTTTTAATTAATGAAATTCTAGTCACAGAAATTAGAATATACTACTTGGACATATAACTTCCCCTTCTCTTGGGCTGAGAGAACACACCAGAAATATTTATTTCAGAAGAAGTTTACTGAACTACTACACTCACTCATATCTACAGTTCCCTGTCACCCAACTGATCTCTGAATCTGTCAAAATTCACTGCATTTATATTGCTGCTGTAAGTACTGCACTGCTGCACTGCAATATAACAAACTTGATTAACAGAGGTAGAAAACAAACAGAACACTTAATTCCAATTGTTTATACATGAACTACAAAATGGACTCAGGATATGTCATGCTTGCAATTCACCCACCTATTAATACAGGCTTCTATTGAAAGCTCCCTCGCAAGTAAAGGACAACTTCTCATTAAAACAAAATCTTTTTCTGCCTCCTTTTTTTGTTTTTCTTTTGCTGTTCTTGATTTGGTTTGGTTTTGCTGTTGCTGTTCTGTTGGGGTTTTTTGTTTGGTTGGTTTAAACAAAAAGATTTTTCAGAAAAGCCTCAACTCATGTCAGTAGAAAACTTGACAGGACTGTTCACTGCTGCTGGTGACACAAACTCCAAAGTGTGACTGGAGATAATATGTCTGAGCTCCTAAGTCCTATCAAGAAATACTTTTTAAACTCTGTGAGATAGGAACAGCTTCCTCACAGTACACAAATTCTAACAAAGAATTTCAATACTCAAGATTCAATACATATGGATTTACCTAGCATTTTTCTTTACTCTAGTGACTCTCTCCCATTCCTACGTCTCCCACAACATTCTCTGAAATACTTTGAATAGCATCATATCAAATATGCTTAAGAAAATACTTTCTCTCGAAAGCCTGTAGTTTTATCAAGTTGTGAACAAATGGGAGACTCCAAAGATTATTTTGCAAATCAGGAAATATGATCAATAGCACATTTGCCCACTCAACATAAATGTCTGTAACTTCTCCACACACAGACACACCAAAAAAAAAAAAAAAAAAAAAA
>VXAD01003680.1:843670-884246 GCA_013399195.1 Dicrurus megarhynchus | reverse complement strand
AAAAAAAAAAAAAAAAGAGCTGTAAGTTCTTAGCAAATTAAGGTCAGCCAAAAGTATTCTATTTGAACCAGGTTACAATAACAAACCAAGACACTGATATTCAAACACACAAATTCAAAATAGATCTTCATTCTGACATGGAGAAGAAAAGACAAAGGTATTTCCTTTGAAGCAAGTTTCCTTGTTCCAAAAGACCAAAATATCTCATCACCACATCCAGAGACAACCATGTAACAGTTCACACTGTACCAACTCGTGCTCCCACAGTTAAGAGCATCAACAAAAACAATAGGCTGATGAGCTTACACAGACAAAACCTGTAAGACTTAAGTAGCTCAGGATCTAACTAAAATGGTGCTCTGATGGTTTCCTCAGCTATGTTATCTTCAGTTTGCTTCCCAGTTTTACATCTAATAAATATTACTTTTACTCAAACCTCTCAGACTAGTTCACATGGAAAGGCTTACTGACATGTTGAAATCTACATCATCATTAGATCCATATATATTTGTCTGCTGCTTCAGTCAGTATTTTTTAAATCCTAGTCAGCAAAACCAAAGTCATCAGAATTTGACTACTTGGTAGACTGCTAGGAGCTTTATTTCCAAAGGTCAAAATTTTACCATCAGCTATGGTATGAAGACTTACATATTTTCAGTTAGAACACTGCAAAGCAGCTCATTTTTTGTTCCTATATGAAGTCAGTCAAAAGAGTAACTTACCTATTATACCAAATTCCACACTACAACATGGATATTTTCCATAGGAATAATGGGAAGTATTTATTTTCTACATGTACCTTTGAACATGCTCCCACATCCATCCCAAATAAATTACACCCATTTAATTAAAAAAAGGTACTGAGTAACTGCTTCTTAATTGGTTTCAATCAAATAAGTAACCAGTGTATACATTTGTGTTTAGAGAAAAGCTTTGATATTCAAAACCATTCAACTGCCTTCATGAATTAAAATACTTAAATCTGAAAGATTATTGCTTGTTATAGAAATACAACCAGAAGTCAAACATAGCAGCATAATTGTCTTGTAAAGCTCTAGATGAGCAGTTCTCTTTAAGCACAAAAGCAATTTTAAAAAATCATCTAGCCAAGGACAAGAGTCTGTTATTTCACCCCTGCTTCAGACACTGGGCATCTGTTCTACTAATTCAGTACTTGGATTCCTAACTACTTCACAAATTCTATTTTGAATTTAATCAGTCTTCACTGCAAGGACTGAAAAATCCCACCTAGCTGTCTAGACAATCAGATATTAGTGAGAACAAAAAGCACCAGTACTGCCACACTGTGCTCTGAAAACCATCATTCACTTAAGTCACAGCACATGTTTTGTTGCTTTTGTGATTTGTACTTTATCAATCCTGCCTATAATCATGGCATTTGGGTTGCCACCTTTTCTTTCTGTCCTGCATTCCTTCTATGATTTATTTCATGTTTATTGCTCCACATCAAGCTGCTTTTCCATCCTTTCAAGTTCTTCCCCCCTCAACCCTCCCACAACATAATTGACAAAAAATCTTCCTACTTTGAACCTGGAAGACTGAAGATAATGCCTCCAAGCATCTCTTGCCTTACTCCCAGAGCTATGCCCAGTTAAAGACAACTGCAGTGACACCAGACCAGGTGTGGGACAGTTATGATACAGTGAGGCTCATCCTAGGTAAAAAAAGCCACCAGAATCAAATTAAAAGACAAGAAACTTTAAAGCAAACAAAACTAAAAATTGTGTGTCTTGTTAAGTGCTGCAGCTTGACATCAACACAAGGAGAAAAAATGCAGAAGCAGACACTGCACTGGTAAAGGAAAACATGAGCCCTCTATGTGAGGCCTTTCAAAGTAAATGAATACATGCCTTGCTTGCTTTTCCAAGAGGATTTGAATTAAGAAACTCTTACATGCAGTGTACAGAGATATATAACCCCATCTGCTATGTTTGTCACTGATATTTCCAGTTGGTGTAAACCGGATTTTGTTTCCATGTATTTCCCCCAGCCAGTATTTTCAGGATTTTTTTGCCCTAGGCAGTCACAATGATTTCCACAGTAACAAAGAATTGGTCATATCTCCTTCATTGCTTTAATTTTTATTCTGATGCTGATCAAGGAAAAAAACTACAACCTTCTCCCAACCCAAACCACAGACAATCTAAAGTAGTAGGGTCATCTTTCACGGTAAGATATCTTGGGATAAGAGAGCAAAACCAAGAACCTTAGACTCAATGGAAACAGAAAAATAGTGTTACTTCATCCCTGACAGAGTTTAAAAAAAACCAACCCAAAACAACAAAAAACTCCAAAGAAACTAACTACATACCCCTTATAAGGCAAGACACTTTCTTGTCAGGCCTCGTAAAGGAATCCTACACACAAAAGCTTGCACCGTTTTGCCAACTATTTTGCTCTTAACAAAAGATAGGACCTGTTACACAAAACCTGCTACACAAACTGGAAAATTTGATTTTGCTAAAATAACACAAGAAGACCCTGCCTATAGCAGCTGCTTTCTCTCAAAGGATTCTAAACAAAATGCTCAAAGTTTCAAAACAGGAAACAAATCCCTATTATACATCAGATTTCTATCTAGCATATCCTGGAAGTTTTGTGCCTCCCAAAGACAATGTGATGTCCCATATAATTGTAAGCACAATATGGACAAAGTTTCAGAAGAATTGAGTCTCACAAATTTCTGAAGACTCCAATACACAACAAATACAACGAATGTGCCTTTATGGAGAGCCTGAATGCCATGCTGAATTTCATATATCATCTACTTTGATTTCTGCTAGAGCATAGTAAGATAAGCTCTTAAATAATGTAGACCTAGGTTGTGTATTAAATGGCAAATTCTACAACTGTCAGATTTCAGGTAAGATGAACCAAATCCTTCAAATAAATAATGGCGGCCTCAAGAGCATATCTCAACATTAACCTTGGACAGATATAACCAGTATAACATAATTTCAGAATTATATTTCAAATATATTTTTTTCAAACAAGAAATAAGAGTCCAAATTAAATAAAGAAAATGAGTTTCATGTGATGAGCTTTCATAGTTGAGAGACACATACAAGTACTGAGATTGAAGCAATAACACTTCTATCTAGACAACAGTAAAGCAACAGAATCTACAATGAAAATTATTAGATAACTGGATCGTGTGTATTTACTACATCTGTAGTTAAATTCTATAAAATTTCTCAGTAGGTCAAGGTGGTTTTCAGTTTTGCTTATATTCAATTTTTCCGTATATTGCAGCTAGATGATGCAGAAGAATGAAGACTCAGTCAAACTCACATTTAAAGGGTTACCACAGACTGGCAACTCATGGAGTCTTCCCCATTAGAGGGGTAGCATGACAACTCACTTATCTTTTAAAACTGCATTATAGAAAGGTCTGAAACAAATATTTTGTCAGTGTTTTATCAAACCTGTACTTTTAGGTTACTACAGCTGACAGCTGTTCAAAATTTCATCACTAATAATTGTCAGTGCTCAAGATGCCCAGTTCAATAATTCAAGGAACAGTTAAGTATTAATTATGAAGTCATAAGTAATTCAGGCCATGTATAGACAGCTGCAAAGATCCTGCCAGGAATTTTTCCAAACCTGCCCCTGCCCCTGCACTATGTGGCAGATCAGTCATTTATTAAGACCATCTTAACTTGTCCCTAGCAATTTTATTAGCTCCATGGAAGTTAATTAAGAAGTTAATAATCAAGAATACCACATAAAATAGACCATGAAGAACTAAGGGGGCACTATAAAGCTCCATAAAATAATGACATTTGATATAAGAAAGAGTCCAGATTTACTTCCAATATCAAGCTCCTAAATTAAGGTGTACATTAAAAGCAAAGCATTCATTTAAGTATTTCTTTTTTGAACAGCAGCTAAGCAACTCATCTAAAAAAGGTAAGATCAAGAATTCCTAGGAGCCATAACAAGTTTTTTTTTTCAGGAACCAGAAGATCCCCAAAGTCTCCATCTCTGCTCAACTTCCTGCAAGACCACAAGAAAAATTTATTACTTGTGTTATGTTGTTCAAATCAAGAAAGCTATAGAAGCCATCATTACACGTATCTATGCTTCCTTATTTCTCATCATGCATTTGTTAGATAAAGTGTCCGGAAATGGTGATTGACAAAGGCAATGAATTGATGAACAATATGGCCTTCCTAAAACACACCTACAAGATTCAGAAACAAAGCTCAGGTTAGCTGATTTTCACTGCATTATTACCAATAAATCTGCCGTATTAAAACTTCCATGTCACCAAGGTTACATAAGGCCTGCATACCAAGTTCATCGTGCAAACTGCTACCGCCTACAGCAGATGCAGTGGCATGTGAGGCTTCTAAGTGGACACTCCCATTTCTCACCAGCAAGGAGGCGCTAGCACCGGGCACAGCTGCCTGGGAAGGGGGGCGGGACTGCACTCTGACCTGGGAGGAGCACTGCTGGCCTTGCTGACCATCTTGAAGGCTACGAGAAAACACGCATTGGGGACACATTACCAGAAGAAGTGGAAAAGAGCCAGAAGTGAAGCAAAACAAGTTTTTTCAGTTTAAAGAGGAAAACTTCTTTTAAAAAGGGTATAGTAGCATTAAGCAGCCCATAGTTAGGGTTAAAGTAACCCCTAAGTTCTGTGTAACAGAGTATTTAGGCACTAGTTACATCAAGTAATCTAGAGATCCTGCTCCTGTCAACTTCTTAGAAGTAGTAGTGCTTTCTAGTATCTCCCGAAGTCACCCAACAGGTATACTCCTCTAAGTCTTAATTTATGGGTGCAAAAGCAAATTCCTAGTGGTTAGTTTAACTACAGACTAACCTGAGGTATCACCTATATTTACTACTGACTACTCCAGTCTTCTCACATTAGTTGGGGTCCTTTTTGCTTATTCAGGTATGACCTGATCAGCTGTTCAGCTGGCTGTTTAGGGTTTTTTTTATTAGTCACAGGACAACACCTTTCTTATTATTAATCCACACTCTAACTAGAAAACATATTTAAGTTTTGTTAATGGCCATATGATACCACAGACCTTGTAGATAACTGAAGGAATATGCTTGGATTCAGAATTACTTTGAACATACTAAGACTCTCTATAGAAAGTTATTAATTGGCAGAAGTTTTAAGTTGATTCTGAAGTTATTTTGAAGTTACAGCAAAAGCTTTATTACTCACCAAAACACAGGTTTTAAAAAGTCAACCTGTGCTTCAGAGAAATTTGTACATTCATATTTATGAGCAGACAGTGTTTGAAAGTGTTAATTCTCTTCACAGACTTCCATTACAAAACTACTTTATAAAGCTATTTACTAAAGGTAGATTTTTTTAATAGCTTGTGTAATATTAAGCTTTTAATATTAGATATGACAGTGTCTCTACACGATGTTTACAGCAGATATACCATGTTTGCAAGAGCAGTGGTTTTATTATCCTTCATTTTGTGGGTTTAAAGAATTTACATTATACAGTCATTAGCTGTGGCATTATCTTAGATAAGAGGTTTGTATTTTAAAGACTGGAAAATAGCTTAAACACTCTCTTTTGAAAAACAGTATGTATCACCTGTTGCTTTTAACACTTCACTATTTACAGTGTGATGCTACAGAGTTGGCAAATGAGGCAACTAAAGAAAATCTTACTAAAGAGTTGAAGGGTTATATCTGATGTACTTGCTTTTAACAGTATTTTCTACATCATCTACTTTTCAGTTCTTTTGTTAGAGCATCACTGGAAAACAAAATATGGATAAGAACAGGTGTTAAGAAAAGCTCATGCAAAATAATGCAGACATGCACACAGCTCAGGAGGAAAAGAACTGCAACTCATTTATCGTATTCTAACATATTTTAATCTGAAATTCTAATTCAGTGTTTTGCTGCTGTACACAAGGCTTTCAGTGAGCAATGTAGCAACAAAAGCCCTAGGGAAGTTCACAGATGTACCAACCTTCACTGTGTCCCTTAAGTATTATCAGCAACACCAAAACAATGCTGCTTTCCCATGAACAGCAGGTACATATCAAGAGCTATATATACACAGCTGTCCTTTGAATAGTTATCCACATCTGTCACAATTTAAAAAACCCCACCAAAATATTGATGTCAACCAATTGCACAGATATGCAAAAAGCATTTATTCTCTGCCTGATTATTGTAAGAATAAAATTCTGCTTCATATGGTCACTTACACACATGCATACAGCATTGACTACATGGGATGCCAATGCAAATTTATTTCTGAAGTGCCCAAAACACTGTTGACATTTAGACAGGACAAAAGCAGGGGTGGACGGCATTTTATGGGGGATTTGGAGTTTGTTTGGGTTTTTAGGTTACCAGGCAAAGTAATCCTGTGTCTAATTTAGCATCAAACTAGCAGAATTAACTAGCCCAGGTTTGACTTGTCTACCACTGCCAAAGACATACATATATAATGGCATTGTCTCTTTTACTAAAGATTTCACAGAAGAAATGAAAAGTAATCGCAATCATGGATAAGAAATTTAAAAAGAAATCAGGTTTAACTCAAGAGGTCCTAGGGAACATTCCCCCAACATCCAATTTTATGACAGAAGATTAGAGATTAAAGTTTTGCTGGCAAGAATAAGAAACACATAACATCAGGGGAACTAAAGATTAGTAAATCTAATACTCTTAGAAGTTAAATATCTGAAGTCAGGGATCAGCAATATCAGAAACTAGACTGGGGCAGCTCACCAACAGCATATAGGAGTGATGTCAGTACAATTGCAGCGATATTTTGAAAACTTCTTAGTGGTAAATGGCTAAAAATGTCTCTATATTTCTTCACATTTGTTCTCTAGGCATGACTTCTTCTCTTTTAAATCTTTCTTAAAGGTTTCCTTCTTCCAGTAACAGAGAATTTACACTAAAATTAAGCCACCCATATAAAGTTTTTTTTTAGACTGTTCATCTAGAAATTAGAACACTAATAAATATATTTTTTCAGATACATTCCACAGTTGATAGCTCAAATGGAATTTGTGTCAAACAAATATGAAAGCACTTTGGTATTTGGTTGGACAATTTAACTCCACTCCAAGGAACAGTCATTTAGCATCACAAACAGCACTTTGAGTAAATTAACCTCACTAAGTATTCAATTTTGAACATGTTTATATTATAAAGCATGTTTGGTAATGTATGTTATTATGTTAGTGAAAGCACAGTGAGCAGTTTGGGGTGGTTTTTTAATTTAGAATGGAACAAACTTAGATAACAAAGATGCTTAGAGGAAATACCAGGCCAGAATATTTAACCTGCTTTTTTACCCTTGAACATCTTGTCTGATTAAAAAGTTACTCCCACTTCACAAAGTGAAATTCATGATTCACAAAGTTCAGAAAGTTACTTCACAGTCTCTCACTGAAGTCAAGCTTAAGCCATGGGAACCTTAATGACTGCACTAGCATGCGAAATGAGGCAGCTGTCAACCACAGTTTAAAACCGAGTCCTTTATTTTCCCTACTTTATACCTATAAGAAAGAAAACACTTTCCGAACTAATACACAGTTAAGGAGTTCTCATCAGTCTGCACAGCCTCTTATGCAGCAATACGCAAAACTGCACTACCCTCCTTTTTAAAAAAAAAGGAAAACAAAAAAAATCAGAGGCAAGTGAAAGCAACCAGGTAAAGCAAAAGCGATCTGAAAGAATACAAAGTTTATCATCCTTTACTATAAAGTAAATCACTAGCTTGAACACCCTACATTCAGCAAGACCAAAAGTTTAACAAAAAAATTCTGAAATTACATGATTAGTGCTTCATACTGCACTAGCCACTAAAACCATACCTAACTAGTTTCAGTTTTTGATATGCCAGAAGTCAATCCTACATTTGCTAGATTTCTAGGTACCATTCTTGCAATCCCCCTGTGTCTGAGAAAAATTTGCAAAGGTAGTCCTCAAATATTTCAGTGGTGTGACAAAGATGGCACAGTTCCACTGCCATCCTCTATTGTAAAGTATTTTCTTTTTATTTGCTCCATTTCTACAGCTTTGCCTAGTTCAAAAAATTACATAAATATTCCCAAAACACGAAAACAGTTTAGCATACGAAGGAAGATCACTAAGAATATATAAGATATACAATTACTCCTACATACTTAGCATGTAACAGAAGGAAGAATTACTTTGATACTTATAGGGGATGCTCTTACAGGCCATGTTCTCCTAGCCAGATTCTCCAATATCATAAGCAACCACAAAATTGAAAGACTTAAAACACAAGTTTAAAAACTTATTGTGGTTGCTGTTTCTACTGTTCAGGCTGATAGACCAAACAGAGCCACTGTATGTAACAAATCACTAGGCTCAGCATTGTAAACAAAGGGGCCAGTAAAGGTTAGGGGACTCCTGAGATACATGTACATTTTAAACATTGCCGAGGCATGCAAAGTGCCACACAATTAGATTTAATACTAAGCAATACTGGGCACTCTGTTCACTTCATTATTTCTCTTTTGCTGTAAAAAGCTGCATATCTTCATAAAGGTTTACCTGTATTTCAGATTTGGAGCCTCTGTACATACTTAGCTCTTTATAATGTTCTGTCATTTTGCTTATCTCTCACAATCTACAGATGTGAAGCGTGATCACATTACTCGTCCCTAATGCTTACTTTCTTCAAGAAAAGAAAACCAGGGGAGTGCTGATACTGTTTTCTTGGGTTTCTCTCATTGATTGAAAGTAGAAGTTTCTAAAATTTTTGATAAAAACCACTGAGGCTAAGGTTGTTAACATTAGTTAATTTTTATATCAATCTGAAAACAGCTATAACATGTTAGAGACTGACTATCCTGACCATTTTTAAAATAGTGCCACATATACATGCACAATTCAACAAGCCCACAGTGACATGCAGTGACAGCTCAAGGAGGTTATGGTGGGGAAGGAAGTAAAAAGTGCTTTTCTGGCAACACCGGTGGGTGTGGGGAAGTGGTCTGCTGCATGCATGCTAAATATGGTGGAACATTTAGATACCCTACCTGAGGGGTGATCCGATGAGCAATGTAGGAGGGGTAGGGTTACTCCCTGCATTGTGCCGGCGTCGTACTGCCTGACGCCTAAATGTGCTGCGTTCACGGCGAAATGTGACAGTCTCCTCGCTGGCTTGTGCTGCTGCATCAAGACAGACTTTAGGTCAAATAAGAACCCATCCTAGTTACGTACACAGTAACTTAAGACTCCTCTCTTCCCTCTGACCCTCCCCAAGTTAATGAACTTGACTTGCAACAACAAAAGTAGCTTATGTCCTAACTGTTCAAATAAGCTGCCTCAAGACAGGATCACAACACACAGTTATTAGCAAACATCTCGGTGGGTGGGGGAGTGTTCTTGAATATTCAGCTTACTTGTTTTTTACCCCCAGATCCAAATAGCCAGGTTGCAAAAGAAGTTGGATAGCCCAAATCTTTTCTGTTTACACATGACAGGAAGAGACAACTGACCTCACCCTTCATCTCTCTGAACAGATAATTAAGAAGAAGCTTAAAGGACAACCTATCAAAGTTGTCTACCACTTCTCACCATTATCTTCTCAATTTTATAACTTCTAACAAACAGGTAGGGTTGAGGTTAGCCTCATCACAACTCTTTCAGGAGACAAAACAAGAGTAGCTTCTTTTTTTTTCTCATAAGCATCAAGGGATACGTGTTGCTCCTTCTAGACTAGTTACAATATAATTTACAGAGGCAGGAGGTTGAGAGTAAGTGAGAGAATACTTTCTTTGTACAGACTGATGGTTTTGTTATTTGGACTCCCCAAACAAAAGGTTTGGTTCATTTATAAAGCAACATTATAAAATACAGTTTGTATGTACTCAAGGGATTAAAATATTTATCCACATATCATCCCCCAAAATCCACCTGTGCTCCTTAAGCTCTACAGTCTGAACAGTTTCAGATTTGGATTGCTTCACGGTGTGTCTACAATCTGAGAATTCTTCCTCCTGAGCCAAGGAAGCTCCTAGCCAATTTGAATGCAGAGCACTAAAGAGCTCAAATGAATGGGCCGCAGAGAAGATAGGGTTTGGCAGGCAAGTGAAGGAAAATTGACATGAAGTCAGTGCAAGAGGAGAATCACTATCTTGACAGGGAAGTCACAACTTGGTAGCCAAGAAGCCTGTTACTAGAGTGAGAAAACCAAGAATTGTGTCAAACAAAAAAAAACCAAACACCCCATCTCCCCCCCGCAAAAAAAAAACCCAAAAAACCACACAAAAAAAAACCCCACGGAGAGCAATGGCAGAAATACTACAGGCAGGGTAACCCATATGCACTTCAGCACATTTCAAGTTACAACACTGCTGTCATTAAGCTTTCAACACTTACCAGCAAAGATTCTAATGCTGGTCTACAGGGAACAGCAACCTATAACCACCTACTACTGTTGTGTAGTACTGCCATAGCTAAAGCAATAAAGGCT
Source organism: Dicrurus megarhynchus (assembly GCA_013399195.1). Lineage (NCBI taxonomy): Eukaryota > Metazoa > Chordata > Aves > Passeriformes > Dicruridae > Dicrurus > Dicrurus megarhynchus. The sequence goes on along the minus strand of VXAD01003680.1, from coordinate 873,772 downwards.
GAAACAAGAGTTCAATTCACCCATGAACCACAGGTTACCAAATGAATTCTCTGAGGCTATAATCTACAGTTTGCTTGAAAACGAAAGAAGCTACATGAAGAGATGCACTTCAACACCAACATTCAAGCTACATTTCATTATCAAAACTATAGAAGTTAAGGGCATCCTTAATTCAGTCCTCTCATGTACTTTCAGGAAAATGGGGGATTGCTCATTCTCTCATTCCTCTCCACAGGTGTTTTTACAATTCTAAGCATGAATAGATTATACTACCTTTTCAGGGTATTTCAGCAAGAATTCAATAAACTTGTCCTGTGGTTTAATACACCTTTATTTTAACACACTGCCTGATTTCTTTAAGCATTTCTTTGTAGCTCTCATACTTGGAAGTACAAAGCAAGTGAGCCACACTAAACAAGACAGATTGAATCCTGACACATGAGGTCAAAACTGCCCATTAATTTTGGGTGACAATTTGTAAAGGTAATTTTTTCTAGGATACACATCAGCATATAAAAATTCATATTTGCAACACAGCTTCCACTGAGTTCAGATGCAAAAGCAATTCTGATAATCAGACCATAGTTAAGCACCATGAAATAAAGAACAGTGACTAGTCGTAACTGCAATGTAAGTATCTGAATTACCATTAAGATGGTAAACATCAGCATTGCATCTTAATTACCATTTGCAACGACTTAGCAAAAGCAGCGTTCAAGTGCAATTCTTTAAGGTAGCGTACTTAACACTGACATCTGTTTTTCTTTAGTAAACATCATCTTCTGCAATAACTGAAGCAGAGACTATGGAAAAATGCTAGGTCCTTCCTGTATAGCTCCAATTTATCACTAATTCAAGTCTATCTCAAGAACTAACCAAGGCAGTGTCCTGTGAGGAAACTAGAGATACAAGCATGCTTGAAAATAAAAATAAAATGAAAAAACCTCGTATGTACTCGGGGATTAAATTCAAAACTGTACAGGCAAACAGCTTTGGCATTTTCTAACCTTTTATTATCTCATTTTAACTTTTAAAAGTCAAAGTAGATTTTGGTGTAGCTTTCTACCTGTTTTACCATGAGATTTTTGATTTATCATCTTCAAACTTTTGTCAATGCACATCTTTTATACACATTCTTCCTGAATGTAGGTGGTGACATCCAGGGTCACTACATGACTCTACAAGTTTTTGAAAAGACTGCAGGGCTTTTCAGACCAACAAGCTCCAAGTCTGCTAACATTACACAACATTGCAAGAAACTGCATGTTGAAAACATGACTAAGGAAGTAAAAAAAAAAAAAAAAGCTAGCTGAGCAAAGAGGATTAGCATAAAGTGTGGAAAGCCAAACTGAGCAAAGTTTGCTTTTGGTTGTAAAGGAAAACCAAAGGGTTGTGGTTTTGTTTTCTTTGTTGTATTGGTATTTTTGGCTTGCTCGGTTTTGGGGAGGGCTTTTTGGTGGGTTTTTGTTTTTAATATCATTTCATAGAAGACACACAATTTAAAATATATTTATACCAGTATGGAAAGCTATTTATGTTAATTCGTATTATTTGTGTTTCTACATGCCTTCAATGAGGAGGAGCAGTGCAACTTCACCAGTAGGAAGTAAAGACAAAGTTCTTAACTTACCCTCTACTATGAGGTGAGAGCAGTTTTATCATGTTTCAATATAAATAAGCTTTAATATTTATGAAGTCTCACACACACTTCTCCAATACTGCTACTTAAAATAAGTTATCCTAGTCTCCAGAAATGTAAGATCCAACATCTACAATAATGTACAAACTCTAGATGTAACACGAAGAAGATAACACAGGTGAGGCTTTTAAAGTTCCTGCTTACTTCAGTTAAATCAGTAGAGGAAGACAAGCTTTTCAGCTTACAGAATGTTTGTTAAAAGGTGCTCTGGTTTTTTTTTATTCTACACTTCTATGCCAAATCACTACACTTAATGTCAAGAAATTTAAGCGCTTCCTCTGCATGTTGTCGAATGAATGAGTCCCCAACATTATCTATTCTCAAGAACTGAAAAGTCATGTTTGAAGTTCAAGGTGCACAAATTACATTAATTAAATACAAACCTACACCCCAGAGATCAATAAAATAAGAGGTGGAGACCTAGTAACCTTGTGGCAAACTTAACCCCTCACACACCTATTCCCAAATATAATACATTTAATTTCAAAGAAGAAATAATGACACTTTTATCTGTTAATGAATGTGTTTTAATTTTAATGCATGGCTGCATTAAAATTAACTTATTTTAACACTTCTGATTGGAAAAGAGCCAAATTAGCAGTTACATGCTTAAAAAGTCATGAGGATATCATTTTGTCATCAGACACTTGGAATGATACTTTACATGGAACCTTTTTGCATTCACCTCTGTAGTTTCTCTAGGTTTTAAACAGAGCTGAAGACTCAGTTTTACACTACAACTACACAACTGTTGTGTAAGACATCTAGCTTTAAGAAACAAAGTACAAATATTTTCCTTTGAACAGGAACATTTATACAAAGTCAAGCCAAAACATTTGCAACATCTCCCTGCAGCTAGTTACCACTGCTTTTAACCAAAACTTAGAACATGGAAGCTTAAGAAGCACAACATGAAAAAGCAGAACTGCCAACATTTTATTGCATTGACAAGACCATTTTCATTTTGCTACAAAAAAAATGCTAAACCCAGTGCCTTACATAAATTCTGAAATACAGACAAATTCTCCATAAGAAGATTCCTAGAAAGATATGGTATGAAAGTAATACAAAGGTGAAGTATCCATGTGGAAAACCATAAAGTTCTTAGGATAAAAATTGCAAACATCAATCTAACTAGAAAGCAAGCAAGAAAAAACCTACCACAGCAGAAAATCCCTCACTCTTCTCAGGAAAGAAGGGGAAAAAAAACAAAACAAAAAAAAACCCAACCAAAAAATGCTACATCCCTCCCCCCATCACTTAAAGCCTAGATGGTTTTGAACATTAGTCAGGTTAAGCATGGTTAAAGGGGCACACAGAACCTGAGTGATGCTTGGACATGCCATTTCTCAACCTACCAAATGGGAAATTGTGATCCATTTTCAATCACTAATTACTAAGCCTACACATTCTCATCAAGGGCTGGAATGAATAGTTTTTGGCTCATGCACTCACATAAGCAATGAAATCTGTCTTCTAACACAGAACATACTTAGCCAAACGAAACAGCTGAAATGTTGTTTCTCTGTATTGAGCATCTATATCTCATTTATGTTCAAAACCTGAAAGAAGATATACTTCACACTTATTTATGGGTTAGCACTACCATTCTTCTCATGGCTGAGGCATTTATAGTTTATTTTCACATGCCCTGACACTGTATTAAAAACCATACTTGAAAGATACTCAAGTAGAAAAAAGCAGTCTGTTCAGTCCACATCTTCAGTATGCAGTTGTTAATCACCGTATTATTACACACCTTAATAAAACCTACAGTTGCAGTGATTACTTATACTTCTCTGATAAAAGAATCAAAATATTGGCTCGGAGTATTATAACTTACTGTGGATATTTAATGAAAAATATCACTAATGACTATTTCTGAAGAACAGAGATGTGGGCAGCAAAGGAGAAGCAATGAAGAACAGAGCAATATCTCCCAGTTATAAGCTTTTGCTAGAAAATAGTGCAGAAGAAAACAACACACAATTTAGGAAAGAAAGTAAAGCCCAATACTTCAGTGTTGTGGTTGCATTTATAAAAAAGAAAAAAAAAGTCTGAAACTAGCCTGGAGAAATACTTACAATTACGTCAAAACAGTCACTACAACAATCCAAAAAGCGAAACACTATCAAGGAGGGAACGAGCAAGACAATAAAACCATCTGGTTTGAATTCTGAACCAAATACTTTGCAGACCAGCTTGACAGTAAAATTTTTATACTAAGGCCAAAGATAAAACTAGGAGTCTTAGTTATTCTACTTCATTGTACTTCCCACTTGAATTATTCCACTTTTAAAACCAGTAGGCTACTCACATAGACCTCTTGAATATAATGCTGATGGACTTTGGGTCAGAAGATCTAAAGAATTAAAGCCAAACCTCATCTGATCCCCTGCCCAATACAGACCCTATATCCTGGGATTTGGCTATCAATACCTAGTATTATGTTCATGTAGTAGACAAATGTTCGTAATTGATATTAATAAAGTTAGTTCTGACTTTGTATTTAGGTTTATTCACCTTAAGGAAAAGATGCTGTAAATCTTCAGAACACAGTGTTTCCAGCATATGGTGGCATACTATGTTAGTGTATCATACACAGAACATCATGATTGCATTACATGGCCTTAACTAAAATACCTAATGTTAATTAGTGGCCAACTTCAATATATTCTGGAATTTCATCTCACAGCTACATTTTGCAGCAATGTGAGCAATTCCATCACAGCTCACAGAGCTTTCACAACTTTCTTGCTTTTATGCATACCAATAAACCCAGGTACATCTACAAAGCAGCATGAAGATGCAGCTTCATTTTTATCTAATACCAAAAATTCCTATTCAACTCCTGTTTGAGATGAATACATAACAAGTACATGAACAACACATGTCAACAAAATGGAACCACTATTCCCAAATCAAGCAAGTCATTACCCATAAATACTAAAAAGGGGACAGAACAGGATCAAGTCCCCACAAAATGTACTAAAATTTTGCTTTACTAGGAAGCGTTTAACAATTAATAGATGCATGACTCATTCCAAGTGTTATTTGACTGGTAAGTTCCAAAACTGCAGAAATTCCACAGCAGCCTCATGGATCATTCCTAACACTGTCTACATCTTTAAGTGTTTAAAGGTAGCTATCTGACCTCTACTGAGATGACAAGATATCCAGCATCAGAGGGAATTCTGTAAAACTCAACCTTCACACACAAAAGCTGTGACAGTACAGTATAATGCTTTCCAAGTCAGATATTGGAAAGGGCTAATATTAAAAATTCTGTCATGCTTGAACCAAATGTCATGTGCATTACGACTCTGCTAGTTAATATCTAAAAAATCAAGTAATGGAATACAATCTTTTGGTTCCAGTAAAGAATCTCATCCAGAAGAAAGCCCTTTCTACAGCTGATCTGCTTACCTGTGTCCAGTTACAGCAGGGGCCTGCTGAATACATGAATAGAGATAGCCAACACACATGCAACCTGATCACAGGAACTTTACAGATTTTTCAGTTTCTACCATTTCTAAACTCCAATTTCTCATGCAAAACTGTTTGGTTTAGTAGTTTGAGCACGAACTGGTAGATGCACAGAAAACAAGATCAGAAGCCCCATCTTCTGTAATTATATTAATTCTACCTGCAGGAAAATGTAGCAAAAACTAAAGCCATCAGAAGCATGGAACAGCTCCACAACACAGGCAAATTGAGTCATGACACAGACCATGATGTGCAACATCAGCATAGTAGGAAAAATGTAATATATTGCTAGCAGCTGACATGACCATTGGCTGAATTCAGAGAACTGAACTGTAGTGATCGCAGGCAGACATGCTAAGCCTAGATGTACAAATACACACAGACTGAAGAGATGAGGTTTCTATGTGTCACATGAAACACAAGACTAATCCAAACTCACAAAGCCCTATTTTGCCTGCCTGTAGAGATGTACTGCAAACCTCAAAACACAGAAAACAGTATGAGCTGTTACTTCAATATTGCTATGCAATGTGCAGAAGTAAAAATGCATCACCCTACATGCAGTTTTATTTACAAAAAGGTATGTATCTCAAGAACTTAAAGTAAATAAACCCTAAATTACAGCAAGCTGTAAAACAGAGTAGCAACTTAAAGGGCACATATTTTACAGTTAATATAGAACTGGAGAAAACATTTGAATTTTCATGCCAGCTCAAGTTTCACAAAACATCACTGTGTTATATACAACATTATGGTGGCTCTTTGAACAGTTACAAACAGCAATCCAGAAACAGCACACATCTGACACAAATGACAGGACAGTGCAAAAGGGGTATTTCCAAAATATCACTAGACATCTGAACAACTTCAACTAACCCATGACTCATCAATCACTAGCTACTGTTGTAGTCTGAATAGTTAAACAAGGATAACTACTGTAAGACATCTTCCATTTCTTGTTATACATCCACCACATACACCTAATTTCAGAATGCTCAGATGCTGTTTCTCTGCATTTTAATCAATTGCAATTCCTATTTGAATGCACATACTATCTCACAGCAAGTGAGTCATTCACCACTTCCTGGCATAATAATAAAGAAATGAAACTGCTAAGTTGTATCTACAGAAGTGAAATATGTACAAGTTTGTATAGCACCCTGCTTAGTGGAAGATTAGTAAAGGCCATATCCATTACGAAACACATTTTAGCAGTTACACAAACAAGAATGTACTTCTTACTTTAGTCCCTAAAGACTGAAGGATAAAATGAAGTTATAATTACTGATTTAAGCCATATTTGAAAAACAGGAACTGAAAGCTGCTGACTAGAAAAGAGGTGGTATTAATGTCAGTCTTTTAGTTATCCAGTGTGCATCTGTTAATTATTTGTTTCAGAAAGTTATCATAAACAATCAGAGACATTGAAAAATATTTCTATAAAATGATAAAATAATCCTTTCAGCAGGAATTTGGATTCTAAAAATCACATCCAACCAATATCCCCTGATCTTATGAAAATCCAAACTACATTTATTCTGTAATTCACCTGCAACAATAAAATAATATCTTAATTCTCTCAAAAAAATTCTACACGTATATGCACATAACATGCATTTATATTACACATGTATGTCTTTAAAAAAACCTCCCAAAAGGTGAAGAAAAGTAGTAAGAAATACTGGCTATAAAGCACTTAGATTCTAAAGAGTTAAAACATTTTCTCCCATTCCTATTAATCATGAGTAAGCCTAAAGAAGAAAGCCACAATTACAGATACAGCTGTTACAAAACTTGTAATATAAGCCATAAATTTGGGGGAAAAAACCCAACAAAACACACGCAAAAGAAAAACCAGTAAAGAAGGACAGTATGAAAAAATTAGATTGATCATGAACAGGTAAATGCAATGTAATTACTGCCTTGGTGCTAGACAAGACTGCATAAATTTAAGTAGTGCTAAAGAAAAGTAAATCAATTTTTTTCTGCTTTCAAAAAAAAAAAGGCAGAACGACATTCATTTCATACAATCATAAAGGAAAGACTTCCTTTTCTCTTTGTAGGAAGAAACAATATACAGCAAGTGTTATTAACTATATCGTGTCACCAGATCTGGAGAACTTGATTCCAGATTGTTTCTTAGAGACAGTCTGCAACCCATAGAGAAGTACTACTTGGGTACTTGCCACTTATTGAAAATACTAACAACTTCAAAATGACCATATAAAATTTTAAACTGGAAATGGATTAGGCCAGCAAGAATGACAGCAAGCCTTTCCTGCTTAAGCTGCTAAAGATTTGCATCTTTAAGATTGCTTTGAAATGTGTTGAGGCTCATCTTCCTCACTATTTCACTCTTCAAAAAAGCAATCAAAATATTTCACAATATACAGCATCTGTCTTCAATTAATTCTTTCAGACTACTGACAAGTAGTAAGCACATATAAAGTCTGACATGTTCTGAAAGGTAAGGTATGTTAATACTCCTTTGCACGTAAAGGGAGACTCTTAACAGCTTTAAGCAGTAATAACACAAAACAAAGAAAATCAGATTTTGTGCTAAGGAAAGCATAGCATCAAAATGGCAAATACATAAAGGAGACCTTTTATTAGTCAAATTACTCTCAGTAGACATGAAGAGCTGTCACTTTAACAAGGCCTTAGGAAGGATGTGCTTTAAGTGTTTTGCTTGTAGAGCTAGTACTAGAAGAGCAATCTTGACTCTTCTATTAAAGCTACTGCAGAAATCTGTTACTAGGAATAACAAAGTAAAAAAAGAACACATCTGCATACATTGGTACAGTGAAGGTATATAAATAGGTCTGAACTAACTGTAAACCAGTCAAATTTGATCAATAATCAATACACAGCTGAACTTCAGTGTGGCACACTTTTTTCCCTCCCCATAAATTAATTGTACTGATTTTTAGTGTTTGCATTAATACTGGGGGACACACCAGAAAAAAACCTCCATTAAAAACCCCAAACAAAACCACTATTTGTCATACATCTCACCTCGCTGTGGGCTGGAAACCTTTCTTTTTAAGATTAATCACTATTTTGTTTAGGCAGTCTATATAATAGGAAGAGTCAAATTTGCTATAGTTTGTTAAAAATACCTGTCTTGATCAAAAATACAATTTTACAAAGTGTTTGTCCACCTAGATGTAAAGATCCAGATTATCTGGTAGGTATTGGCCTCTGAAAATTCCAGAAGTCAGACTGAGGTAATTAGCAACCTCATACTGTTCTGAAAATGTATTTTGCAGACACTTATCTACCTTGACACAAAAAGTCTTCCAATTAAGGCAGTCAATATAGTTAACCAAGAAAAGAAACAAACATTATAACAAGCAATAAACAAAAAAACTATTAAGAGCTCCAAACTTTGTTTTAAATGCCACTACTGATCTGTATTAATAACAGCTACTACAGGTAAGCTCATTATTCACATTACACCAAGCAAAACAATAGTTAGGGAAAGTAAGAGGAAACTACATTCCTCTCCAGCACTGGAAGGTTATTGTGTTCACATAATGAAGACAAAAAAAACCCCGAAGTAAACAACACTGTCTAGCCAGCAATGGCAAGGCTAAGCAAAAATCAAATCCCTAGGAGAATTCAGCTTAGTAACCAGACCCTTGTAAGAATTCACAATTAAAGGCAGCATGGTACAGGTTTGGGATTGGCTTTATTTCTTGATAGCACCTCAAGCCATGCCAGAGAGGCTGCAGTAGTTCATGTTACTCAATACAACGGAGCAGGTTTGATTTGACCACAAAAACAATTTTAAGATGCAGCTCTAATTAACAAAGACTGCTGGTAACAAACCCCTAACACATCTACTTACAGATTTTGAAAAAGCTGTTTGAATTTAACACCCATTTCTGTAGATCTTCCAAGAGATTATGACAGAAATGCTTTTTCAGTTTTACTGGGCAAGAGTGAAGAAACAGGAGGATGCTTAAAGTATAGTTTTAACTCAAGTCATAGATACCAGACTCATTGACAAAATATGACAAGGTACTTCTGGTAGGTCATTTACTTACCTCCACTTGCTGATTCTTGCTCTTCCCCTTCAGGAAATGTAGCCTGGCTTGGTAAGCTATTCCTAGAACGAGTGACTGACTCTAAGTGTGAAGCCCTTCCCAACAGAGATAGCTCATCTAGCACCTCTCCTTCTTTGGCTTCCAAATCAGATTTTGAAGTGGTTAACTGTTTTATGTTACCTGGTGCCATTAAACTATTTGGGTCATTTAAACAAGCTACAGTACCACTGTCCAGGCTTAACACTCTGGCACGATTCTTGGCACTGTTTGTGCTAGAAGTCCGTCGTGTAGATCTTTTTTTGCTAATTCCTTCAGAGCTTACGTGGGTTTTGTGAGCATTTTCAGAGTCTGTGCCCCCACGTTCTTTAGAAACGTATTTGGTCTTTAAAGCACTGTATTTTCCCTCAGGAGACTGGCATGAATGGGAGGTGGTGCTGGAAGAGCTATCACTGCTGAACTGGTGAGCTGACTGCATGCTTGATGTCCTGCTCAAATCACTTTGATCACTGGAGTCCTCATCATGACAAAACACAGCACTGTGAGGTTTAGTACCAGATACACCTCGGAAGGAAACATATTCCCTGTGCCGACTTGAATCAAAACTACTAGCCCGCTTTTTTCCTGTCCTTCTCCGGCTGGACTTGTGGGTAGAAGCTGTTCGATGTATTAAACTAGAAGATTTTGGTCGAACATCTCCTTCTTTTTGTTTTCCACTAGTTTCTTTAGAAGCTCTTGAATCTACTAACACAGCTAGTTTCTCACTCTGCTCCTCTCTTTGTTCAGCAGCCTTCCCATGCGGCCTGTCAGCTTGTGTAGTTAATTCATTGGCATGTGGGTTCTTATTGGCCTCTTCTGAAGCAGAGGCACCAAGACCTTTCTGGCTGTGCATCTCATCGGATGCATTAGAACCCTTTACCTCTTGAACACCACCCAGAGGGCTCACTTCCACAGCAGTCCTTTCGCTACTAGTCCTTTTGTCAGTAGTAGAACCACTGTCATCCTCTGAGTCGACACCACAGTCTTTTTTCTTACCATCCTTTGTCTCTTCTCTAGGAGACTCCTCCTCGTGCTCTGACAATACACTTTCTATATGCGTTGAGCTAGTATGTTCACTTTTATAGCTACTGATGGTACTGTTGGTGTCACGATCAGTCCCACTGCAGTAGCTTTCTGTTGAACCACTGCTTCTAGTACTCAGGCTTCTCAGACTGTCCATACTTTTGTCTGCTTTCAAGGATTTGCTCTTCCCACTCTTAGTCAATGGTTGAGGGCTGCTACTTTTCAGAATGTCATCTAATTGAAAGACTCCTGAAATGCAAGAGTTCTCACCCAAAGACTCTCGGGATCCAGAAGGGGGCTTGGAAGCTTCTAATTCACTGACAGGATCTAGTCCTCGTTTCTGCTGATAGAGGGGGAAGTCATTTAGTGAAGCATCTGGAAAAGCAACAGCAGAGCTAGAAGTCCTTGGTACACCTCGTGGTCTGTGATCCTTCCTATAGGAGTGAGAATGTAGAGTTACAAGCGAAGCTACTTCTGTGTCACATGCACTGTTTTTAGACTGGTCCACAAGCTGGTTGTTCGAGAGGCACACTTTGTCACTGTTGTCCCTTGGCAAATCCTGTCCAGAGGACAATGAAGGTTGGATGGAGACAAATGAGTCGTTCGACACCAGACGAAAAAGCTTCCGATCAGTCGCCAAATCTGTTGAAGTACATATTTAAAAATATTTATGAAAAGCATTCATGTAAGTTATACAACTTGCTTTAAAACTGTTTATATCAGACAAAGTAAATTAACTGAAAAATCCAATTGCAAGTAATGTGAATGCATCACATTAGCATTTAAAAATACTTTATAACAGCTGGGCAAACTGACAGGCTTTTTTTTAATAATAAAAGAAACCATCAATACCAGCTTACCCCAGCAGCTAATTCTGACAAGTTCCCAACCTCCTCTATTGCTTATGCGCCTCAGACTTAATATTTTTACATAGCCCAAAGTTTCTTAATTGTAAAAGAGTACTCTGCCTTTTGTTTTGGTTCCTACACACAGTAAACAAACTTTAAAATTATTAATAAAAACAGAGTAAACCCCACTAACTCTGAAGTCACCAAAAGCACAACAAAAGTCACCTTTCCTACCAGATACCAAGTAAGCTCACAGTTAGCAAGGATGCAGTCACTGTCACAGGTCTTTTTGTACCATAATGAAACTCCCTATGAAGTCACTGAGTTTTACTACCTCTAAAAAAAAAAAGAGGTAGTTTTTGCTGTTAAAGCAAATCATGAGGATTCACTGTTAGCTCTTGATTAGAACAATCCTTCCTCTTACCCATCAAAAACAGTCTCCTGTAGAAGTGTCCACTTGCAGGCAGTACTAAAAGTCAGGCTACTTTCCCTTTTGGTACTGTCACTAAAAATAGAAGATCTGGAGGGCAAATTAAGTTTCTACAGTTGCTAAATTTCTGTAGAGTGTATTTGAACACATGCAACTTAAGAGACTTCACAGTTACATTACTCAGCTGAAAGTAGCAGAAGCCTGCTGCCTATTACAATAGCATGGCCACCTGTGATGGTCTATTTCAAACACACTTTCTGCACTGAAACACACAGTAATGACTGAATCATCCATCTAATGGCCCTAATCACCCATTAGTGATTAGACTGGCAAAAATGAAAGGTGATATTCTCAGAGTTAACTTCCTCCTAATCAGCTGAAAAATCAGCAAACAAAATATTTCCCTTTGGTTTTCTGCTGTTTTAGTCAGAGCAGGTCTTTTTCTGGCAATGAAGTTAAATGAAAAATTGTCCAGTTTTGTTTCAGAACACAAGCTAACAGTTTCCTTAAATATTAGGGGAAAAAAAAAATCACCAAGCTCTAGTAACTTGCATCTTGGAAGCAGTCTTAGCTCTAGGAACACAGAGCACTGTATGCGGTTCTTTACTTTATAGAACAGCCTGCCACATTTACATCTGTCTGTACTTGTAAGCAAAGCAAATTAATCTACAACCCCAAGCCACCTGTAGTCTGAGAGATACTGTCTAAAGAAATGTAAGTTAGCTATCTTTCAGCAGTAAGGTGACAGTAAATATTTATTACCTGCTGGAATATGCTAGAACAAGAAACACACAGTCAAAGAATAAAGTTGTAAGCATTCAAATTATGCTTCTCAGAAGCTTGAGTAATTAAGAAAGGAAACAGGGAACTTCAAGATAGAGTCTAAGAAAGGGTATCAACAAACTGCAAGAACTTATTTAACATATTAAGCAAAGGGTCTTTGGTAACAAAATACCATGTTTAAATATGGAGAAGAAGAAATTTTACCTTGTTCTTCACTCCCTTCTTTACATAGGCTAGAACTCTGGCCAAGACTCAAACTGATATCATCAGAGGTCTTGGCAGTGTCAGTATCACCTGTGAATTTTAAGAAATGAGAGTACTAGTGCTCAAAGTATTAACACATACATCTACATTCTCACTTGCCACAAAATACTGTTGCTTGTGTTTCTTCATTTATAGGTAAGTAACAATAATTACAATAACACAAGATATCTTTTAGATACAAGTACTGTCTATTTCTTTTATCTTCCACAGAACTCAATGGAAATAAAGACTTCTTTTTTTTTCCCTTAAGGGTGTATCTATTGGAATATTTATTTTTACATGGTTGCCCATAAAAAAAATAAAGGAGTAGACTATGAAAATACTTGTAATCATCAGAAAAGCAAGGGGGGGAGGGGAAAAGTCAAGGTGACAAAAATTCACATTCAAATTTTTCTTGCCTTATTAGTGGCTGGATAAATTAGCAAGAAATTATTCATAATGTGCAAAATTGTTATCTTTTCATTTTAGAGGAATTCATGAGGGATGGAAAACACTTTAGCTAGATGCCAAGCAACCAGGAATAATCAAGTCATTGATATACAATACCAGAAAGGTAACTGGTTGCACTGAACTCAAAATAGTAGAGAAAAGTCTACCCCAACCAACCCTTTGGCTCTGCATTTTATAGGCAATGGGAAAACCTGTCATTACATGGGGAAAGGAACAAGAGCCCCAGAATATTCTCTCCTCATGTTTTGGTCATATAATTTCCATGTCCAAAGAAGACTTCCTCCAACTAGTAAATGCTGTATTTTGCTCAAAAAAGAAAAAAAAAAAAAAATCAAGATGAGTATGGCAGACATTTGGAAACAACATAATAAACAATAGTGATTTGAAGTGCTTCTGCAAGGTAATTTAAAGAGCTAAAAATCTCACCTTTGATGGTTGCTGCTGTTCCCAAACGAGATAACCCAGATCCAACCTAAAAACAGGGAATCATGTAAAAAGCTGCACACTTTCAGGAACTAACTATTACTGCAATACATGCATTTGTCTATACACCTAGGATAGCTTTTAAAGGCACAAAAGCATCCAGCAGCACAGTGCTGTAAAATTCTGACTATGTTTCCAATGCAAGGAGAGATGACAAGTCATGTAATTAAGCATCCAACTACATCATGGCACTATTCCATTCAAAAGCCAGTGTTTCTGGAGACTTTACTGTGCTGATTTTAAAAACAGTTTCTAACCTAGGAATTCTACTTACTTAAATGTGGCAAAAAAGTACAAGAGCAGTGCTACAGCAATAACTGCTATCCTAACGCTGAACGCTTAATGCGGTGATCCTGGTTGTTTAAAATGCTTGAAGAAAACACAATCTTACTATAAAACTTACCTGTTCAACACAGTAAACACCAAGCTAAATCCAAAAACTGCTCCCATGTGAAAAAAACCCCATTTTCCAGTTAATTTCACATTCAATGGCAAACCAACAGGCATGGTACCTGCTCATACAAAATATTTCACCATTTAGGTTTGCAGTCTACCTTTCTACATATATCCTATAATCCATAGGAAATTACTTTACAGAGACGGTAAAGAGAACTTAGTCTTTCCTTCAATAATATTTTCAATACAACCTCTCAACTATAAATAGGATACAAAAATGCATGTGTCAGATAATTAAATCACTCAGAAATAAGACAGAGAAAGAGCACTCAAAGGCAAAATCTGAAACTATAATAACATTAAAATTTGGGATGCTGCTTTCCAAAAATTCCTAGTTCAAGTCACTCTGGGGAAAAGAGCGTAATTCTACTAATTCTTTTCTGTAAGCACAGCAATTTCAGGTAACCTAAAGATGTGTGCAGATTCTATTCAGCCATGCCACAGAAGAACAATGGCTTTGTTACGGGTAATGTGAAAAAGCAGCTAAGAGCTTACTTAACAGATTTTCTTCACTACATTGTCACACACACTTTTAGTTACTATTTTGTAATGTTTCAACATTTTTTCCCTTCAGTAACATGCTTTGCTGAATGCTGTCACTGAATACAAATGCATCATCATGGGAAAGCTATTTCACACAAAAAACCTGAACAGAAATCAGATACTGTTCACATTCCCTTTTGATGCTACACATTCAATCTCAGGGTACTAGTGAATACTAATTTTATTAGGACAAATACATTCTAAACACTATACATTCTGTCACAGTAGCTTGAACTTCTTCACATGCTTTAATATTAAAACTGTTATAAGTATGTTTGGAACAGATTTTTTCCAAAGACCAGTCAAAGAACTAGTCTCGGCATCATGTTTTTATCCTCCTACATGGACCATCACTTCCTATTCCTTTGAACACCAACGAATGCCTTCTCTTTTAAAGGAAGGAAAATTCTCTTAAGAGTATCTATGCTGCTTAACTGAGCATGATTCAGATAAAACACCAACATTAGCATACCACTGCACTTTGTTATCTACTACTTGCTCAGAGAGCTAATTAGAAGAACATGATATTGTAATACCACACCAAGGACTACCACGTCATTCAAAGACAGGTTCTGTGTCTTCAGTATGATGCTGCATTGCTCATTGTCAACATAACTGTACAGCCTGGCCAGTCCACCTACTTGTCCTCATGAAGGGCTGATAAAGTAGCCACAACTAGCTAAACATCACAAGCCGAACAGAAGGAACAGCACATCCAATGCTATGGAATTTAAACACAAACCTAGTAGACATAATATGGAAACAGAGCAACTTCCCCAGTGAAATTCAAAGCAACTAGAGCATAATGAAGTTACATTAAAATGTAATAAAGCCATGTTCTTCAGCACTTCCATCTGGCAGGAGTCCCTATTTATTGCTTTCTTCCCAACCCTGCTAAAGAATCAAGAAAGTGAAGATTTTGCAGAGAACATCCAAAAAATAAGCAGTTTTAGTCTTTCCACTTCTAGCAGTTTATCTTTCTCTATACTTTAGCAGACTAACTTTTTTGACTGCAAAATCTGAACTATCAGGAATAATAACTTTCAAAAAGCTATTTACCACTGCAAGAGATAATCAGCAGTGCATACATTCTAAGACAACTTAACAGAAACCTCCCCAAATACAGCATTTAAATTTACCAATTAAGCTTTAAATGCCAGAACAAACAGAAGTAAGGGAGGAAGACAAAGTTAGAACATAAGGATGAAGATACAGCTTGAGCTATCTAATGGCTCACCAATACCCAGAGGGAATCCCACCACAGTGCGTTCTTCATATTTAGCTCACCATACTCTGAGCCATTTTGATTTATTAAATCTGAAGAAAGCTAAATGAGCAAAAGAGAACACTTTCTGATGGGACAGTAGGTTCCCTTACAAAATCCAGCCATTTCTAATTTAAGTACACAATGGGATAACAGAGAGCTATGCTGCTGGAAGAATGCAATGCCTTCCTAATAAAGCAGTTACATACAGAAAAGTAAATTGTTTAACCTAATACAAATTACAAAAAAACCCGTAAAATTACAGGAAGAGGTTATCTACAGATTGCAAAGCCAGCAATACTAAAACAACAACTACAGTAGCTTTAATTCTTACCTGGTTGTTTGGATCTATCCCAGCATAAGAATTGCGTGAACTACAGCCAACAGGGGGAGTTGCTTCTCGGATGAACTCTGACATCTCAATCCCTCCACCAGGGTCACTGAGAAACATTAAAAAAAAAAAAAAAAAACCCACACATTATCCCTCCAGTTAAACAAAAGTTGGTCTACGTTGACTGCAAATTCAAAAAAAATTTTTCCTTCTCAAAAAATCAGGGGCTCAAATATATCCCAATATCTTGGATGAACACTGCCTGTTTGACCCACGAAGCTCAGTCTGAGCTAGAGCACGCTATATATACACTGTCACAGAAGCTGCCACCTTAAGTCCATTGTCACCAGCCAACACAAACTGTGAAGACCTAGGCGCTATAAGACATTCCAAAACGCTGACATATTAAATTCTCCCTGTCTATATATGCACACATGTAACTTTTGGATCATCTGTGCAACTATAACACCCAGAAATTCACCCATAAAAAAATGTACTACATAGAACTCAGAGCATGGAAAGGACTCCTGGTCTTTTCCTTAGACTGAATCTAGGAGCAAAAGCAAGGATGGCTAATGAATAAAGCCACATGTAAAAGTTTTTGGACAGGCAGAGACATACAGGGCCCATGGTATCTCTCCCAGGGATGCAAACCACATTTTTCTACCCAAAAAAAACCTTTCCTTCAGATACTTTACAGTCCCTACCAAGAAATATTTTGAGGTACAACATATATACCATTATGTCCTAGTGATTTCACCCTTTCAGAATTAATAACTATTGGTTTGAAAGTATTTCCTAGAGCAACACCATCAAATTCAACAGAATTCACCTTATCAAAGGCAGGTATTTTATTAAACAAAAGCAAGTTGGATCCATCCATTAGGACAACAGGATCTGAAGTAAGTTGAGAACTAGAACACAAGGATCCAACCTAGCACTGATTGTTAATTGCAAAGAGAAAGCAGCTGAGGCACTCTTCTTATCCCATTACAGTTCTCTTCAAGCACCTTGATCCAGGAGACTTCTAAACAGAAGTAACTGCAGAGTAATTTGACACTGACCCTCTGCTTCTTCCCAAACATAAACAACTGCTTCCCAACAAGCAATGTCCAGCATTTTGCTGAACAAAGTACACATGCACAATGCTCCTCCAGCTGGACCAAAGACACTAAAAACAAAGCCCCTCTGAAGAAAGAGACAGAAGTGGACAGAAGCACTGCAGGGCTTACTTAATAGACAACTAGACTTACAGGACAGTCTCATGCAATAAGACCAACATTTAATAGGGTGGCCTGCACAGGGTCAGGAGTTGGAATCGATGACCCTGATGGGTCTCTTCCACCTCAGCATCTTCTATGATTCTAATAATTTCTGTAATATATGGACATCAATTGAGGGCATTGTAAACAAACTGTCTGTACACTAAAGGACCTGACACATGATTCATTCTGCAGTACGACACTTCAAGCTGTTCTCATCTTGGAGAGGTTTAAGGGCACAACCTCGGGAATCACTCTAGATAATATAAGAAGCACATGATTCTTCCTACATCAAAGAGGTGACCAAAAAAAAGGACACTCTGAAGTTAGGAATATATTCCTTCAGTAAAAATAAGTTAACTTAAAAGACAACTAGCCATTAGTTCACAGAACAACTATGATCCAAATCCAGCAAATTAAAAAACAGAAGTGAAAAGCCACCATTTTGTTACAGCTCAGCAATGAGACAGGCATCCTCTTGGTGATGGAGAGCCCTCTCTGACCTGGTGTTATCAATTATGCTACAGCAGGTAAGGAAAATGAATTTAAAAAGATACAACACCAGCTTCAGCCAAAGTACTGCTTCTGTAAGCATTTTAAGAATACATAAGGACATAACACCAAATTAAAGACTAAACTGAAAAATTCTCACAACGTTTAAGTTCAGCATACATTACAATGACAACTGAAGATATAACAAAGAATGCCTCTCACAAAAAGATGGATTTCCTTTCCCATTTGAATAATTCATTGAGAAACACTGCATGTGATTAAAGTACATACTATGAAGTAGAAAAATAAGTCCTTGCAAATATGCTTTCATGTATAGAACTGGGTAGTTAGCCAGGGTAGAAGAATGAGGCAATTTTGTCTAACACTGAACCATCAGATATCAGCATAAGCAACAACATAATTCCTCACTGCCACTCTACTCACAGCTTCTATATTCTGTGATAGCACACACAAACCAAGAGATGAACAAAAGCTAGTAACAAACACCAACAAAGTCTGCAGGAACAAGCAGGAAATACAGATTTCTAGGATTGACCACTGTATGCCTAAGCATCTGGACTTTAGCAACATTCAGAGTTCTTTAGAAGCTACTTGATGCTAGTGCTGCGACCAGGCCTTTCTGATATGAAAAACCACAATCTGTTTCTTACAGTCAGCTGTCTTCATTCCCTAAAGCAAGTGTTACACTTTTCAGTTTGCAAACAAAATAACTGCAGTGAAGTTACTACACAAATCAAGAAGACTGAAAAAATCATATCCAGCAATGGAGATTGCTGTGAAAGAGGCGTTCAAAGATGACATAAAGCAAATTAAAACTATTATTTCTAATTATTAGTAACTTTTAACTAAAATTACTACCTGTGGGTATATTACATTAGCATGTCAGAGACTAACCAAAAGTCTGAAGAGGCCATAAGTCTACATGAATTCAGAAGTTTAAGATCTGACTTAGGCTGATTGACTACAGAAATCTGACATTTGGACCGGAACTTCAAGAGGTAATCTGGAATGAGTTATTTTGATTTCTGGACAAAGCAGAGGAAAAGTTTTATTATTTTCCTTTGAAAATCATCATCTGTCCTTAATTGCCAACCAAAACAGCAGGGTAACAAGTCAGGAGGCTGCTCCCAAAATATAGAAGAGCCGCTGCATGTACTGCAAATGCTAGATCACAACAGCTTCAAGTATTAAGACAAATTTTCTTTCGAGCTTGAGTCACTAATGATAGTCAAAAATACAAACCAACTCCAAACTCAAGAACAGGTCTGCCAGCCACAGAAAACTGCAAGGAGAATAAGCAGCAAAAGCAAGGCAAGAGTTCGAGATCACCTTTTTAAAATTTTATTTCTCTTGCTCATATTTAAGTAGAGTGTAAATATTTCAAACATGCAACATTCTCCAGCTACTAGCTTTACTTGATAGAAATACATGTGAAATTTACGTAGCATCATTATTACAGTTCCCCCATGCTGATGGAGACTAGAAACAGCGGTGTCACCAGATGAACACTTTATGATACTTTGAACCATAGCAGTCACTGACAAGAAGCCATATTCATATTCAAAAGAAGGACTGACTTAAGGGTTTTAAATTATTTATCTGGGTCCACTGATACCCAACAAGATCATGCTTGCACTGCCTTCTGTATTTCTACGAGACCAGCAGCCTGTATCTGCTCTACTTGCTATCATGAAACCTCACGGAAGCATTACTGTATCGACTATATGAAGTATGAAAACAGCAACTCACATTCCTATCTCAAAATTAAGACTAGCTTCTTTCAAAAACATTAACTAGAGAATTTCAGCTTTAGAAAGAGGACAGCAAAAAAATGAACAAAGCATCTCTAAAGAAACAGTAAGTTGTTCTTTGCTTAAACACGCCAAAGTTCCATGGAAAGATTAAAAACCCCCATCCACCAACCAATGTTAACTGAAGATAAATGAGCAGCTTGAGCAAGCCTACAAGTGACAGCACATAATTTGTTAGATACCTGAAAGCACCACTTTGAGGATAAGCATCTTCAGAAAAAACGAAAAGCAATTCTTAAAAGCTAAACAGAATCCTGAACATTACTTTTGCTTAATCCTGCAAATATACTAAGATTTGTATCTAAAGTGGTCTCCATGAGTGTATAATGGGCAGGGTAAAAACTCTAGGATGGCTTTGCACACTATACTATTTGCATATTTATTCAGTATCACATGCTGTAGCCTAACCTATCAAAACTAATATTCTGATTATGCAAATATTTCAGACAGTATTTCTGCTCAGATCTCCCCTATATCCACCTTATATTAGGGGAGCAAAATTTAAAAAGAAGAAAACCCTAAATACGCATTCTCTTCCCAGACAGGTTTGGGTTTTTATTAGTGTTCCAATTTAACTTACTGTAATAAAATTACAGCTCAGTATTAAACACTCATTCTACATCCCATCTACTGGTTTGAATGTTACCCCAGAGTTCCTGTAAGCTTCCAGGCAAAGATTAGTATATACTGTACATCCCACTTACCAAAAAGTAACTCCGTAATTTCTGCATTGACCTTGTTCCCAGTTCTAGTTAAGAGACCTGAAAGTGGGAACAAGGATCATATAAAAGTTAATGAAACTTTAGTTGGCAAGCAGGACACACAGCATCAAACTAACCTCTACTTCTGAGCTCACAGTGTTTATAATGTAGTATCTTGTCCCATGTCAACTGCTCCCTAGACAAAACAACTGAAACATCCAGAAGTAATTCACAACACTAGTAGAAATTCCCTTGCCAAGTTTGGGCCACTGTTTTGGAAGCAAAAGCTACATGGCAAAAAAACCAAACCAAAAAAAACCCACCAAAAACCACTCAGAGACAAAACATCTAAAGGTCACACCTAAAACATGCATTACCAAGGTTGCATGAGAAAGAACAGACCACTAGTTTATTTCCATGAATTTTATTAAGCAGAGTAAGCATTAAGATACAATTAGGGAAACAGAATGCCAAAATACCTCAGTACAGTTTTAGTAAGGTATAGGGTGATCGAAACGGAGTCACAATTAAAATCAGCAGCTTCAGTTGCCAAATACATTATGGAAAAAGGGGCAGGTTTATAAAAGATTGGTACCAGAAGTTACTGTGTATCAGCTTTAGAGGAATCTAAGACACCGTTTTTGCCAACAATACCTGAGCTGAGAGAAGACACAGAAGAACCTAGGACCCATCTCATGAGAAGCTACCCCATATATACACAGGAAAGTCCTTTCACTTCCAGGCTTAGCATTTTAAAGAGCAGCAGTTTAAGACTTCCTTTCTTTAAAAGCATCACAGTAAACAGACTCAAGAGGCTTCTTTCAACTCCATTTCCTTAGTAAGACACAGAACCTTTCAAGAGTCAGAAGAGCATACAAATCACCTCACTTTGAAAACTACTCATGGCTACTAGTACCAGAAACTCAGAGACAAGAGAAAGGTCATCTTTAAAAGGTAACAATTCAAGGTTGATTTATTTCATACCGTTTAACTTTTAAGATGGCTTTAATTATCTAAAGGCAGGCAGAGGCTTTGATAATAGAGCTCGTAAAACATCCACAGTCTGATCAAACTGGTTAAGCTGGCCTTGCTGATGAGTCATCTTTTGCTCTTCTTTCTCCAGTCTGGTCAGAGGAGGAAAACCTCTGGTGTTTTTTTATGCTGGCTATAGCAGAGATCTCTGGAAAGGAATCACCTCCTATTGACAGTACTTAAGAATCATTAACTTCATTACTGAGCAGAGCAGTTACAGAATTTCCAAATTCACAGGAAAATGTTCTCCTAAAGACAGACTGACTGGAGTCAAGGATTTTATCTGACTCCTGTTTTTGTAACACTAAAATTGAAACCCAATCAGACACTCCTCCAAGTGATAAAAGAATTAGCATGTAGTATGTGGACTTTGACAGCTAGATTTTTAATACTACATCTACTACTGAAATAAGATTACTTGTACTAATTATGTTCATTAAGGATTTTAGTGACCTAATCGGCTCACATTTTCCATGCTATTGTTTCAGTCCTTCCAGCATGTTCAATATTGCTCTTGAACTCCTTTGTGGGAGGAACTAGGAAATTGTGAATCCATCATTTCAAACCTAATACATGAATAAGTCTGCTTTTCAAGACCAGACTTAAAACCATCTTTCAGAACTACAGAGGTCTGTATCTGTATTCCTCAGTGTTTCATCTCAATCACCACTCCCGTTACACAGATGATGAAGACAGGACTGTTAGTCATTTGAAGCAGTATGCAAACATCAGCAGACAACTTACCTGGGCCCATTGCTGTCTTTCCTCTTGGCTGAAACATTGCTTTGTTCTGTTTTTGCACCTCTGTCCATATGCTCACTGGCATTCCTCTCCACAATTTCTCCCTCATCCAGTGCCCTGTGCAAACGGTAATTCACCATCTTCAAAACGATAAAGAGAGCTGCAATCACGGGGCAGTAGACAGCTACTATCATCATGGAAGAAGGAAGAGCCTTCCAAAAAAAGAGTAAGAAAAAGTTAATGAATACAAGGTCAAATATCCGTAAGAACACTCTATCTAAATTTTAACAGTTTGCTTCATGGAGAAAATATGATCATTCTGAAAGTTACACCACCTACAGTCAGTCTTTGCATGAAAAACATTAAAAGTCTAGCAACACAGAAAAAAGAAACAGCTGGACTACCAAAGATACCAAATCACCACAGCCCCATGCTAAATAGACTCGTCTCACTGAAGCCTGAGAACCAAGCTCAGCTCTCATTCTCTTCTTCCATGCTTTTCCAATGCAAGACCTAGACCAGGAAACTCAGAGCTAGCATGTGCAACACCCAATATTTTTGCTTAACTGTTACGAGTAAAAAAATACGGTAAGATTTTAAGCACACGAAAAACCGACCAAGCACAGGATGAGATCTTATTTCAGGTCTAGTACACAGCACCAAGTCCGTTTTGGAAAAATTTGATGCAAGTTTGACAGCGTGGCTGGATGGGAGAAAACCTGCTTAGATACCAAACATCGGTGTTTTGACTGTGCTTGCCAGCTTCCAACAGCTACTGCTGCATGACAAGATACTGGTCAGTCACAAAGGCCAAACTGTTCCTTACTTGTATACGTAAAGAGGTTGCTTACACGTGACACACACACTGCACAGCAGAACACAATAACCTGCAAGACCATAGGCAGCAAAGATTTGTGCTAGATCATTGTATGCCCATGGAAAGGTAGCCGATGCATGTTCTGAAGAAAATTTTTCATCTGTATGAAAGGCAGCCAGAAGCCACATAAAAAACCCCCCTCAGTCCTGAATTCAACATTTGAAATTCCACTCAGAATTAAGAGTTGTCATGCAACTTTTGCAGAGGTAAATAAGGCTTTTACAGATCAATCACTTCAGCAATAGGTATCGATGAAGTCCAGCCAAACAGCTATTTAGGAGAAGTGTTCGAAGTACTGGTTAAACTTCAGATTTCACTTCAACACTTTCATCCTTCTAAAACATGCTTTATCAATGTTTTTAAATTTTGCCATTTCCCTAGGCAGTGACTAAACAAAATGAGATATTAAGTGTCAGTATTCATCCACAAATAGACCATTTCCCTTACAAAAGCAACCAAAGTTTAGGTTCTGAAGTATTTCACTGCACCACTATCCATTACCCTGTTCACAGTGTAGTTTGGGATATACTTCCAAAATATAAAAATACACACAGACACACGACAATCAGAATTAAACATCTGATATCCAGCTTGAACATTCATGTAGTAAATGAGTAGAACAAAAGAACTGTCTTTTTAGACCTCATGGCTGAAGGACAATTCCAGCTCATTTCCGCACCTCCCTACGGAGGCCATGGGAAAAGAAGAGTCATCATTGATAAAAAAGTCCCAGGAACATCTTGCAGATCAAAACCACAAAATGATCAGAGTGGAAGACAGTGATGCCTTTAACCAGCACATAGAAACATTTTGAGTCATTTAAAATTGACTCGCTGACAACATAGCGCGACATTACGCAATGTAACGCAACCTCCTACCTGAAATTATTTTCCCTGAATCTTAGAAGGAATTTAAGTAGCATAACCTAACCACAGTTGTCAGCCAATCAATTTTAAATGACTCAACCTGGTCATATGCGCTGAATAGAGAGGCCTCCCTTTTCTTTTTCTCTACTCATTTTCCCCTTCTGACTCCTCAAGATGTCCCTGGAACTTTGATCGCCACGACGACTCTTTGTAACCCAGCATGGTATCATCCAAAACAAGTCAAGTCTGACAACCATCATCAACACATACCTTTTCCTCCAAAACAAGTTAAGTCAACACTGAATATAACATTTGAAGTAGGCCAGGCAAACTAAGTTGAAGTTTTTTAAGTTTCATTTTGCATGCTGAGCTGGACAACATCATGATGAACAGATATTCACTCACCAAGCACCAGCTACAGAGGAGAAAGAAGAAACCAAGCTACTTAAAACCAGCATCAATAAGCAAACAGGATCCACAATGACATGGCATCCCTACAACTCATGAAGCCATACCAGAATGGTTTCCCCAATGAATGAGGTGTTTCTACTTCCAGAAACTTCAGAGTTGGTTCCCTGCAGGCAAGGGCCAGCCTGTTAACTTTGACAAAACACATGAGCTGCCTGTACCTGCTAGGCAGTCTGCTACTCCATCACACACAGCTTCAACTTTACTCTCCTTTACAATACCTAGCATTCAAAAACCATTACCAGAACAGTCAGACTAACACTAGGTAACAAAAGCTAGAATTGCTCCATAAAAGACATGCCTGTACTTTCCTGTCTAGAGAGCTCTTCAATTTCTCCCCTCTACTCTGTCAGCAGGGAGGTCACAGTATATCCAGTTTATCTTGCAAAATCTATACACCCAGTTTTTCAAAGGAAAGCTTTAAGAAAAAGTGTGAGAAAAAAGGCAAAACACTTCATGTAACTTGCAGCAAACCTAACAAGGAATTCAAATTTTTCCCTCGCATTCTGTTTTCACATGATTGAAGAAAAATAAAAAATAAGCTAAGGTAACTGTCTACTTTTCCTTCTTCATATTTGTAGTAGCCGCTCATCTCAGAATAGGGCATACGCTCTGGGAATAGAAGGCATTTTACCTAGCTTAGTCTGCCATATGAACATATCTGACATCAAGTATCCTGCTGTGGTACAGCACTGCCACCCATGGTACCAGCAATGTGTCTGAAAAGGAGACTGACTGCAGCCTAAGCTAAATCACGTGCACCTTCTCTATTTTTCTTAGGCAAACTTAGAAGTACTCAACATCCATTTGGGGTCTTCTCCCCACAAAACAAAGCAAGCTAAAAGCAAGATTACCATTTTAAACCATGCTTAGCATTTTACCACATTTGAGGAGAGACAGGTTTCTCACCAGTATCCTGTGTGATACCACCTTCAAAACTGGAATATAAATCTAAGTCATACAAATTTCCCACTAGATTACATCTCAATAATATTGAAATAATTTCAAATACTAAAGTGTTTTTATTGAGCACAGCATGCTAAACCCCTCAGGTTAGCACTTGTTAGTAGATACCAGCTGGCCACAAGTCTACAGCTGCAACAGCATTTCAGAGAACAGCCCTTTTTACTGCACATTTCTAATCACTTGCATTAGCATCAAAAGAAAACATACTCCACAGCAGTCATCACAACTGAAGCTCTTGTACAATATAAAGAGCTACACAGAACCATATAAAAACTGTGTGTTTTTAATTATGTTCTGTTGAAAACTTCAGTTATCTAATGACTGAACAAACCCAACTATTAGATAAACTCCTACCTGAAACTATTTCTCTGAGTCTTAAAGGCAAGCTAGAGTAGTACTCTCAAATATGGGGGGGGGCAGAGAGAAGGACACTGATTTTCTACCACCTTTCCCACAAGAGTTACTTTCCAAATTTAAAACTTTCGAGTCAACTTATCAAATCCAAGATATACATATGGACAAAGGTAAAATGCAGGAATGCACAGTTAAGGAAGACTTTCTCTTCTGAAACCTCCTGGCTGTTAAGTTAGCTCACTTGTATCACAACACACCTCTTCTAAAAAAGTAGGTAGAAAAAGGTTTAAGCACTCCTAGATTCCAATGGTCAAAATAGAAGAAGAAAGCTCCCACCACTAGTTACAACATTAAAATAATTCCTAACTTCAAAAGGTCACTGCATCTCAATTTAATGTATACAGCACATATGTGCCAGGAACCACAGGAAACTTCATTGATCACAGGCTGCACAACATCCTTATGAAGAAACTAACACTACATGGATCCTACCTAATCTAATAAATTACCTAATTACCTAGCTTTAGCTAGGCCCCACAGATGCAACAAAAATTCCAGATTATTTTCAGAAAATAAATGCATAGCTGTTACCTGTTGAAAACACTCATAGGAAAGTTTTCAAAACCAAATCAGATTGCAAATCTATAAAGGTGATAGCAACTAAACATTAAGAAGTAACAGCCATCTTGTAAAAAGACTTAAAAGTAAAAGCATTTTGGGCCCAGTATTTTACAGAAACAGTTTTACTGGAAAAGAGGAAAGATCAGGAAACAACAGATATAGTTTTGTCCCCAATTCTTGTTTATGGACAATCAGAGCCCTTAAGAACTGCTGTTATCTGGAAGACAGTTCAGTTACAAGTCACGTAGGTTTCAACCGAAACCTCAAACCATACAACCGAAACTTGAGTAGCCAAGAAACTAGAAGTGTCTTAGAACAATATGGCATACCAGGCATTGCTATCACAAACTGAATTTCAATTACTTAAAATCTTATTTTAAGAAACAGGACATATTTCAGAAACTTCAGTTGGAAAAACTTCCACGTGAAGCTACATTTATATGACCTACTTCTATAACTATGTACACAAGTCAGGAAATTAAGTGAACTGTTGTCTAAACGAGCTTGACTTTGACAGACAAGTTCTGTAGGTACATATGAGCCCATCACCCCAAGCAAGGTACAGTCCTGGCTCCTCTTCAGTCACTGGCAAAATTCCACAAGTGCCAGAGCCAAGACTTCACCCCCTCATGCGCACGTGGTGGGTCTGCAACAGCATTCCGACTAGGGGAAGTGCTTTGGCAACCTCCTCTCTTTCCCCTCCCCCCTGCAACACTGATGCATAACATTGGCTTCTGCATTCAGGGTATTTTTTTCAACTCTACCACTAGATTTTACAAAGTGATTGGACAGCTTCCCCATATAGAAAGCACACTTTCTTCTCCCAGTTTCAATTTTGCATTAGAGTAAAAGCAGGGATCAGCTCTTACAACAGACAGGCACATCAACAAGCACAGTTGAGTCTGTTACTGAATACAAATATGCAAACAGGATAGATTTAACTAGTCTAGAAAGCAGAATTTTTGTATGCATACTGCCAAGCCACAAATCCAAGAATACAGACTCAAGCAGCTTCCCTAAAGTCAGAATTTCTCACTCTAGACCCCAGTTCCTTCATTATCTACACTTATTTTTGCCACACTTCCAACAAGCTCAGTTTAAGTGTATAAATACACGAGAAAAAGTGAAAGTATCCAGACTGGTAAAATAAGATACATTTATGCACACATCCCTCATCTTCACACAGGATACAACCCTCACTTGCACGTGCTTAAGCTCAGAAGGCAGATGAGAGACCAAGGAAGAAAGGTTGCTTATTGAATTCTACTGCTAATTTTTCAGTAGGTTTGTACCACACATTAAATCCATCAACTCTAACAGCACTGGCATACAAATACAAAGGAACACACAGATTTATGGCATTACTTGCTGACCACAACCATTACCAGATTCCATTCTGAAAATACCAGATCAACAAAACAAATGCACAGAAAAAAGCTTAGCAATGTTGGGTGCACTAAACCAAGTCTTTAAGCAGTAAGTGCATCGAAATTCCCATACCCTAAAGTGTTCTATTCCTGTTGGGGGGTTAAATAACATTTGGAAAAAAAACGTGATTAGCCTACTGTTAAATGCATTCAGCCTTGAGAGCAAGCTACAAGCGAAGTTCTTAGGGGATACTTTTGTCTTTGTTGTTACAAAACAACTTAGAAATAACTACAGTTATTGATGATCCAATGCATAAAAGCAGTGCTATGATCTCGTAATTCTTTACATGGGGAAGTTTTATAAGTAATATAAAACCTGTCAGCAGTCTTTCTATATACCTTGATTTTTTAAACACACAGCGTTGTCTGCCAGCAACAAGTCACTTGAAGCTAGCTAAGAAACTCCCTCCTACACACCAGTGAGCCATGCTCAGAATTCAGATTGCAATTACCTAAGACTTTTCAAGCAAGTTCTGCTTATTTATGCATGTCCTACAGCAATGCAACACTTACTGCTTTTTATTCTGAAAAAGAGCTTAAGAGATGCTAAAGAACTAAGATGACCAACACAGTTCTGCCTGTTTAGTTTATGTCTAGACAACACTTAAACTGCAGAGGGTGGAAAGAGGGAAAACAGCCAAATATGATTCAATCTCCTTTAACTTGTGACTAATCTCCCTACTTATTCTCAGGGAAGTTGGCACTTGTTGCATCTTTAACTTGTCCAGAGCTATGAAGCAAGAGAATTTCTCTGACCTCAACAAAACCCAAAGCAGTTTGCTGTTGTCTGTCTCTTCCCTTTGCACAGGAAAAAGCGTTTAAGCAACACTGAAGTTTACCCCATTGTACGGGTAACTGACGCTTACCTACCGCTTTAAGAGCAGCAGGAGACTCAAATGCTGGCCCAGATTTACCATTTGTCAAAAGACCTATGTGCAATATAGATCAGTCCCCTTCAAAAATCTCCTGTGCATGCAGGATATAGATGTTCATACAGGTGTGGTGAGCCTTCTCAGCAAGGCAGTACTAATTAAATGGACTGTTCTGTCAAAACAGAAAAGCAGTACTTTTATGAAAAACAAAATTGTAAAGCAATATCCGAAGCCAAAATGTGTCTCCTCTGCCCATATTCTGCAGAACTTTAAATACATACAGATTCACTGTTCTCATACGAAGTATCTGCTTAGTTAAAAGTTTTATCTAGCCGTTCTCACTTCAGTTTTAAAAGTAATTTGTCTCAGCCTTTAGTTTCCCTGCCAGCAGCCTAGAAGTTTTCAAACAAAAAGCCTTAGAATTGCCTTTTCCAAGACACTCTAATATGAATTAAAAGCCATACAGAGCTGTAACCTCCTTTTCCATATAAGCTATTTCTTAGTATGAAGTGTCTCATACTGCAACCTTACAAATTGCTTTTAAACAAAGCAAATGCCTGACCTCAGAGCTCTCAACTTCTGCAACTGCACTTGCATACAATTTTATCTCAAAAATTTCATTCACTAACTAAATTTTCACAAGGCAGCTTCTACTTCAGATTGTCACAGCATCGGGCAGTCTTGCAAATGATGTTCTACCTCATATGCACAAAACTGGTCAAAACACACTATTATCATCACACTTTTCTATTGAAAAATCCAAAGCAAACTATTAGCATTTCATAAGTTAAACACAGCTTACACAGGGAAAAAAACTACTGGCCAACAGGAAACCGCCCCCTTTTCTTGTACCCGATCACACCTCTCCTCTATTTGTTCCCAAGTCCAAATGTCAAGACAGTGTCTAGGTTTAAAGGTTAGTATTTTAACAGCTTTGATTGAAGTGCCCAGTTACAAAGTTATATAGGACAAGAATTCTCACAAACCGAGTACACTGAAATCTGGAGACAAACAAAAAAGCCAGACTAACTTCTTGTCGATAACACAATCCAGAGACACTGCCAGCCAGCACACCACACCACATCCAAATAAAACTTCCAGGTTATGGAAACACATCCCTCCACCAGACTCAAAAGTCAGAAAGTGACACTGCTGCCAGCCAAAAACACTGGATAAATCTGACACCTTCTATAGAAACTGCTTTTTACTGACCTATCATGAGATCGGCAGCGGACACTGACAGAGATATTTCCAACTTTGAAAGAAAGTAAACAGAAAAACGAAGGCAAAGTGCCAGCGCCTATAGCCCCGCCGCGCCCCGATAGCGCCCACCCACAGATTCCCAGTAAGGGGTCTGTGCTCCCGAAACGCCGCAGCCCCGATCGCGGCTGTCGGGCCCGCTCCCAGCGGCGGGGGGGGCCCGGCGCCGTTCCCGGGGCCGCGCCG
>VXAD01003680.1:825806-843527 GCA_013399195.1 Dicrurus megarhynchus | reverse complement strand
CCCGCTCCCCCAGTGGCCGGCGGGGCTCCCGCCTTCTGGGGATACTGCGGAACGTGGGAAGAGACACAACCCGCGGAAAGGGGTTTTTCAATCAAAGAATTACGAAATCAATTCGGTTAGAAAACACCTCTGAGATAATCGAGGCCAAGGTATGACCAAACACCACGGTATCAACCAGACCATGGCACTACCACATCCAGTCTTTCCTTGAAGACCTCCAGGCATGGTGACTCCACCCCATTCCAATGTCTAATCGCCCTTTCTGTGAAGAAATTTTTCCTGATGTTCAACCTAAAGCTATATACTGCAGGCATTGGTGTAGATGGCACTTCAGCTGGGCTATCGACATTGCCTCTAACTCAGACACGCCAGCTTCAGGCTCACCTCCAAGGAGCCTGGGCTAACCCCCTTTCCCCTCAAACCTCCTTTCTTCCCTTCTCCCAGGGCCTGACTCTTGGCAAAGTGCTGCATCGTCTCCTTGCAGCAGGGCAGAAAGACATTTGTCAAGCATACACTTTAAGTCTTCAAACTTACAGCAAGATAATAACTTCACCATTTTTGAAGCCCCCCCATTTACTCTCAATACATAGTTTTGCCAAAACCCTAGCATGCCTATCCCCACCAAAGGCTTTGTTGTAGGTTGCAACACCTAAAAAGCCAGAACCATTAGGGTTTACAGAGAGAACACAACATGGCAAGCAGGCCATGGGTGCACCACGAGTCTCTCACAGATTTAAATTTTGACTTCCACATTCACCTATCTTTAAAAGGTCACCAGTTCTCATCAAGGGCTGGCTTTTCAAGCTTTCCCCTTAGACATACATATCCCAAAAGTCACATGTCATTTAGAAAGAGACAGATTAGGGAAGGAGTTTAGACAGTGCTCTCAAGAAGGGACAAGAGGTGTCCTCTTCCTACAAACACTGTGAGCTCCAAAGATGATGAAGAGGAGACTGGAGCATCTGTCTAAGAGGGAAAGGCTGAGGGAACTGCACCTGTTCAGCCTTGAGAAGAGATGACTGAGAGGGGACTTCATCATTGCCCATAAGTACCTGAAGAGAGGGTACCAAGAGGAGGGAGCCAGGCTCTTCTCTGGGGTGCCAAGCAATAGGACAAGAGGCAACAGACAGAAACTGATGCACTGGAAGTTCCAGAGGAACATGAGGAAGAACCTCTTTACTGTGCAGGTCACCACACACTGGAACACATTGTCCAGAGAGGTTGAGGAGTCTCCCTGACTGGAGATATTCAAGAACCGTCTGGGTGCAATCTTGTGCCACGTGCTCTAGGAGGTCCCTGATTGAGCAGGGAGGTTGGACCAGATGACCCATGGCGGGGGTCTCTTCCAACCTCACCCGTTCTGTGACTCTGGGTCTCTACTGCAGAAAATCTGCAGGAATGAAATAACCCAAGCACTCAGCCATGACTCATGATGAACATGCATTTGGGCTGGTATTTTCAAGAGGCAGCATTAATTCCTCAGTCTCCGCTGTCTCCCTGACAGTTAGTGAGCCAATGGCAGCATTTGGCTATTCTTGGAAAACAAGAAGACAGAAGTTACTGACTCAAAGCAAATGTATTTCATCTATTTTTTGTTTCCCCAGTGAGAAAGTAGGGAGAAGGGATGGACATAAAGCCTCAATCACAATGGCTCTGTCCCCAGTATAAAAAATAAACCTTTTTCAGATAGTGCATTTTGAAATACAAAACTCGGAACAGTATTTTACAAAAGAGCATTTTTTTCACTCTGTCAAACAGGATTGAGATATTAAAGGAAATTAAGATGGGGGAACGGAAAAAACAACAGTGCAAAACTACAGAGGATTATCATGGATGAGGAGGGGGAATTCCCTTTATCCTTTTGCATTAAAGCCAAGCATGACAAACCTCACAGTTACAGTATGCTCAGAAAAAAAACAACCTGTTTCAACTGCATCATTTGACAAAACACCATTAAAACCTAAAATTATAAATACAGCTGTTAAAAGATTAACTTGTTAGATTGTGTTATCCATACATACACTTTGATACTGTAATGATCAGGATTATGAAAGGTTAGTTCTTTCAGCAGCGGTTTTATCAATGTTACATAAAAGCTGTTCACCTTCTCCACAAAGGGAGTCAAGAGGGATAACATTCATTAATAACATGTCTGAAGGCTGCAGTAAATGCTTTGGAAATCTTTATGGTCCTGTTTAGGAGCCTTTGATTAAATCTGGACAGATTAGCCTCAGCGTCCTTGTAGTTACTCATAATAAACAGTGCCCCTGTATGAGAGGCTGGATGCTGTGGAAGCTTCTAGCTGTTTCCCCAGCCCCACTCCTAGAAGTTGTTGGGCCAGCCATGATGTTATAAAAGCTTGGGGTATGGGGGGGCCGGGGGGGGTGGAGCGTGTGTGTGTGTGTGTGTAAGTTAGAAGCAAAAAATAAGAGAGGAAACAAAACATAATAATACATGTACATATATGTATTTACATAAAATACAGGTAAAATTACAGACTCAACCCTGATCCAAAACAGCATAACCTGGTTCCACACAGATAGCCCTGTTCAAGTGCACCCCGTCATGGGAGGATTTAGTCTGCATCCAGTAAAATAAGGAAGAGAATATCATGTGCTTGAGAGGACAATTAAAATTTCATTGCTTAGCTATTTAAATACAGACAGACTGAAAACATTAGGACTCGAGGGGGGAATAATATTATTGGAATCCATCCATGCCTAAAGGTAAAATTGATAACGAGTCTGGTTGTAGGCATCATTAACAAAGCAAGAAAAAAGAAATCATTATTAGCTTTCAAGGGGAAACAATCAACACCTAGATAGAAAGTAACAGCAGCAGATTCAATCTGTGCATGCCACTCAATAAGGAGCTTATCAGCTGCATTGTACTTTAGCCTTACAGTATATCTTTAGGATGGGTACAGGAAAATAGTTTGCTCTAGAAAAAATGGATCATGACAATTTACTAGATAAAATATTTGAGAGTGGGCAGTAAATCAAGTGATTAGAGACCAACCAATGTGTGCTATTAAAAGAAGAGGAGGTTAATCAAAATAGTAATAAAACACTGAAACTTGTCACAAAAATGCTTCAACACATTGCTATTTCTAAGACTAATGTTGTGGCATGCTTTGTGCCATTAGAAGTGCATTAGTCTCACCTTCTCATTCAGGGGAATGCAGTTCTACACTTTCCCTCCAGACATCTTTCACAGGATACCCAAAGTTATAATTTTTAAATTAATTATCAAGAGAATTCCTAAGTTTTATGAGAACATAACTCATAATTAGGACAAGAGGTGAAACAGAAAGTTAAAAAGAATATTTTGCCTAAATTGGACAAAGCTTATTTTGTCTCGAAAAGAATCTTATGACTTGGGAATTTTTGTTACAGTAAATCATCACAGTATGATACCAAACTGTAAGTAGCTAATAAAACAGTCAGCAGAAAACAAGAACAGCACCAATTTACTCACTTTATAGTTATGAGGGTTAGCACTTCTCTCTGTGCTGGATAAAGTATTTATTCTCAGATGAAGATTGACAAACTAGGCCTTGGTGGCTCACTACCAACTTCTATTTATGTCTTCCTATCATTCCCTTGACTTGGGATCTATAGTTAGGCAGCATTTCAACCCCAATTTTTGCATCCTGCTGACACATACTACTCTATGTGAGTTGCATACATTATCCAAAGCAACAACTTTGGCTCAAAAAAGAAAAAAAAAAAGGCAAGAAAAAGACAGAAGTCAATTCTGTATATAATTAATTAGCCTAGGAGAAAAGTGCACCTACTTTTTGCTTTTCTGAAGAAACAATAGTAAAATGTATACTTGCTACCAAGGCATTAAACCTTCACATAATTTTATCTCTCGACTTTTTTTCCCCTACCATTCCCTATAATTGCAACCAAGTTAGAAAAGGTTTTATCTGAATTTGAAACATTGTCATAAATAGCGGTGATATGTTTTATTCTCTCACCTTATATGAAAATTAGGAAGTAAGCTTATTTACAAGGGAGAGAAAGGAGAAAGTCATTCTACAATGATATTTGCTAGCCTAGTTTCACTGTAAGAGAGCTGATTTTCTTATAAAGCCTGTCCGGAAGTTGTTCTATGTTAACTTTTAATTCCAGTAGAGCAGTTTTAGCAACTACAGGACTCTACTTTACATGTTGCCATGACATCAGCATCTCACAGCAGCCTATCTGCTATTTGCACAGATTTTAAACAAACTTCTGAGCAAGAACCAGATCCTCTTACAGACCCCACTCCGTTTCTATGAGTCACACCAGATTCAGCCTTGCACATTAAGGGATTACTATGAAATTATTTCACAAGATCTAGTCCTATATATCACCCTGACTCCCAACTAGAATACAGCCTCTACAAACAACAAGAAAAATATGCTTATTCTCTAATGTCTTAGCACAGACCAGAGAGGGATTTATAGGAATAGCAGGAGACATCCTCGCCATGCTGTGCTGGCAGGTTTACCACAGACCCCACATGAAGCAGCCCCAACCACATGCCAGGCTACTGCCCGCACCCACCTTTATTGCAGTGAGCCACACCGCCAATCACATTCCCAGATCCACCTGTGCTTTCAGGATACACCCTGCCCAGCACCTTGTGGGAAAAGCCAAACTATTCCCTCTCAGTGTGGGATAATATCGTTCGTACCCTCACAATAGAAGAAAGGGGAAGAAAGGTTTGGGGTTTTTTTTAATTTTTTTCAACTATTGCTGTGACTAATACAGCTCTCCATATTACCTCACGGTGCTACTGAGGAGGAGATAATTCACTGGGTGGAGGATGCTAATTACTCATCTGCAAACATCTGAACTGTGGAGTCCACAGCCCCACTAATCCCGCCCTTGCAGTTTATCTCAGCTGCCTGCTGCACCTTTTGAGTATGTAAACTCTATCCCTACACTGTCTGAGCCCTGTGGTTTTCTCAAGACAAAATAAGAAGACCAGAGCGAGAGTCTTTCCGAATAAGAGCACTTACATAAGTTTCTTATTATCAGGGAGTGCTGAAAGGGGAAAACTGTTTAAAATAGATCCACACAGACAAAGGAGTCCCGTGACAGCTAATAAAAACAAATTCTTACCAACTTGTTGATAGCAGCTTTCTGTAAGTTGCCACTTGAACAATAGTATCTTCAATTCCGTTCCTTTTATTTTGTGTTAGAATTTGTATTTATGCATCTTTCTGCTGTACGCTTTTAGCAGCTGTGTAGGCCACAGTCTCCTTACCCTAACTTCTTGCAGCTGCTTCAGCATGCTTGAAAAATCAGTCAGAATGGCTTAATAGTCCCATTGCTGGAGAAAGAGTGGAGTTTTACATGGATTTTCCTCCTAAGAATAGCCCTGTCAGTGTTTCTTACAAGAAAATTGTAAGGGCATCATGCACTTTTACATTAAAGGACCTAATTGTGTGAACATGTCCATACAGAAATCTCAACTGGAAGTGTCATCAATGTCCCAGTGACCGTGAGGTCTCTCTGAAAAAGAGGAATTTGCTAGCATTGCTGGTACATGAATTGCCTAAAAACGCCATGGAGATGAAACATAATAAACAAGGCTAAAATTAGAATATCCAAACACTCAGCTGACAGTATTTTCGCAGCATTTATACCACATTCTTTAAAGCAGAGCACAGTGGTGCCTCACTCTAAGAGATTTCTACCAAACAATGGTTCATGATGTCAGTGGGATAAATTGCAATTTAAGATCTTTGTTTGCAGTTAAAACTCTCTGTCTGAAGTACAAAGCTCCCATAGTAAGCTAATGAGCCCCCAAGAGCATCTTCTCAATTTTGAAGGATTTCCTCTCTCTTATGGCTCTTCTTAGCCATTTTTCTAAGAAAGTTCAGCCTTTTGAATTGGTCAGTCCCTGCCTAGGAAACAGTTCTGGTTTAAAGTACATTGCCAGAGGCAGAATTAAAACATATATTAAATGCCTATCAATTTCAGGGTCCTGAAAAGGGGCAAAAACTAAGAACTCCAAGGAGGAAATGTGGGCAGAATTTGGACAATAGTGTTAAGACACCTGGTTTATCAACAGGGAGCTGTGGAAATCTGTGGAGTAACTAGTGGCATTGCAAGGTGTGAGTGTTGAAGTGAATACAAGTCACAATTTAATGCAATTGCATTTCTTACAAGGATTTGCTTGGGAAAATTAGTTGAGGAGGTCCTGCAAGTCTTAGCAGTTTCCCTAGAACTTTCTTGGATTTTAAGTTCATTCTGAATAATCAGAAAAGTAACTCCATATTTCTGTCTGATTTCAACTCCTTTGCTAACTGTGTATGTAAGACTCCTCACTGAATACAGCCTTGTCTGAAGTGGAACATGGCAGTGACTATGTGCTTTAGTAGGAGGTGTGAAGAATAATTTTGACATTCAAGACTATTGGAAACAGTATGTAATTCATTGCCTTGAGATGGAATGTGGCCATAGTTAACAACCTGAATTTGAGAAAAGAACTGCAGACTCTCAGTTTTAAATCCCTTTTGGAAGGTAGCATCTCTAGCCATGCAGTGCTTCAGTGCCAATATAGGTTGGTCACAGAAGAAGCAGTGCTATTTTTTAAACAACCAAGGTTTAAATTCCCAGAGATATATGATTGCATGATTTATATTGGCAAGAAATCTCAGCTGCCTCACAAGATCTGCCCATTTCTGTACTCTTCTTTCTGTTCTCTGGAGGTCTCCCAGATAAATATTGAGCAGGTCAGACCTGCTTAGTGTAGAACAGATGAAATCATGCCCTGACGTGTTGTGAATACTCTTTTTTGTATTTGCTTCAATTGGCAGTGCCTGGAGATATAGTTGACAGATTTCAGAATGTGAAAATTATTAATCTGGGGGGAGTGCCCTGAAATGCTGCCACTTTATGGCAGATCTAAAGTAACTTGTGTTCCAGCAACCCTTTAAAGAGCTATTTAGAAAGCAAAGCCACATGAGCTACCCAGTGTGTAACATTTGCTGTCCTAGACAATCCTTTCTTCTTCTCTAGGCCATGTTTTCTCTAAGCGCAAGCTGAAGAAAGCCATCAACCTACAGTTGCATCATCACTTCATGAACTAAATGAAATTGAGCATAAGTACAGTAGAATGATGGAAGCCTGAAGGAGGTGTGATGAGAGCTTTCTTAGAGAGGACATATGGCTTTTAAAGAAACGGTCTTCAGCAGCCAACTGGAGATGACATAAGTATTCATCAAGGAAACAACAGCAGCAACAAAGGTCTTCTCCTTCTTGTGCTGGCTGAATAGATTTGTTACAGATATTCAATGGGCAACTGGTTTTAGCCTACCTCCAAAAACAGCCTTCCATGTTAAACTGATGTGGGAGGAAGCTCTTAGTGTCAAAGAAACCCACAGCTATAGAGAAACACGGGCACACATTCAACTCATCTCTCCTTGCAGCCTCTGCCTTCAGCCAGCTCTTTGCTGTAACCCAGTAAGGGAATCCCTGTGAACAAAGAGCACACATATGTGTATATATGGCCCCATGTGTTCATGCACGTGTATAGATACACCACAGGTTCTGAGACAGCATAATTTTTCATGCAGATCTTCTTTCAGCTGCATGACCTGATAGTCTTCAGCCCCTTCTCGTATCAGACTGGGT
This sequence comes from Dicrurus megarhynchus, assembly GCA_013399195.1. NCBI lineage: Eukaryota > Metazoa > Chordata > Aves > Passeriformes > Dicruridae > Dicrurus > Dicrurus megarhynchus. The sequence continues at coordinate 835,893 of VXAD01003680.1, read as the reverse complement.
TTCACTTTTTATACTTATCCTTGTGTCCATGAGGTCTGAGATCAGAGTTCTTTACAACATGAGCAGTGTCACGATAGCACCAGATTGAATAGAGAACTATGTACTGCCAAGAAAAGTGGACTTAGAAATAGATGAACGCTTTGCAACTCAAAATTATCTGTTAAGTGGCACTGATACTAATGCATGTGTTGGATATATTTTTTTAATCTGGATGAAAGCAACCTGCAAAGAAGGTATCCTTAATTGCTTTGTACAGATGTCAAAACTGTTACAAATAGAGCGGGTCATGATGTAAATCACTGGCAAATCCAGCACATGGATCTCCCCAGCCCTGATCCATTAAACAGAGTTCTGTTTTACATGAAGAACATCTGCACAAACTGTCACAGCTTCTGCAGAGTCAGTCGTAGACAGGTGAGTTTTTCCTTGGTTCAGAGAACAAGGCAGTGGGATGAAACTAAAGCTTTTCTTTCCCCTATACCTATTTATCACATGACAGTGTTCCCCAGCTCGTATCAGCAGCGGATGATAACCAGCACAGTAGTGCTGAAGTTCACAGGTCAGAGAATTGCAGGTGGATGAATTCCAGCTCTCAGCCAGTCTAAAGGGTTTTCTACAAATGTAGCTCATTTGTCCATCCCTTCTGTGGAAAAACCCACAGGATGCTCCCTGAGAGAGTGCAAGCCTTTGAAGAGTTTCTTCCTGATCTTTTGCTCAGAAATGAGGGAATTTACCCATTATGGAACAGCCTATAAATCCCTCAAGGCAGATCCTTAGGGATCTTCAGGCATCCAGAAGTGCCTGTATTTCCCAACATCACTTGCATGGGTGCCTTGTGCAGCTGCTATGTTCTTCACTCCAGAACACTGTCCATATTAATAGCACTAGTCTTGGTGCATTATTTGTTGGTCTGCAGCATGGAAAGATATAGTCAACCCTTTGGGAAATGTTTGATGGATTAAGCAACGAAAAATGATCAGGGAGAAAACTATTAGAAAGCAAAGGAATTAGTTGTAGGTGTACAGTGCTGATGATAGTTATATATTTCTGACCACATCTGCCAAGGAAACATATAACCTTCAGTTTTTCACAGGCCTTTCCAGAACAGTGGTGACTGCAAAATGGTCTGGAAACACTTTTCTGGAGATAAACAATGGAAATGATCTAACGTTAAAAATAACCCTAAAGGCAAAAAAATCAGAAACCACTTTGAAACAAAGGAAGGGTGGAGTAAGCAACCCTTTTGGAGAGACTTACACTCTGTTTTGTGCTGCTTACAGAACCCAGAAATGCCAGTAAAGGTTGTGTCAGAAATCTGTAAGCACTGCCTATAGCTGTTATGTACAGTGTTCTAAACATTATAGAAATTAGGGATCCTGTTATGAAATTTACAGCAGTTAAAATTAGTTTTGTAGTAAATATCTTTTTGCCATTGTTTCAGCATGTGCTATGAGATGAAAAGAGGAAGTTTTGTTGCAAACAATATTTTAACCACAAAAAGATTTTGCAGTAGAACAAGCATTCCCAAGATTTAATTTAATATTGAGTGTTACACAAATCATAGAAAAACAGTTTCAATGTGGTAACAACAGAATTAAGTACAGGTCGCCAAAGTAATTTGACTCTTGGACTGCATTTTGAATTTTCTGGTACACCCTGCTGCTTCACAGTTAGGTTGTTGCAATGAAACTAAATGCTTTCTTGTAAATCTTTAAATGACATATGTTGGAAAACAAGCAAAACATTCTAGAATTTTTTTTAAGTCGAAGCTTCAGGTGTAGTTTCGAAAGCTCTAGATTGAAAAGCATCTTTATTCACAACTATTACGTCTATTGACATCAGGAAAACACTGCATTTCTCTGCTTTTCTTTTAATGCAGAAAGTCTCTAGATCTGAGTCTTACAAATAAACAATTCAGAACTTACAATTATGCAGCTCTTCACTGGCCTCCCTTCTGCCTTACTTCTTAGCACAGATCTAAACAACACATACTTTCTCAAAAAGACTTCTATGTGACTGGCAGGCCTGGTAGGAGCTTCTGTCAGATGCTATTCTCACTAGCTAATTTCATCTCCTGGTTCTGTGTACCTCATTATATCACAAACTTTGAGACAAGTGCTTAAGTTGTCAGATTTGCTAATAAATACAACTGAGAACTTACGAGGGACTGAGTTTAATGGAGTGATGGATGAATATCAGCTCCAGGCTAGAAATGTTTAGAAGGAGGGGGACTGATGTCTCCAGAAAATCCATCAAATTCAATTAGCTAGAGTGACCTTCAAGGAAATTCAGTAGGAGGTGGCTGCGCAGTCAGCACTTGTGGCCTTGTATAGTCTTCAGGAAAAGATTTTATTACTGAAAGCTTGTCCTTTTTAGTAACACCTCATCTTTTCCCCACCAATGAGATAGCAATGGCCATTGTGTTTGTGACCCATCTTCTTTTCTAACACTCTCTATACGAAATAATGGATAGAAGTGAGCCGAGAGTTAGTCTTTGAAGGTACAAACCTGAAAACCTGTCACATTCTCTGAATCCATCAGTAGCAGAGCTGAGGAAAAAGCCGAAAGTCCTAGATGTGTGTGTAGTTACAATTGAATTAAGACTAATTCAAAGTTCAAGTGAAAGTTAGTTAACCTGCCTCACCTCCTGCAGAGTTTTTAAGAAAAAGAAACAAGATTACACCCAAAATACATGTTTCTTTTCTCTCACTCTTACATCACCCTTAGGATTTGTAATGACAGCCCTAAGATCCATAGAAGATGAAAAGGGATGAACTGGAGAACAGGAAAGGACTGAAATCAACCACGGTTTCTGAGGATAAAAGAACTTGTTCTGAGGGTGAAGCTGGAGAAAAGTATGGTAAGGGTAGTATGAAGCATGGACCATAAAAAGGGGCCTTCCAAGGACAAACTGGGTCTTTGGGGAAGCCTGGGGACCTAAGTCTTCCAGACTACCTTGTGGACCTAGATGAGGCCGGGTTTGGTGGCATTATTAATAATAAAATGCAGGTGAGAGTTGATGCTTCTACTGAAGACAACTGTGATATACTTTCTCATATATGCTAGGAGATTACTAGATATAGTTCTATTTTCAGTGCTATACCTCTGGCTAGGCTTACTGGTTGTGGGATGGAAGCAGGGCCTGGCAAATTCCCTCCCGGATGGTGCTAACTTCACCAGATGAAGTGCTCATGAGCGGGATGACTCACACTACCTCATTCCTTCACTATTACACAACTTGCTTTTTTTCCACAGTAAGATTTTCTTCCACATTTTTTTTTCTGTGATTTTTTTTTTTCCTTTCAGTAAAAGCGCCTGCCTTTATCATGATTTCACCCTGAAACAGGCAAGGGAATTCAGTAATGCAACCTGGCAGGGTGTCAAAAGTCCATTTTCTCAAGAGGAACAGGAAAAAGGTAATAATGGTTTGAGGAACTGGAAAACAAATACGTCCTATGTAGACTACAATTGGTTCATCTACGTGAACAAAAACAATGAGCTCTGAGCCCTGAGGAAACAGCGCAAGGCTCCAGCAGGGCCAAAAATAGCCCGGGCGAGAATCCCCCCGTTTTGAAGCGCGGAGCGGCCGGAGACGCTGCGGGGCGGCGGCGGGCGGGAGCGCGGGCTGCCGGCGCCCCCCGCAGGGCTCCGGGGGCCTCACCGCCACCTCACCGGGCAGCGTTTTAGATCCTACCAGCAGTGGGGCAGAAAGAGCTATGAGCAAGCAATATATATGTGCAAGCATCCTGTCATTCGTACACTGACCAATCTTATTCTCACCGGCTCTTTTAGCACCATAATTTGGAGGAGAAATACGGCAGCACGAGAAGGAAGAAGGCGTGTATCCTTCATAAGTTAGTTGTGTTTAATGTTCTCTTTTGAAAACTGCTCACGTACCAATTAGACTCAATGACACTGACCAGTCTATAGTCTGGGACTGAACTGTCTAGGCTCACTCAATGAATCACATTTCCCTTGTCCTACACGGTGTGCAGGACCAAGTCCACTAATTAAGACCACCAATTTGAGAAAGAAAATAATGTAAATAGATAACACAAATTAATTCTGGATTGGCAGACTTTTTGACATGTTTTCAACCCTGTAACATGAAATGCCTGCTCAATGCATGTCTCTGGCTGTCTGTGGATCTGGTGCTACCAGTATTGAGAGGTAGCATCACAATAAAAACATGATGTGTGTCTCTGCCTGCACTTAACTAAAAGATCAAAACAGACTTAGGTCTATTTTCATGTAAGTATGAGGAAATCTCCTTCTAGTTGCCTTATTAAATCTAGAATGGATCCAGTATTATATCTGAGCTTTGTCACCAGGCATAGAGTAGACACTATAAGGGGAAATCAAGACAGAAAATTTTCCAGAAGTCATCAATTTTTTTAAAAGAGGCTCCTCTAACTAATTCTGCTAAGGATTTAAACTGGGATTGTAAATAAAAGGAAACAGCAGGCAAATGTCACCTGTTCTCTCAAGACAGTGTGTCCAAAAAAATTACAATGAAGACTGAGAGAGAAGACTGAGAAGACCTTATTGCAGCCTTCTGGTACATGAAGGGGGCTACAGGAGAGCTGCAGAGGGTCAATTGGCACGGGCAAGCAGTGACAGAACAAGGGGTAATGGCTTTAAACTGACAAAGGGTATGTTTAGATTAGATATTAGGAAGAAATTCTTTACTGTGAGGGTGGTAAGACACTGGAATGGGTTGCTCAGGGAAGCTGTGGATGCCCCATCCCTCGAAGTGTTCAGCACCAGGTTGGATGGGGCCCTGAGTAATCTGGTCTAGTGAAATGTGCCTACCCATGGCAGGAAGGTTGGAACGAGATTATCTTTTAAGTCTCTTCCAACCCAAGCCATTATATAATTCTATGATAATTACTACTGCATTGACCTAGTTGGTCTTATTTTAGATTGAGGTTTATTATTCTGAATAATAAGTTAACTCAGTAAATAAAAATTGGGGATAAAAAGACATCAGCCTCAATTGACAAAAGGATTATGCTAGTCCAAATGAAAAGGTTATCTATTCTATGTCCATAACTTTAAAATGACTGATTTAGCAGAGTTATGATTTGGATATGAGGCTATGATTTGCATATGAGTGCTGGTATCTAGTGGATGTTGTGTCTCTGTATGTTTAGAAATGAAGTTTGCAGCTGTATGGTTTGAACACAGATGCAGGATTCTTCATTTCTGTGTTGTCTTTCTGAAGCTATTCAAGGGTGTCTTTAGTGATCTGAAAACTGTCCCAAAGGCTTTGTTTGACAAACTTAAAACCTAAACAAAATACTTTGTTTTCCTTCTTGGTTTTGTTATTTCCAAACAAAATCTCATTTGCCCTCACAAACAAGGGAGACTTGATTGTTCCATGGGCAGAAGGCCTTCAATGGGAGATGAGGTGCCAGAGGCAGTGCAGGGTACTCTGAGTGCTGCACCATATGCTGGCCATGACACTGAAGGGCAGTCTGCTGCTACTTTATTTTTCACATGAAACATGAAAACAAGGATCAAGGCTATCAGCACCTATAAAGATTTCAGAAACCTTAAAAGTTTTCTGTAGTGTCTTTGCTGAACTCTGGGGAGAGCATTTGAATTGCACTAATTGCAGTTCTTCAAGTAAGTTAAATATTTGTTCCACACATCTGTGAAACTGTGGCACAATGTTGCCAGTGTGGCAGCATGGTTCTGATATTCCTTTACAGGAGCATCAACTCAATCTATGACTAATCAAACAAGACCTATATGTGTGGCTTGGATTGAGCTAATATACAGTGTGCAAATGTTAATTATTACTAAGCCAAAGTTAACCATTATTTCTGTTAGGTGTATATCTTTCAGTGCAGACAGAAGTCTCGTTTGAAAGTCTTCCTTTGTTTTATTTTTCTTATAGGGATGCAGAGGTATGAATGATTCATGTCACATGTGAAATTCTGCTGTGACCTATAAGGATAGCCATTGCTATACTTTGTTATGAAACCAGATTCAAACTAAATTTAAAATCCAAGTCTGTCTGTAAAATCTACTGCAAGCTTCCAGATTTTGGCCCAGAATTCCCACTCCCCAGTGTTTTTAGTCTTTTATTTTTCCAGGTCATCTGTTTTATGGAGGAAGAACATATAGCCATCTGGGAGATTAGCATATATATATTTTATGAAGCAGAGTAGAGCTCTCTCTTTACTGACTCAGATGCTAAAGACCCAGATTTGCAGCCTGCCTCCCAGCTAGCACAGCACAGTTCATAAAGCTTCTGTTGCCAGTGGCTTACCCCTCTCCCCCTCATCAAGAACAAACTACACTAAAGTGATGTTGGCAAAGTGGTACTGTTCTAAAGTGGGGGAAAAAAGCCAGTTCAGCTTTACAGCCATGTCGAGAGGCAATTTTAATGACAGAAGAATGCATTTTTCAGTAAAGCTTACATTGTTTGAGTAGAAATTATCAGCAATTGATCAAACAAATCTGGCTACTAGAGTGAGATTCATCTCCAGAGAGGTATATATGGGTATATCTGTGGATATAAGCACAGAAGAGATCTGTGGTGTATCCTCTGAAATGTATAAAAGCCAAATGAGAGCGTTAGTGCTGGGTTAATTTAAGATGCAATATAAATTACCACAGGATGTAAAAGGAGTGAGCTGCAATAAGATGTGCCAAGAGGCATCTCCTTAATCTTTTATACTTTCTCACTGTGCTGGCAGAGATGTGCTTTCATTGTAGCTATAGTTGGAAGTACAGTATGTTTCTAGTACTGCAGTGTAGCTGGACTGTGACAGTACTCCTTCCTTTTTTCTGGACATTCCTTTTTGTTTTGTTTTTTAATGCCATTCTGGTTTTTTCCCTTTACAGAACACAGATACTAGGAGCCTAGACTGCCAACATTTTGATATCCAGTGTAGATTTATAACTATGGACTGCCAAGTTTTAAGAAGTTATAGAGCTGCTAGGTCCAGTGAAGAGAGAGGAAACACAACCACTAAAAGCGAGAGTACTAGTTTGGTAGTCTGCACAAGCCTCTAGAAAACACAGAACGAAAGCTGAGATCATAATCCTAAATTTGTATTAATAATGATACTGAATAACAGAATACTTTCCATTGCTTCTTAAGACAAAGACTAGGAATAGACTGGCCTTTTTGTTTACCCTCTAATAATTTGTTGGTACTTTAAAAATATAGATGAAAAAATAAAATGAGCCTGAATTAAAAGCTTTGGTTCAAAGTTCCCAGTTTGAAGGAAGTTTGAACTATATTCAGAGTATCATTTGCATTTTGCAGGTTAGACTCTCCTTTTTAAACACATTATAACAAAATCCATGTCCAAACTTTAAGAAGCACAGAGTGTGTATTCAAATACGGACTTTAAGAGCTGGATCTGTTATATCTAGAATCTAATTCCCATTATTCAGATCTGCTGAATAATAATGGGAACAAATACAGTCTTATTAGAAAATGCATAAGAAAAAAGTTTCAATGTAGCATTTGGGCTATATGTTCATCAGAAAGGCATGCACCATTTCAAAAATCTTTCTGTATCTTGCCAATGCTAAAATTCCATCTTTCAAAGACTGCGTGCAGACAGTCTTTAATGTTCTTTTCTTCTACCTTTTGCCAGTTACTGGAATATGAGCTTGATATTTACTGACAGTTCTATTTACCTTGATGCTAAGAACAGCCTACCCAATGTGGCCAGATCTTTTCATTCAGAAACCAGTCTCTGACATGGCTGGTAAAAGATGCCAAGAGGTCTATGAGAGTGGGAAAATCCTATGATGGCTCTTCAGAGTATTTCCCTGGACACTCTCCCAGCTCCAGGCACAAGCGGCTTCCTGAGCCGGTCACACCACTTCTGTGGGAACAAACATATAATCACGGTAAATGGAGAAAAAAACCCCAAACCCAAACAAGCAAACAAAAAAAAACCAACCCTGAAAAAAAAGAAAAAAAAAAAAAAGGAAGGTGTCTTTTGAGAAGCAAAACTGTGTACTTTGATATCAAGGCATTCCACAAGATGGCAGGGTTCTGTCTGGGCAGGTCACTACAGCAGGCAACCTGAGCCTCTACAGAAGCAATTTTTTCCCTACCGTAGTTTTCACCATCAGTAATATAACTCTCTACTTTAAACCTATCAGTGCTCTATAGCAGTGATCAAAATAAGTGGCAAACAGCTGAAAGACAGGAGGGCCTCTATTTTCTTATGTCTCACTCACATTTTTTTATATCACAACTTTTAAAGCACCATATTCACATAAAGCATAATAGTTTCTCAGTGTGTGAATTAAAGAAATAAATTTTTTTCTACATAAAATTAGACAGAAAATTATTGCATGCAACTGCAATTATTTTAACTAGGAACATTAACAGCAGTCCTTCACATTCCATCTCAGTCATCTATTATTTGAACTCCAAAAATCATAAGTACAGCTATTTGTTACCGCTTGTCTTCACGATCAAGACAAGGTAACCTAAAGATGGGATGTTGCTGAAAGGTGGCTGTCCCTTTCACCTGTCCTGCTTCCTTGTGCTGGCTTTAATGGCTGTGTGTACAGTCCTAATGCAAGTCAGATCAACATAAAAAGCTGGTTGAAAACTAGCTGCTTTTACTCAGAGGCTTAGCTTTCAGCTAGATAAATGAGCTGAAATGACTCCACAGCCACACAGTCACTACTGTTGCAATCAGGAAAGCAGGTCAAGCATGTGACAAGGGGCAGGAAAGTCCCTTTCAGCAACAGAGTAGTATTGGATAAGCTTACACTAATTGTGAAAACACACCCTTGAGTAACAAAGGAATAGTGGAGAGGATGCATCCTCAGTTCTGCCCTCGCTGACAAGAGGCGATGGAGAGAGAGGAGAAAACCTGAAGCTCAGTTCTTAGACAAGTTCAATAGAAAACTGGTGCTGGAGCATGCCTAAATCTTGCATATGTCACAGTAAAATGTTAGTTCTGACCTCAACTAGATGCATTTTGCTCTTTATTTGTAAAATAAGGATACTAACATACCAGCTCTTTCTAGACCATGTATGTTTGGTTTCTGTGAGAAATAAAGGCTCTGAAATTTGGGGAAAAAAGAGAGAAACTAGATTAATTGTAGTTCCCTGTAGGGTTCTCTGCAATACTTATTACTAAGTTTCAGTTGAGCAGAGGTGTATTCCCAGAGTAAATTCAAGTAAATTCAAATATTTTACAAACAATGATAAGGATTTTGTATGAACTCAGAGCATGTTATGCTTAAGATCTTCATCATTCTTTTAAAAGCCTAAATCCTGGTGCTTGCTATAAAGGTGCTACAGCATAGTGCTAATGCAAAGATAGATAAATAGACAAAACCCCAATGTACAAACTTAAAGAATTACTAGCAGCTACTCTGTACATAAATCAAACAAAAGGCTTCACTCAGGAATGGAGAATTTTTTAAAAATCCATCTTGCAGCGAAGAATTGTGTAATTGCATTTACTAAACACTGAAGGATAATTAAGATTTTATGTATAAGCGGGAAGACATCAGGTGTTGTCAGGGTTGCTTGGGATTCTCATTTGGTATCAGTGGGCTGTGTTACGATGAAGCATGAACAGAGACTTTTCATTTCCAGTTTTACCACTGAAATTCAAATGAGGATGAAAAAAAAAAAAAAAGAATGGTGTGAAATGTAAGGAAAATCTCCCAGTAATATGACCAAGTGCAAACAAATTCTATTGACAAGATCTGGTGTCTCCACAAGCTATGAAAACCCTGGATTTTCAGGACCAAGCAGCTACATGCTGATTGCAAGAGAGAGAAGTAAATTCTGTTAATTTTTAACAAAGGCATTCAGCAGGGATACATCCACGACGACCTCGTGCAGAGACCATCTAACACCCGTGCTTAAGTTCGGACGGATTACGGAAGACCACGGCTCAACAGAAAGCAGAGACATTGTCTGGGGTCGGGCCCGGGCCGCGCTCCGGGTACCCGGGGCAGTGACGGTCCCGCGGGGGCGGAGGGACACCGAGCGGGGCTGGCCCAGCTGTGCGCCGCCTCCGCCCGCCACCAGGGGGCGCCCGCGCGCTCCGCCCTCGGGCCGCCCCACCCCGCCCTTGGCCCG
>VXAD01003680.1:798153-825234 GCA_013399195.1 Dicrurus megarhynchus | reverse complement strand
GTGAAATGTAAGGAAAATCTCCCAGTAATATGACCAAGTGCAAACAAATTCTATTGACAAGATCTGGTGTCTCCACAAGCTATGAAAACCCTGGATTTTCAGGACCAAGCAGCTACATGCTGATTGCAAGAGAGAGAAGTAAATTCTGTTAATTTTTAACAAAGGCATTCAGCAGGGATACATCCACGACGACCTCGTGCAGAGACCATCTAACACCCGTGCTTAAGTTCGGACGGATTACGGAAGACCACGGCTCAACAGAAAGCAGAGACATTGTCTGGGGTCGGGCCCGGGCCGCGCTCCGGGTACCCGGGGCAGTGACGGTCCCGCGGGGGCGGAGGGACACCGAGCGGGGCTGGCCCAGCTGTGCGCCGCCTCCGCCCGCCACCAGGGGGCGCCCGCGCGCTCCGCCCTCGGGCCGCCCCACCCCGCCCTTGGCCCGTGTCATGCCCCTTTCCCCAGCCAATGAGAAGCGGCGGGGAAGGCGGAGCTCGGAGCGCGCGGCCCAATGGGAAGCGAGAGCTGACCGGGCGGGGGCCAATCGGGGGCACACCGGTGAGGGCGCGACTCCGGAGCCGGGGGCTGGGCGGGGAGGGGGCGTGGCCAAGCGGGCGCGGGCCCTCAATCAGGTGAGGGCGGAGCTGACGGGCGGCGGCGGCGGCCAATGGCGGTGCGGGGGCGGGGCCTTCCCTGCCCTCCCCTCCCGCCGCCGAAGCTGCCAGAGANCAGGTGCTGTCCCGGGACTCGCACGTGTCCGGCGACGAGGGCTGGTGGACGGGCAAGATCGACCAGCGCGTCGGCATCTTCCCCAGCAACTACGTGAGCAGCGGCGTGCAGGGGGGCGGCCCGGAGCTGCGCGCNCCCCGCCCCCCCCCGCCATACAGCGTAAGGGGGCCCGGGCCCGGGGCGGGGGGCTTGGCGCGGCCCCTCCGCCGGGAGGGAGGGAGCCAGCGGAGAGGGGGAGAGGCCCGGTCCCGCCCCCTACCGTGGGCTTGGGCGGAGATGGGAGGGGGGACGGGACCGGCGGGACTGCCGGGGTTGTGGGGGGAGCCGAGGCTCGGCCCTCCCGATGTCCCTGGGGGGAGGCCTGGCCCGGCTCTTCCGTGGGTCCTGTTGGAAGCCGTGGCCGCCGCCGAGGGGGAAGGGAAGGCCCATCCCGGTGGCGAGCGGCCGTGGGAGGCCGCGGGCCCAGCCGGCGGCGGGGGGGGCCGCGATGGCCGTCGGCGAGGAGCGGAGGGGCTACGGCGTCTCAGCCCCTCCCGCCCAGGGGCTGCCCTAGGCCCCCGGTCTGTTCCCTTTCCCACCCGCTGAGGTATTCCTGCTGCTCCAGTGCCCTTCTGTCTTCCAGGCTAGCGCGACGCGCCCGGGGAGGCAGAGCCTCGCTCAGTATGTTGTTAGCGTTTCACCGACGCCAGGAGCAGTTTCCCATTGTTAAGACCTGTGTTTCCAGGGGGTGATAAATTTTCATCAAGCTACAGAATCCTGGCGGCTGGGCAGTGGTGGAGTCACCAGGGCTCTGGTCATTCTCCCTTTAAGAATATTCTTAAAGAAAGGTTGCTGGAAGGGAAGCGGTTATTTTCTGAAGTGTTGATTCACTGCTAATACTTGTTCAGTATCATCCTGCTTACTAACCAAAAGCTTATTATTTCTAACCGAAGAATTCCTAAGTTAACTTGTGTTACCAGATTCCTCTGCTGTCTTACAAATTCTGTCTTAAAATACCTGTGAATGAGTTGTGTCCCCGTTTGGATATCTGGGCCTGCCTGAGGGTCGCTTGATACGTTGTGATGCTGAAGGTACAGAGGGATTGGTTTGTTTCTGTGAATTTCAGTGCAGTTTTGAAGCCTTTGTTGGAGACGGAGAATAGGGCTGTTTCATCTCTACATTTTTTAGTCTCTATGTACAATTGTGGAAAGAGAAACAGCATGGAATGACTGTTTCTAGATCCTGTTTATCTATCGCCATTGACAGTTCAGGCAAGGATAATGCTTTTTTTTTGGAGGGGCAGAGAAAAATCTTCAGACTAGTAGGCTTTTCTAGAAAGTAAAAGAGTGAAAAGTTGCTTTGTCCTATCTAGGCCGTATCTCCAAGGAATACAACTAATAGCTTTTTTTCTTACTCTATATTCTGCTTGAAAGCATTTAGGTGAAACTCAGTAATTTGTAGCATAGCCCTTGGGCTTGTGAAGGGACTCGGTGCTGTTCCTTTCTTTCATGCTGCAACAGCATTGGTAAGTTATTTTTTCCGCCACACACCGAAAAAGCTTTGAATGAATGCTTGTTAGGTTTTGCTTTTGAGATACTTAGGAGAACCATTTCTGTAGAACTTTTTGAACTCTTAGCTCCCATCCTGTTTTGCGTGTTAAAGTTCAAGCTTTGTAACTGTGGATTCTCCTGTCTTGCTGCCTCTTCTATGGTTTGATAGTTCACCAGCAGTTGTGGAGTTGTACCTTCCCCCTTCGTCTTTGCCTTACTCTTCCCGTGCCACAACAGGGCTACACTACTTCTCTTCTGTCAAGTCATCGACCATATGTTCATGACAAAGTAGAATTTATTGCCCTCCAGTAGGTTTGTGTAATGCCTAAAGACTATGTTTTGGTTTGGTTTTTGTTTTTTTTTAAAGAAACAGTGCAGTTTGGACAGGGATTAAAGTTGGTTGCCACTGAATTGGATTTTCAAGTTGAATATTAGAAATCCTTGGCCAGGAATGCTGTCCACTTTTAGAGCTGATGATGTTAGCTTGATAGCTGTTTGGGATAGGAATCACAGTCTACTGTTTAGTACTTCATAGTCCAGTAAGTCCACTTTTGCAGGAGTGATTCAAAGCATCATTCTGGACATGCACCTCTGCACAGAACTTATTTTTACTTGCTTTCCTAAAGTTTATCTTCATATTTATTGAAAATTTAGGAGTATAAGTCCTAGAGATGCTGCTGCTGAGAGCTGTACTAGTTTAGCTGGTAATTTTAGCCATCCATGTAGATGTAGTGTGCTTGAATCTTGCCTCGGTGAGGGTACCATGAATGATAAAAGGAGCCTGTAGAGGCTGTCAGCAGTGGGCCGACTTGAGGGACTCTCATCTGCACTATGGGCTCTTACACACTTCAGACTGAATTAAATAGCTTAATCATATGGTCTAATAAGAGCTGATTAAACAGCACCTACTTTGCAGTTGTCAACATGGCCACTGGTTCATGGTGTAAGGGCTCTGTAATTCCTTACTGGCCCACAGAGGAATGATAGCACTTCAGTTCTTGAATTCTGTACAGTCCTGTACAACACATTTGCCAAATTACACTGGAGTTCAGAGGTGGGGTTAGTGTGTTTAGAAATGTAAAGAAAAACAAGTATTTTGTGCCCTAATGTAGCCGTATAACTCAAACTATGAAAATAAAAAAACTAATTCTGCAGAAAATATCTTTAAAAAACCCCAAACAAAACATTTTTTTTAAATGAGGGTTTTTTTTTCTGAAGAAGCTACCCAGGAGGGTGAGCTGGCCGGTTTGCCTTATAGAAATACACATTTTCAAACTAAAGCTAAGGTCGTACTTCCAGATAAAAGAACATTCAATGTCACACATTAGATTTCATGTGGAAGCTGAAGTGTCTTCGTTTTACATCCCACCCCTATTAATTTGTGCCTCCAGCAGGGATGTGCTTTTTCTGATGGAAAATGGGTGGCAGCGCACGAGGTGTTCTACTTTCCAGCCCTTCGGTTTCCTTTGCCCATCTCGTTCTCCTGCTTGCCACCTTCCTGTCGCCCTTCTCACCGGGGCGGGCGGGGGGAGGCCGGGGCGCTGCCCGCGGGGCCGTCCCGTCCCGTCCCGTCCCGTCCCGTCCCGTCCCCGCTGCCGCTGGAGCTGTCCCTTCAGCACCGGCGGGCCGGCTCGCTCAGCTCTCGTTGATGTCCTCTCAATCCGTGAAGTGCCCTAGCAGAACACCCGCTGTGAACAGCACCTGAACGCTGTGTGTCCGGAGCTGGCAGGGCAGGCAGTCACCCTGGTGGTGTGGGGGGGGCGTGTTTGTTCATTTTCAGTCTTTTAACTGACCTTGTCCCTACGAGCAGGTTAATTGGGGATTGTACCAGTGCGAAATTATATTGAGTGAAGAGATAGGACTCAACATCCGGTTTCTTTAGGTCTTTTATTAGTGAGAAATACAGGAGTGACTCTTTGTGTATTCTCGATGACAGGGTAGTCTCACATCTGGACTTTTTGTCATTACAGTCTTGTTCTAAAATTTCAGTGTTTCTGGTCAGAATCTATTCCTTTCATGTTTTCTAGTAATCTCTCTCTCAAGCATTTGAACACCAAGGTTGCTGCTGTAAGACTGAAATCTTCTTTGTTGTGCAAACCCTTGAAGCTCAGAGTGTTACCCAAAATATGTATTCACAGTAGGAGAAAAATAAATTCTCTTTGTGTTTGGGACTGGAAGAGACCTTTTCTCCTTCTGGCAGACTTTCTTGGTCAGTTTTCTATCTTGTTTCCCATTAATCTTTTGTTCATGGAACACTAGGAAAAGCAGCACAGGCATCCTTATTAAACTAACTCACAGATTTGACTAATTGACAAAAGTAATCCAACTTCTAAAAATCATGTTCAGGAATGACAGAGCTCAGACAAAAAAAAAAAAAAAAACCTGCAGCTGTGGACAGAAGAGCTTGTATTAACTCCATACAGTTTTGTGACAAAGTCTTGTACTATAGGAAAGACATTTGATGGGAGTAAGGAAACTAGTTTAATCAAGTGGGATCTAACCTGCTCCCTTACAAACTTCATTTCCTTTCTACCAGACAAAGCAGGGGAACCATGCCAGATTTGGCATTTCAACTGCAGGAAAGTATTAAAAGTCTTGGTGACTTTGTTTAAATTTTGCATTATGGTACTCTTCCTTAAAAACTTATTAAAATTTGATTGACTGTAGTTGGTAACCACGCAAATACCAGACAGAGTAGCATCAGTAGTAGCCTACCACTGCTGTAAATTAAGCTGTGTCAGCACGTTCTCATTGGTCAGTATGTGGAATTTTCATTCTATGTTAGTCAGTGTTGGATGGGTTCTTTTGGCCACTGATACAAACTGTGTTTAGTGTACAGTTGTACAGGATACATTTTCTCATTGCTTTTGCTCCAGGTGCAATTTGTGTACTGAATTGCGACATCTGCATCTGTAAATCTTTTTCCCGTATGGGGCCAATTAGCCACCGGTCACCGTGTCAGCCTGTAAAGTCAGTGTATGGGAATAGGAAGTTTTTGTAACAAAAATGCAGTATGCATTAATCAAAAAATGTTTTTCTTATGCTTGCTCTGCACACTCAGTATGTGGTTTGATCCATCTGTTTGTCACACTGTCATCGGTAACGTCAGAACTGGTTAGCAGATCTCTTAAGGGGAACAAATCTGCAAAGCCTGGAGAGGTGTGGAAGTAAGAAGAGTAAGTGTAATTTTGGAAGGACTAAAATATTGTTGTGGCAATTCAACAACAGACATTCAAATAAGGGGCCAGTGGAGAAGCAGATGCATTTTGTGTTGAGTTTTAGCTGTTTTACATTAAGCACTGCATTGTGAACACTGAAGGTTAGTTGGTGAGTGTGTTTTTCATCTTGTACTGTCACTGAGAGTATATCCTTAAGGGGGGTAGGGGCAGGGGCATCAGTATTATAAGAGTTCAAGTGTGGTTAGAGGAGGTATTTTATTTTATTATGTTTTACCATTTACCGTGAGTACTTCATATAGATTTTATGACACTGCAAGGTCTGTTTTACCATACTATTTGGCACTAAAAGGTTGTCAGAAAGGCTGACTGCTTTCCTTTGTGTTGTATTGGAGTGAAAACTGGCCCTTCCTCCAAGGGTAAGGGTGAGGTTGGCCAGCGTGAACTTTCAGCTGATGTACAGGCTGCATAGGTGCTAAATGCTTACATCTTTTTTTTCCTCTTTCCCTAGTCCTAGAGATCGACTTCTCAGAGCTTGTTCTGGAAGAAATCATTGGCATAGGGGGCTTCGGAAAAGTGTATCGAGCTGTGTGGATAGGAGATGAGGTTGCTGTCAAGGCAGCTCGCTATGACCCTGATGAGGACATCAGCCAGACCATTGAGAATGTCCGCCAAGAGGCCAAGCTCTTTGCGATGTTAAAACATCCCAACATCATTGCCCTCAGGGGCGTGTGTTTGAAGGAACCGAATCTTTGCCTGATCATGGAGTTTGCCCGCGGAGGATCGCTCAATAGGGTGTTGTCTGGTAAAAGGATACCTCCTGACATACTGGTGAACTGGGCAGTGCAGATTGCCAGGGGAATGAACTACCTGCACGAGGAAGCAATTGTTCCCATAATTCACCGTGACCTCAAGTCCAGCAACAGTAAGTGCCACACAGTGAACAGTCAGGGTACTGGGATATGGTTTTGGGGAGAAAATCATACAAAGAAAAGAGGGGAGTAATGTTAATTTAGTGATCCTTTCTTGTGAACCACTGTATCCTCTAATTCAATCCCAGAAGGGTTTATTTTTATACAGTATGGTGCTACAGATCACAGGAAACATGTAAATGGTTTCACTCCATAGAAGCAACTTAAATGGTTGGGTGCAAAAGAACTGTAAGTGAAGCATGCTTCGCTAGTAGTTCATATTCATGTAGTGTCTAGGTTTTATTGGCATTTTAGCAGACTTCTGTATGTTATAAAGTGTTATTGAACTTAAAATCTCTATTATTCTTCCACTTTTTGGAAGGATAAATGCTTCTTTGTAAAGGTAAATGCTCCTAAGCTTTCGTTTTACTTGCTAGATTTTGCTGTATAGATGAGATGCAAGCCTGTTTTCCTTATGGGAGATTTAACCCATCCCAGCTGAATTGGATCTTCTCTTTATTCATCACAGAGCTGGTGTTGACAGAAACATTAACTTGTGTGAATAAAATGTCCTTGTACACCCAGGACTTCAGCTGATACTTGTGGTGCTTTACATGATACAGCTCACCCATTAGAGAGCAGGGGGACTGAACTTTGGTAGTTAGGATTCTGTAAATCATGGTGATTTCAGCTGCTCTGTAATACTGACAGCATTACTGTCTGTTGCTTGGGTGTTCTTGTAGTGTGTCTCTTTTCACAAACTTAAAACTTCTCAAAGTCAAACACACACATAGAACATTATTTGTGAGTGTGGGAGCAAAGTGCTGCAGTGGTTTAAAGATCATAATCTCCTTTCCTGATGCCTGTATGCTGCTGTTTAGCCTCTCTCTCTTCTTCTCTGTGTCTAGATGGCAAGAGCAAACATGGACCTGCATGTTGGCTGTGGTGGTTTAGATTCGTGTGTTAGTATGAATTCATTGTCATTTATGGCTTGAGTTAATAAGAAGCTCTATGAACTGGGTGGCTAGGATGCAGGCATATGTTCCCTTTTGCTTTGATGGCAGGGACATTAGCAAAGAGGTCTGACAGATGGGAATTCTAATATCTTAAATAGATTCACTAGTGCTAGCATTAACCATTGCAATGCTGTAAATTTCCAGGCCTTGCAGTATCTTCCTATGTTTTTTTGGCCTCATGTGCTGTAGCAGTGAATTTACTTAGTTGGTTGTGAAAGAGTAAAAGAAGTATTATTAGTTCTTGTTAATGAGTTTGCAAATAGGATCTATAAGAGCTTTCAAGTTAGTTTCTGCAGTATTGTTCTTACAGTAATAAAGTTTTACATTTTGTTAGAATAAGGCAATCTTCATGTCACAGAATCATGTATCTAAACCCTTCCCTTACAGATGGCGATATATATGGGCATGCTGATAAATGCTATAAAATTAAGGAATAATTTGCTTAGTTAATGAATGACTGGCTGCATCTGTGAATAAGAAATAATTGCCCTTCAGTGTTGTACTTTTCCTCCTTACCTAAGAAAATATTTACTTGCTTATTTTCCTAACAGGCCATTAAGGCTTCCTTGCTAAGTGCTAGTTGAACATTTTTGAGGTTTAAAATGAAAGTTACTTCTAAGATAAAAAACTGTTAGCTTCTAGTATTTCACTGTTTCATTCAGATCAGAGACTTCTAGTTGTAAAAGGGGGAAGCATCAACAAGAGAACCAGCCCCAACCAGAGGGACACCAGTGCACAGTGTTACCAACCAAACAGATGTGGATGCTAGAAAACATCTGGACTGTCAGCAGCAAGAGTAAATGTCTCTTTTCACAGTGAATCAGCAAAGTGTAATTGTGCTCCACTGTAAATGGTCGTGAGAAGTTGCTACATGTATTACTATAATTTCCCTCATTTGGGAGGATGCAGTAGCAAAGAAAGAGGAAGAATGAATGGGAATGCCTCTGAAAGGATTCAGAGATGTTCTGTGTTTGAAGGGGAAAGGTAGAGAATTTAAATGGTGATCTGTGACCAAGATAGGATCAGATCTAGTAGAGAGATGATGGGTATAGGAAAATTCTATCCCAGCTAAGGCTGGAGCAAGCAGTATTACATTTGGGAAACTAAACAAATATAGGACCTGGTACTGGAGGGAAGGACTCGAGATATTTTAAGGAAAAATGATTGATTTGTTTCTCTCTTTTGAAATAAGATAAATTAGTAACTTTGGATATGGGCTTGACATATTACAACAGCTGTTTATTAAACAAAATGGAGTTCTTCGTTCTGTGCTGTGTGGTTGAAGAGAAATTTTTAAAAATATATGCCATTTTAAACATTTGAAATACATGTTTTTTTTCTGAGTGTATCTACAGAGCAAGCATCATAAATATTAGATTGTGACAATGGTGGAGCTTTTTTGTGGCGATAAGAGATTGTAGGATAAACAACTTTGGACTGCCTAAGTCATGTCTTGATTGTTCTGTCACTGCATTGCTGAAACCCCTTTTCTCTTATACGTAATAAGCATCTTAGAAGTTTCTCTGCTCTGTTTTCTGTGGAAAGCTTTTTACTAGTTTTGTAAAGATTAGTGGACTAAGTATATTATTGCATCTTGATTAATATATAACTTGCATTTTTCCTGTTTTTCTGATGAACTTAGTTTTCTCAATTACTGTGGATAACGGAGCGCAGGTTATCTCGTTAGCTTTGTGCCTGTAGAATTACAAGCTTGCAGCATTTTCTTTGCACAAGTTACCACCCACCAGGTGACAGGCAGTGATGTGTCTGTGGTGAGGGAAGAGCTTCTGCTTGCAGGAACTTGGAAAGGATTCTTGCAGATGCATTTCTTACATGTGCTAAGCATCTATAAGCGCTGTAGAGCTGTCATGGGAGCATCAGCTGTATTGATTTACTGGTTGGTACTGCCTGTGTCGAGTAATGGATTGTGATTCTCCTACATCTCATCTTGCCTTCAAGCACCAGCTGGGATGTACACTGTGCATCTGAAGCTGCAGGATGAGTTAGTTTGGGAGTTAGGGAGCAAGATGGGGGAGTGGGAAAGAACAGAGTTGCCTTATTTAAAATCAATTTTCCTACTAGAATAGAAGAAAATCAGAGAATGCTTTGTTGTCAGGTGTCTGCTTATGTTTAGGCAGACACAGAAGCATAAGGACAGTACTTCATGATGAATCTTTTAAGCAGATCACATTGCATTTTGAAAGTGTCGAGTGGACACCCTAATACAAGTCTGAGAAATTACCCCATTATATAAGGATTTGGAAAAAAAATCCTTTTTGATTTAAACTATTGCAGCTTTGTGGACTCAGAGAGTATATACCAAAACAATGCTCAGAATAGTTGTCAACATTTCTGGTAGTGTAATAAAGAACATAGGGTTTTGATTACTTTGGGAGGTAACTTCAGTTTTGTTCATCTGAACTTCAGACAATTATTGGAAGATTCCAGGAGGTGTCTCTTTCTTAAGATACTCCTCATCAAAAAGCACTCCAAATCATTTGTCAGTTATCCATCTTTTTTGGTTAAAAGAAGGAAATTTTTTCTGCTCTATAGTTTTTCTTCTTTTTGTTTTCATAACTTTACATTTAATGCTAATACATTTAGAGTGTAGGAAAAGTGCTCTGTATTTTTAGTACCATGTTTGTTTGAGGAGGACTTATTGTAAATCTTGGAGGTTCTGAGGGCTGCCTGTTTCATTGCTTTGTCATTGGTTTGGGAATGTAATCAGGAAGTGAGTACAGAAAGGTCTTTACAGAATAAATTGCACACCTGTGATTTAGTTTTAGAGACCCTGAAATTACTTTGTTGAGGGTGAGTTCAGCTGGCAGTAAGTCTGGTAGACAAGTGTTTCAGTGGCATTACCAACTCATATGTCAGTCATATAACTACACGAGAGAAAGAAGATTATTTAGGAAAGCTATTTGGTTCTGCTGTGTGAGGAGATAAGTATTTCTTTTTTTATTTTGGGCATTTGATTTAAGGCATTCAATTTATTCCATGTGAAAATTAATCTTATTAATCTGACAGAATCCTCACTGGCTGCTGCTGCTTCTCTTCATCTGGTGATATTTCCAACCTCTCCTTCTTCAGCTGCATTTTGGTGAGCCATTGAGCATATGTTACAGAATTGTTAGTAGGCCTTTCCCAATGTGAAAGCACCTAAATAATCTAAATGCTGACCTATAGAAAAAAAAGCAACTAGAAATGCCCACTGAAGTCAACATCAGTGCACTTAGAACAGCTCTTAAGAGTTTTCCTTTCTTTTATCTCTCATCTGTGATTCAAGTCTCATTTCTGGTCAGAGAAAAGTGCCTGGAATATAATGCTTAGGATCAAAAAGGGACAGTCCTGTTGGTTTTAGTGAAGTATTGTAAATTACGAAGTTGGTCCTGTTTGTTTCTGTTTGTCTGTCAATGTTAGAGATGCCAGCATTGCTATAGGAATAAAGCCAGTTAACTAATACTGCGGAGAACTAGCAAAAGCGTATTTGCTCTTTTTTGTGACTGTCTCAGCAAAACATGTTTGTTATTTGTACTGCATTGAAAGGTTTTGCTGAGGGTGTTCATGCCAGTTAGCAAAGTGCTTTTTAAAAGTCACCATCGTTGTGTTCCACAAAGTGGCACAGAAGATTAGCAGCAAAGTGACATTGCCAAGGTCAAAGAAAGAGGAAAGGACAGAGGTCAAAATAAACCCCAACAATTCTGATTCAGGCAAGTCAATAGTTCTTCTCTTCAAGTTATTTGAAGACTTTACCTCTCCTACTTTTTGGATCACCAATGTAAGCTTGTGGTGTCCTGAGATTCAAAGCTCTAGCTTTCTAAAAGAGTTCCAAACTCTGCTGTAGCTTTGCTTGTATAATGTAGTTAAAGCTTTATCTGTTCATAAAGATGCCAGTAGAGCTGACTTTCCACATGGTCTATGGATAGTTGTTCCTAGGACTTACAATAATCCTTGTTTTTTCATTTTAATCCAATCATAGCTGACACACTTCTGTTGGGCTTTTCAGAGAAGGAAAAGTTCTTGTAAACCTCTTCCTCTGTCTGGCAGAGGTGTAGAGGAGAACTCTTCCAGGGTCTGCTGAACGTTCGTTGGCAGAGCAGTTTGGAAGTCTGCACTGTTATTGCTGTTTCTGGTGCTCCAGTGTAATTTGCTGACTAACTCTCCAGTGTTGTACCTTCTATCAGAATGAATTTCCTTTGTCAGTGCAATTAAGTGACTGTGAGTAATGCTTCGTGTAAAATACAGTGAAGCTATTTCAGTGATATCTGAATGCTCTTCACTGGGTGAATAATTGATCTGGTCTTAGTTGGGTAGTCCCTTGCCCTGTAAGAGGAAAGCTGTAAAAAGGTGAATTTTTTGGAGGGGGAGCGGTGGTGTGTAAGACAACAGCTGGAAGATTGATGTGCTTTTAGAGGCACAACCTCCTATGAATTTTCAGGGAGCAAAAATCAGTAAAACTCCTTCTTTTCTTTCTTTTTTTCTAAGTTTAAAAATTGTGTACAGTAGAAATCAGGCCTTTCAAACAGCCTGAATATACTCGTAAGGCTGATGAAAGATGAATTTCGGTTCTGCCTGTATGCAATTATCTGCTTATATAAGCAACCTGTAAGATATTGCTCATGGTGAATAACTCCTGGTTACTCTGCTTATATTTCTCTCTCTCCCCAGAGTATCATCATTTGTGCTGATATCCTGGTCACTTCTGTTGTAGTTAAAAAAATTCCAAATAACCATAATTTTTTTGCATGTGGTAATATAATGAGGAAATTAATACTACACATTTTCATTGAAAAGAAGGAAAAAAATTAATTTTATGTACTATTAGTGCAGAAGATGTAAATTTTGCCTGAAAGTGTTGCTAATTTTTAAGATGTTAAAATACCAGGAATTCACAGAAGTAGGGTGACAGTTTGTATGTTGTACTTTGGTACTTTGTTGGGTTGTTTCTTCCTTAGCTTTTGTAAATTAGTGGAGCTATTTTCTTCTCACAGAGGTGTGACAGATGCTTTCATGTTGCAGTCTTATTGTCATGTCTTAGTAGATTTCTGAGAATTCCAAAATTAAATACATCTTCTGTAAATGGTTTGTTTTAGTTGAATACGGATCAATGTTTTCACTGTTAATTGCAAGTCAAAAATATGAAGTCTTTATGAAATAAATTTGGTGGCCACAAGAACACTTTGGTATCCTCCCACCCACACTAAGTAGTAAAAAGGCAAGTTCACAGATGGAATCTGCTACCTTCATAGACAAGTACCTCTCATTTTTAAGAAATGAAATTGTCTATTATGTTCAAAAACCTAGCCAATATCCTTTTCCTGTAATTGAGCCACTGTGTACATTTTTTGCAGAGCTCTCTCTGCTCCTAAGAAAAAATGACTTAAGAGTTGTGGTGTTAAGCACTTTATTCAAACTGTGCATATGGAAGCCTAGAACAGGCCTAAGCTCTGTCGTGCAGCAGGTATCTGTAGGCATCCTCTGAATTCACCATCTGTGACAGAGCTGGGAAAGATCTGTGTTCTTCTGCAATTTCTAAGGAGCCACTTAAGAGTGAGAACAGCCTTGTGGTATTTCTGGGAAGCTAGAATAACTCCTTGATCTCCACTTTTTTTTTTTTTTGGTGTTTCTTCCACATCAATAAACTTAATTTGAATTTTGACTGACATCTGTCAGCAGCTTCACTTGCTTTTCTTATCAAACAATTCCATTCAGAATTTCGACATATCTGAAACAAACTCGCTCTTGAAGCATCAGACATTAAACACAGTCTTGGTCTTTGACGTGATGATTCCTCACCCAAGATGATTTTTCAATTTTAAGTGATATCCCATTTTGAAGACTGTGTATATTTCCTTATGACAGAACAAGGGAAACCTTAAGCTGTTTGAAAGAATACGGGGTATAGCACATGGTTTTAAGTAGCTGCTTTTTGGTACGTGTTTGCTTTCTGATTCTAGGATAGTTTGTTATGTTGGTGTGACTTTGCCAAAAGGTTGCCAAAGTTGACTGGCATGTCTGCTAATTGCTTGTTAATTGTGCAACTGCTAATGGAAAGTCTTCCTCAGACCCGAGCTTTTTGCAAATATGAAAAAGAAATGGTAACAGAACCTCATGCACTAAGAAGAGAAACTATCCCAATACATAACAATTCAGAATTATGTTGTTTGGTTTCATCACTGTTTCTTAAGATCAGAAAGAAGAGCTCTTGCCCACAGAACAGTAAATCTTTTTGTCCCAGTCTGTAGAACAGTCATTATGGTGGTAATGGCAGCGTGGTGCAGCATCACTTAGGGCCCTCTTGGGAGGGAAGCAGCCAGAGGACACGCAGCCTTCCTATGAACCGTTTGTATCACTGCCACACACAGCCCTTCCACTTTGCTTTCTAGAAGCATTGTTCTATTGCTCACACATTTACTATAACACCATTTTTTATTAAAAGCAAAAATGCCCTCCCAAAATAGCAAGCATTGTCTAGTGCACATATGGGTTCCAAATTGTCTCTGAAATTCTATCTGTGCTTTGAATGTTGTATGTCTTCTGTCTGGGATAATTTTTACAGCTACAAGCCAAGCTCTTAGTTTTCTGTACATCCATCTCTGATGCGTTGTCAAACATGCTCCTGGAATTTGCTTTGGCCATTGAGAAATCTTAATATCTGCTGTTTGTATTACAACTGGAAACATTTAAAAATACAAGCATGGCTTCCTCCTTGGCTATGTATAGATTAATTGTTGAGATGTGTAGCAAATGATAGTCAATGTGCCAGCAGCTCCACTTACGCGTAACAGGTAAATTTTTTTTACCAGTAAGATTTTATTTATCGCAACGATTTCTGTGCTTAAATTGGGGATTCCTGGGAGGTTCCTGGTATACTATAAAGAAATGCTAGTATAATTGCTGTAAGGATGGTACATATAAGGGTGGTGGGATGTATGTGAACCAGGCCGTGTGGTCCACCCACCACAAAAGCATAACAATTCCTGTTGTTTCTCCTTTATGAGTATGGGCCTATGGAAAGATGTTAGAGATTAGTCTTTAGTTCCTTTTGACTTTGCACTATTCAAGGATCCTGAGAATAAGAAAAATCCTGTCACTTTGATTATTAGAACTCAATAGGCCTAATTCTGGTTGTTGAAGTGTTGTCAGTCTTGCCCTGGATTTACTGATTTGTTTTTTCTTGTTTGATGTAATCAGTCACATGATGTGTGGTTTTGATATGATTATGGTCATCTGATAACCAGGGAATATTGCTAATGCTTCTTCAGGTTACTGTGTAGTCAGAATCTTTGATCACAGGGTAAGCTGGGTCAGAAAAACCCTAATAGAAATGTAGCACATCAAAAAATGAACAGCTTTTTGATAGCTCTATTGCATGAGTTGTTATCTTGTGTGGGCTTTTATGTACAACAGTGCAGGAATGCCCTCTTTCTCAGCAGCTGGCAACTTGTTCTGCTCACCTTAAGGTCAAACTCTGCAGTATTCAAGAAGCTCCGAGTTTTACTATTGTCAGCTGTAGCTTGGTGTTGATTGTGCATCTAAGAGCCTTTTAACATTTGTTCTGATGAATAAAAATATACCTCTCTACCTTTTTACAATATCTTAAATAAAATCTGATTTTAAAACCCCGTAAAACACCCCAGCTTCTGGTGTGGATTGTGCTGCTGCCTGTGAAGTTTTTATGTCTTTCTTGCCTTCTACATTTTGAAGTACCAGCTTATTCCATGAATGAGTTGGTGTTGGTGTTATTTACTGCTTCATAAAGATATCTTAATTGAAACCAAAACAAAAACAGTTTGGGCTACCTTTTTTCATCATGAATTTCATGTTGATATTTGCCTGGAAACAGCTCCCACTGAACCAGCATTATTATTAAATCTCTTTTCAGACAGTCTCTTGAGTGACGAATGATGAATGTCATTCATGTGATTTTACTCTTCCCTTTCCTTTTTTTGTTGTTGCCTAATACGGTTCGTGATTTGTTGTAGGCTTTCAAACTGATACGGTTTGGCAATGCCCTGTGTTGAGTACAGATGTAATTATATTTTTTCCTTGGAGCATTTAACTGATTATGAAGAGTACAATAATCCATGCCTGAGCTAAAGGTTGTTCCAATGTCAGCAGTATGGTAGGATTTAGTCTGAAACCAGAGCTGAACCAGAGCTCTATTTTTCCCAGGAACTCACCTGAGCATTCTCCAGGAGCATTCATAGTGTTTTGTACGGATCACTAAAGCGATAAGACTTTTTTCAGCCCGCCTAGGTGAAAGGATCGATTCTAAATATATCGGGGCTTTGGAGGCCTTTCCTCTCCCCTCCCCCATTATGCATTAGCTCTTTAGAGTTACTGTACTGCATGGCTTAAAATCCAAGAACTGCTGTGCTGTCACGTCCATCACCTCCTCTAGGTTGATAGAAGAGGACAGTTGTGCAGCTTTATGGATTTGCTGAACCCTGACTTGTACCCAGTAATTAAGATGGTATTGGTTCCAAGGTGTATATATTTTTTTTTTTAAAATGTACTGTTGCTGAATGGTTATTAAGAAAAGAGAGAAAATATTTGCTTATTACTAGAGGCAGTATTTATGGTTTTTGGTTTTGCTTCTAAGATGTGAAATTTTGAGCGGGTC
The DNA here is from genome assembly GCA_013399195.1 of Dicrurus megarhynchus. Classification (NCBI taxonomy): domain Eukaryota; kingdom Metazoa; phylum Chordata; class Aves; order Passeriformes; family Dicruridae; genus Dicrurus; species Dicrurus megarhynchus. The sequence goes on along the minus strand of VXAD01003680.1, from coordinate 809,250 downwards.
TTAAATTCTGTCCTCTCCAGGATCTTATGCAACACTTAGCCTTCTGCACCTCAAACAGATGTTAGAATAAAGCTGCAGTCCTACTGAAATGAGCGGCAGAGTACCCAACAGAAGGTAGGTAAAGGCTACACGCAGAAAGCCCGGACTTACTCCATGTGCAGATCTGTTAATCACTTTAAGTACTTTGAACGCAGGATCAAGAGCAGATTGCTCATTATCTGGATACTTGCAAAGCCAAGCTATGCTGGCTGGCTATGGAAGGTAGAGCTAAAATTGCAAATTAGCTTTTGGCAAACTGCTACAATATGAGGTCTCATTTTGGAGCGAATTTTTGAAATCCTTTCCCAAATACTTAGTTCTGTCCTCAAGACAGAATGCCAGTGTACTGCCAATAGGACTTAATAATTAAAATAAGGATTGCCTGGCAATCTCAGTCCCTTATTCCCTTTGCAATAGTGCTGCTTTTTGGACTTGTTAGGCAAACTGCAGACTTAATAGCTATCTTCTGTCTCTCTGAGACAATGGCAGCAGCATGAAGCAGTATATTAAGGCTATCTTTTTATCTAACATCCAGTATTTACCACCTCCAGCATCTGAGCTGACGTGTATCTGGGGAAGTTTTGCTTATTTATAGGAAGGGAAAATAGGATTGGAACAACCAGAGTAAGTTCAGTGAAACCATCTTCTGTGCAAGAATATTTTTGTTTCATCTATGAATACTTGTCTCCTTGAAGTAAGGACTGTTCAAAAGCTACAGGACAATGGTTAATACTTGTATTACTACAGTACCTTCTATATAAGAGCCCTGAGGATTTCAGAATGCATTGCATTTCTTCAGAGTACAGTGGAACTTTTAATTATTTTTTCAGATAAAAGCAAGTAGAAAATGTAGTAATTGGCCCATGCAAGAAGCAAAAGATGCTTATCTGATTTTTCTGAACTGGTCTTCATTTAAAAATATTAATCCACATTTGCATGAATTTCACAGCCTTGTAGTAGTTGAAACTGTTTGGTCTGGAAATAGATTTAGAAGGCAGTGAAAGGAATTTGTACAAAGTGCAAATTATACCTATATTGTGGGGAGATGAGTGAAAAATATTCTGTAGGCTGAAATTGTCTGTCCCAATTTTGAAATTCCAGGGTCTATGTGTGTCAGGGAAGAAATTAAAATAAAGCTCCTTCAGAGCTCTCCTTGTTTGCATAAGTATTCTGTGGTCTGAAAAACATCCAGACATCCCTTAGAAAACATACATGGTCGAGTGAAAAGATTCTTTGTTCAAAACAAGGTTTCCTGTAACAGATTGGCTCAGTTTTGGACGTACTCTGCCGTGGGTGGGTGGCAGAGTCTGGATCCTGTGATATTACTCAGTCTTATCCTCTCTGGCAAACTTTTGACTTCAGTAAGCCTTTAGCTTTCTTGGGAAATTTGTGTTAAGCAATTTTTGGATGAATTTGGAATTGTTTGGATGTGGAAATATTTTCTGTTTCCTTCAAGTCTTGTACTTGAGACTTCTGCTGTATTGGTGGCAGAGAGAGGCTTTAATGGTAGTACCTTCCCATATGGACCTGGATTGCTCTTAAATCATACCATGGAAACGACTTGAATTATTTAGGACTGAAACCCTGCTCATGTTTTGCATTTAAGGATCTTGGAGTGAAACAGCATTGGTTTTCATAAAGGTTTTACTTTGTTCTTTTGGTCAAATTTCTGTACCTGGGATTTGATGGACTCTGATCTATCTCTTTACAGTACTTGAATTATCTAAATGGAGGAAGTAGATGGGCTGATGCTTATTCACCATCTGACAGCTTTTGTATTTTGCATTTTGATATTTTGCATTTTGGTCAGTAAAGCCACAGTAGGCTGTTCTGTTTTCAGGATGGAGGAAGAAATAAAACGTGTCCAGTATTCCCACCCACAATGGTACTCCAGCCAATGGTCTTTCACATTCCAGCTATGACAGGGTAAGCATTAGTTCCCTTCTTTATAGTTTCCAGTTGGCCTTAGTGATGTCAAAAATAGTCATTGTACAGCAGCAGATGAGCAAAGGCCTGTGGGGAAACAAATCTGGTACTAGCTGTTGTGTCCATTGGTGCTTCAGTTGCTCTGGAATGATCTGCAAAAACATCCAACTGTGTCAAAAAGGTGTGGTATTATTCTGGGAAAGAAAATTCAGGCAGAATAGTGTCACTTCATGTGAGTTTGACTTCCCTTGCCATTTTTCAGCCTTTGAGGTCATAACTAGTAGTCCTCTCACCTCTCTTCAATCTTAACAAAATCAGAATAGATGTGGTGAAGCATTAGAAGTAAAGCAGAAACCTTGTTTAGAGTCCAGATAAAAAGGAAGACTGGGGAAAAAACTTCTCTGAGTCCATGCAGCTAGTTAATGATGTCAATATTAGAATTGAGTGTTTCTACAGGAAGTAAAATAACGAAGATGACATTTTTAGCTTATTTATAGTCCTCCTGTAGTCATTCCCACCCATTGCTGTTGCTGCCATCTAGCTCTTGGCCTATGTCAGCAGCTGATGTGGCCCTAAGGAGACAAAAGCACTACACAAAGTAATGGGTAGTGGCTCCTGGGAATGAGTGTGAGTGGGATACATTTACAGGCTGAGCGCTTTTGCTGGAGATTTTCCTCTTGTCTTGACTGCTTTCTGCCTTTGTAGAATGTTGGGTGGCAAAGCATTTGACCCACAGCAGTGCTAGTGTTGGTGGAGACTGAAACAGAGCTACTGAAGTGCACTGACCTTTACAGGTGTTCAGGTGTTTCCACCACTTCTGAGGGTTTCAGGCCTTCTCAACTCTACATTATCAAGGTGCTGTGTCTGTTTGGTAGCTGGCAGTCAGGGCCTCACCTGGGACATCCACCACCTGCTTTGTCTCCAGGTGCAGGAGCTCCCTTTAAGCTCAGGCTTACTTGAAGTACCTTTATAGTGAGTTTTTCTTACATTTCTGGCAAACGAGCTTCTGATATTTTTTTCTCCCAACCTGTTTCAAAGCACCAATACACACCCTAGCATGCTAGAAACACTATTAAATGGTACATGTCTCTGTGAAAAATTGATAAAGCTTAAAAATATAACAATAAAATACGCGAGTTAATGTTGCTTTATCACTAGGTAGTAGTTTTTTTCATGGTCTGCCTAGAAGTGTTGTATTTCAGTAAAAGAATAGTTACTCTGGCACTAAAATCTGACTGTGTTGTCTCCATTGGAGAGAAGTTACATGGAAGTTAAGTATGACGCCAGCAGTCATCCATCAAGTTAGAATTATATCCTGGTGTACCATAGATGACAAAGCCAGCTCTTTTCCCCCACAGTAGGTTTCCTTGTCTTCTAGCCTTCTTCCTTACATATTTCTTTCTGTATGTTTTCATTAGACTCAGTCCTGCTCTTCTTTCTTTTTCTATTTCTCCTTCACCTAATTATTGTGACCATTTCCATCAGGCCTGACGTTCATTAGCTAATAGCTTTCTATTCTTGTGTGCCAAGTTTACTGAGTAGCGTCACGCACAGATAATTGACTTGGTATGAACTGTGAGCTGGACCATGCAAGAGACTGTCTTAGATTTTTTTGCAATTTTTTCACATTTCTTACTACACACACACATTCTCTGGACTGGGAAATGGAGCATTAAGTTGTTGGTATAGCTGTTGTCATTAGGTACAGGGGCGATGGGCAGTTTGGTGGTTAACTCTTGTGGTGGTATTGCATGGTAATCCTGCTTCCTTTGGTATTCTTGTTAACAACTTTTGCCTTTTAAGTCAGGAACTTCTTTATTTTCTTGGTGTGCTGTGTGCCAAATAAATTGGGAATACAACAGCAGAGTAGTTGAAAAAGCTGAAGCCAGCTTTTGGTATGCCTGGCTCATGTTCATACTATTTTGTGCAGTAGACAGCAGCCCCTTTCCTCTACTTCAATATATAAAAGCGGGATATTTTTCCTGTGCAAGATCACACTGTAGTAGTTTCTTCCTGAATGTTGTTCTGCTTCTGAAGTGATGAGTCAGCTTATAGAACAAGCAAAGCAAAGGAGTATTCTGTTCAGCACTAAACTATGCAGATTAACCTAATCCTTTCTCTAGGCTCAGAAACCAGAAATAGGCAATTATGACCATATTTTGCTGCCTTGACACTTAATTTTGACAGCTGAGGAGCCATTTTCTACCATCTATCTTTGATGTTGCTAGCAACTGGATCAGAATATGTTAAAGAGTTTATTTTTCCTTACTTGCTTTTCCCATTGCTTTGGCCCACTGGACACTAAGAATGCTGTCGAAGCTGTTCAAAAGTGTATATGAAAACTAAAATGAGTATTCCAAAAGAAACAAACAAAAATCTGACAGTGTTACTGCCTTCCAGGGGTAATATCTGTTTGTGAAACGAGGTTATAATAAGTTTTCTCGTTCTGCTGGTGTAATGTGAGCAGAACAGAGAATTAAAACAGCAGCTGTTAATTTCATTGCCAATTTTTTTTCCTTAATTTCCCTTGTGAAAAATTTCCTTTGGTGAAAGTAGTCTACCTCTTTAAACTATCTTTTTGTGCCTAAGGGAGCGTAGTATAATGTTGGATTAAAAATAGGAGGTATGTGACTGAGGTTTTATAGTGACCAACTTGAAACCTAAGGAAAGATTCATTATATTTGTTTCAGTGATCGGATTGAAAGATTTGGTGCAGATGGTTTATCTGTTTGTGTAGGATAAAGGAACATGTTTAGAAGGAGAGTAGATGGGTTTAAGAAGAAGAAAATTAAAGGAAAGGGATAGAAATGTATGTATTCTGGCAGAAGGAAAGAGATTCAGACTCAGTGCTTCTAGCATAATTGGAAAGAGGAAAAACATTCTAATACAAATAAGTTGGGTTAAGCAGAATGAAAAGTATATCAACATTGCAGTTATTTGCATTGCAACACTATAGTAATGTTCAAAATATTTCCAAAATAAAATTTGCTCAGCAGTTTTAAAGTTCCTAATGCAGTGGCTAAGAAGTAGAAGTGGTACATACTAGATGTGGTTTACCCAATCTCATAAGGTTTTTTTAAATAAAGGTACAAGTAGATCAAAGGACATACAGCTCTATGCCCCTCAAAGGTTATACATCTTTATGCTCCTCTCTTTATCTTGTCTTGGTGTATCTATGGCTGCTCTTATGTCTTTCTGGTAGATACATGAGTAGTGAAAACACGGCTGTATAATATCTGTAAATGACATCTTCCTTGCATTAAAGCTTTGGGTGTTTGTCAGGGATGTTCACCATTGACTTTTCAACTGATTCAATGGTTATTAAGGTGAATGGTGCAAGATGCAATGAGAGATGACCTCCATCTGGCTTTGTGGGCAAAGGGACAATTTTTGAACTTGTTTTGCAGTAGTACCAGTTTGACTTATATTAGGTGTCCTACTAATGGAACAATATGTTTCTGACAACTTAAAAATGTTCAGAACACCAAGGTAATCTTGCAACCATAAGTAAGTTGGTTTTTCGCCAGATGTCTCTCTTAACATCTTGTGTGTAGGGGAACTTCTGTAATTGAAATAGCTTGCTTATACCAGACCACAGAGATTTGTGTGGTTTGGGTTAACACTTAGCACAAATGTGCCTCTGGTCATGACAGGCTCCTGTGGAGGGTAATTCGGACATGTATACGAGACTTAGGCTTGGAATCCCTTTCTGTAGAGGCTTTGTCTTTTCTCTGACGGTTTGTAGCCTAGGAGGACTGCCTTCTGAAATGCTGTGAGTTGGTTTCATGTAAGCCAGCTTTCATTGTAATGTTCCACAGCAATAGAGGGGGGAGAAAGGGAAGGAGAGGACATAGACCTTTTGAACATATGAGGCTGTGGCAGGTGTGCATCTGTTGCATGCATGCAAGACAGAATTTCATCTCTATAGAAATGTTTATTGCTTGCCTTCAGGGCAACCCTTCTGTAGTTTAATCTGATAATTTATGGCAAAGTTGTAACTTGGCTAACATTTCTTGTGTTAATTTTTGTAACTTCAGTTTGTATTGTTTCAGAATTCATTTGATCATTTGGTCCTCTGTTTTGCCACTTAGAATTAAGCAGTGGTTTTGGTACTGTACACAATGTCCTTAATAACAAAATTTTAAATCTGCAGGTTTCAATATTTCCACTGCAGCGATTTCTCCTTCTGAAAGGCATCTGTCTCCATAGTGGCTTGTGATGATGAGACAGAAGATCCAGCAGTAGGAACTACATGAAGGCTGAAGGATATGATGGCATTTTAGAAATCTTAACCAAGTTGGTTTTTGTATTGCTTTGAATACTAAGGCAGATGTTTTTTGTCTTTCTAGTGAAGCATAATAATTAGGAATTCGGTGGAACAGGAGGAAGAGCTGACTCAGTGTCAGATAACATTGTGTCAGTCGTACTTCGTACTTCGGTGGATCTGTTCCTGTGATGTTTGTTTTCAGTACAAATCTTTGTTTAAGCAACAAAAGCATCTAAGTTGGCCCTGGCTCTAGAAAAGAAACTATCATTCTTCTTGAAGCCACTGATATACAGCTGTGATTCATGAAACTGAGAATCATACCCTTTGGGATCTGTTATCACTAGGATCTGGGTGCTTCTACAGGCTTAATGGCTTTCAGTAAGACTGACATGGGAATCTGTGGAAAGCCTGCTGGCTATTAATGCCCATACAGAATGATACTAATACTGGGGAAGGTAAATCAGCTTCACCTGACCTCAAGAAGTTGGTTTCCATTGCTTTCAACTCTGCTAGAAAAGCTGCTAGCTCAAATCACAAACAAGCATAAGAGGATCCTGGGTACATCATTGGTTCTTCCTCTTCCATACTAACTAAGAAACCATGTTTAAATGGTACCAGCATTGACAGAGTTAACACCCTGTCACTGTACAGATTGAAACTGGCACGCCATGCAATGTTGCCTTTCCTCTTCATTACTGCAACTTGTTTTTGCCAGAGCAGAAGCCAAAGCATCACATAGATGGAAACCTCTATCAAAAAGTACTGAAAAATGTAACAATGACAAGTTAGGAAATTTTTCACAAGAGTCTGATAGGGAAATATCTTGATGCTTCTTGTAGGGCACCAAAGATGTTCTTGGAGAATAGGGAGGAAGCTCAGTAGGCATTTTCATTTCAAAGAAAAAAGACTGGTATTCATCATAACCTAGATAAGAGGAGGCCCAGTGCTTAATTTCTGCCTTTATATCTCAGCTCTCTAACGTGCCTTGATTGACTGTTGTCTTTCAGCACTTGCAGTCTGCTTGGCTCTCAAGGAATAAAACATTGGGGTCAAATCAAGGGTCGGTAATGACTCTTGAAAGTCCATGTGGTAATAGAGTTCTTAGTACACTCTTAGTGCTTGAAATTACACAGCTAAATCATATGTATCTGTCCCTGAATGACTGCCTGATCTAGGGAAGGTCTTGCTGAGAGATGCTAAGACAAGTTTGATCGTATTCATTCTACACTGGGACACATGGAGCTATGGAAGAGCTGTCCTGCTGGACAGAATTTCTGTGAGCTGTAATTAATTTCTCATTGTCAAATGCTTATTTTCCAGAGGACAAGTTCCAAGTCCTTTGGGAATACATGAAAACATATGTGAGCACTAAAGGATTATTACTCCTGTAAGGACACACATTCATGGTACGCTTCACCGAAGGTTGCTAACCATTTTAATGTTACTTTAAGCCACCGTGCTTTCCTTTGCACTTGCAGTATGCAAAGGGCATGGTGATTTGCCATATTAAGTTGTTTTGCTGCAGCATTTGGATGATGAAAGCTGTCTGAATGTGTTTGTAATATTTGATTTGCTTCACCAGTCCCCTTTGCACATTGCTGGTTGGCTCCTACCATGCTACTTAAGATCACCTTTTAGCCTGTGCTACAGAGGAAAAAGAGGAGCAAAAGTACATAGCAGACCTTTATCTACAATTTGGCTGGCTCTATGCATGGACACAGGAAGAGATTTCTTGCATGGGCCTTGCTGAAACAGGCAAAGGCTGATCCACCCCTAACAAGCTGACACATTCTTCATGTTCCTGCTGGTTTGGATCTTGTTCTTTCCTTTGCTTGCAAACTAGGTCCAGTGTCTTTCCTGCCAAACAGTCTCTCTTTTGAAGGCTGGGAATGTGAAAGATTTTCTATTAAATTTTCTGCCTATTTTAAACCTCTGTATCACATGCAGGTCCTTAAAATCAGCAGACAAGAATGAGATTTACTTCTTTGGTATATTAGCTGTGTTTTGGTTTAAGTGCTCTATATTTGTGCCTGAACTTGTTTTGTTAGTGTAGTAGGTTGACCCTGGCTGGATTCCAGGCACCCACCACAGTCCCTCTGTCACTCCCCTCTGCAATAGGACAGGGGAGAGAAAATATAATAAAGGGTTCATGAGTTGCACTAAGGATCAGGAGGGATCACTCATCAAATACCATCACAGGCAAAACCAGACTTGAATTAGAGATATTAATTGAATTTATTAGCAAAAAAATCAGGGCAGGATAATGAGAAGTAAAAGATCTTGAAAAAGACACCTTCCCTCCTTCCCAGCTCTACTTCTTTCCCCCACCAGCGCAGGGAGACAGGGAATGGTGGTTATGGTCAGTTCATCACATGTTGTTCCTGCTGCTGCTCAGGGAGAGGAGTCCTTCCCCTGCTCCAGTGTGGAGTCTCTCCCATGGGAGACAGTTCTCCATGGATTTCTCCAACATGAATCGATCCCATGGGCAACAGTTCTCCACAAACTGCCACAACGTGGGTTTCTCTTCTTGCGCTCTTCCCTCACGGGGTGCAGCCCTTCAGGCACAGCCTGCTCCGACATGGGTCCACCACGCAATCCCAAGTCTTGCCAGGAAAGCTCTCCACAGGTCTGCAGGTCCCTGCCAGGAGCCTGTTCCATTATGGGCCTCCCACAGGGTCACAGCCTCCTCTTAGCCATCCACCTGCTCTGGTGTGGGTCTCCTCCATAGGCTGCAGGTGGATCTCTGCATCTCTGTGGTCCTGCCTGGGCTGCAGGGGCACAGCTGCTTCACCATGGTCTGCACCACCGACTGCAGAGAAAGCTCAGCTCCGGTGCCTGGAGCACCTCCTCCCTTTCCTTCTGCATTGACCTTGGTGTCTCCAGAGTTGTTCCTCTCACATATTCTCACTCCACTCTTCTCTCAATGCAATTACATTCTGCATGATAACTATTCTTTTTTATTCTTCTGAAACATGTTGTCACAAAGGTGTTACCATCACTTCTGATTGGCCCACCTTTGGCCAGCGGCACATCTGTCTTGGAGCCACCAGGGATGGGCTCTGCTGGACATGGGGAAAGCTTCTAGCATCTTCCACTCCTCCCACTACCAAAACCTGGCCATGCAAACTCAAAACAGTTAGGCCAGATGCTGATTGTCTGGCTAGTGTTAGCTCAGTCTCAAATCTGTGAAAAGAGGGAAAGGTACATTAACTCTGTAAGTGTAGGGAGTATGTTGCTTGTTTGTGTTTCACGTGTCTTGTTTGTTTTGTTACAGACTAATATGCGTGCAGAAGTAGTACTTGCAGGAGAGGACTTGCACTGAGAGTATTAAACAAGGTGTAATAACTGATCGTAGGTAAAACTCAGAAGCAAATGAGACCGTGTTGATTAGCATAAGCAAAATGCATTTGCAGTGTCCTAGCAACCTTCTGTGTGTTCTCCATAAAAGAGATTTTTTTTTTTTTAAGGAGGAAACTGAAACGAATTAATATTTCACCTATTTACAAGTTCTTCATTGAAATTCAAGCAAACACAAGAGGGGAGAGTCAAGGTTTTTGGTTTGAAAATCTGACAGATGGGCAAGGGAGACTCCTGGCAGTTACAAGTGAGCCTGTTGATACTGAATAAAACGATAAAAGGAACTGAAACAGATGCTGGAAAGAGATACCATTCTTAAAATTTATTTTGAAAAATTTGGATTGCAAGATTACTATCCCAAGCAGTTATTACAAGGAAATAGAAAAGGAGTCAAGGATGTAAATAAGGAATCAAGGACTTGCAATAAATCAGTTTCTTTTGTTGCCCTTCTCTGTGGTCTTTTGTCACGGTAATTTTTCTTACTACCCTGCATCTGACAAAAGAACAAGTTCTGGATACAAAAGATCTATGTAAGTACTAATTATTTTGTTAGAACTTAATACAAATCAAGGTAATTAGGTTTAAATAACCTCTCACCAGGAAGGTATGTACAAAGTATATATCAGCTGTGATACACGATGCTCTGTCCTGCTATTGAGCTCATTCAGACAGAATATGATCTGTGAACAATAAATTTGTTTGTTCCTCATTGTGATTATGGAGGGAAGCAAAAAAACCCCCAAACCCCCCCCTAAACCCATACCTTCTTGTCTTGAAGTTTAACTTCACAACATCACTGTACATCTCTATATTACTGCATTTAAATTTAAAATTAGATTTTGTTATTCTGCCAGTTCTTTAGGCAGAATGGGTACAAGCTAGAAAAAGAAGCACTATGTATGTTCTAGAAAGCTTTTCACTTTGCAATCAATGAGTGACTTGCTAGCAATTTCTTTTAGCACTTCTTCATCTGCTAGAAAGAAGTAGAAAAGTTGGACTTACTTGAAGAAGAGGCCCAAAGGAAGGCACCTTCTGTACCTTGGTTTCTTGTGGTGCTTCTGTTGTACACTGAAGTATTGCTCTAAAAATGCACATGCTTTTGCCAAAATGAAGAGAACAGTAACTCTAGGCCTCAGTCTCTTTTCTCTGTAATTAGGAAATGGAGCATGTTAGAAAGAAATTTTGCAAAAGAAGCAAGAACCAGGAGCTTAACCACAGGTCTAATTTCTTCACACCTTGAGTTGTCCCACAAAAATGTTTGAAGTAGCATTTTGTGAATTCTGTAGCCTTGTAAAAGGGTAACTGATTTTTTTAAATTTTCAAAGAACAGACAATTTCTTTAACTTTATTACTAAACTAAAAGCCGGTTTTTTACATTGTAAATGTGTGTTACTTATTATGCAGAAGGGTTCAAATAACACTTAGGCTTTATTTGGTGGGAAGCCCCATTTTGATTATTGGAAGGAATGATACTCCCCCACTCAAAAAAAAAAAAAAAAAAAAAAAAA
>VXAD01003680.1:604076-798133 GCA_013399195.1 Dicrurus megarhynchus | reverse complement strand
AAAAAAAAAAAAAAAAAAAAAAAGAAAGCGCCGTGTTAGCTTGAGGTTGACATTTGAGTCTTTTCATGGACATCTGAAAATGGTGCTGAAGGTGATTTTTATATGTTCTGTAATTTTTGCAGCACATTTGCCTTTTCTATTTTTTTTTATGATCCACAGTTGTTTTACTATGTAGGTTATGTGGTTTGTTTGGTTCGGTTTGGTTTTTTTGCAATTGATGTATCCACAGAAAAAGGAAAAAGCATTCTCATGTTTTCTAAGAGCCTCTGTGTGTAGTGTCTGTAATGATATTTAAAACAGAGTAGCTGCATAGTGATGGTGTGTAACTGGCTTGATGATTTTTGATGTGAAGTCTTTAGAATAATAGTAATGCAAAGATTTTTTCCTTCGTGGTGCTTTACAAAGTGGCTGAAAATCATTTCAGGGTCTTATGGTTACATTAGTTATGGAAGTTCAGTGCCCTCATATTCTGTTGCTTTATGTTACATTGCTTAGTGCAAAGTGTGGTTGCACTAAGAAAAAGAAAGAGGATAATGAGATGCTGCTAAAGCAGAGTGGATACTTGTGGGGTCTGGTTTACACTCGGTGGTGTAACAGTACAACTTCCTGGCTACAGAGGAAAATGTCTTATATCACAGCATTCTTGAGTTCTGCCTCAAGGTGTTTTTAAAGTTCTTGGGTATGGACTCCTTTGCCACTGAAACAGAGCAGAAAAAAGTAGTTTAATAATGATGGGGGAGGGATTCTTTGGGGGTGTATATGAATTCTGGAATTGGGCATGTTATTACTGATCATAAATATATTTTTTTAGTAGTCACTTGAAAAAAAATTGTGCATAGAGTTTCTACTCCTAACACATTTACATGAAGGGTATATCCTGCCTGTGTGTGTATCTGGATTTAAAAAAAAAAAGTCCTCTAAGCAGTTCAAGAAAAAGATGCTATTACTGGCTTGCCGAGAGAGGATTAATTAGGAAATGTCTTCCCTTATCTGGATTTCTAGAAGTTACAGTGGTTCACTTCCTCTTAGCAGAGCATTATTATACAGAATGACACTAGGCACTATATTAAATAATTATGTTGTTACGTATTTGTTCTCTGGGGCTTGGTACTTTGGTTAAATTTGAAGTTATTTGCTAGAGAACTGTTCAGTTGTCAGATGAAGGGATCAGCCTGAAATAACTTGTAACAGGGTATGGTATGTTTGAATAACGAAAAGTCAGGGAAAATCTTCAAATTTGGGGCATTCTCCAGGAGAATCTTTTTTTCATAAATACTAGCTTTACTCTGCATACCTTTTATTCCCCCCCTCCCTTTTCTCCAGTACTGATACTCGAAAAGGTGGAAAATGGAGATCTGAGCAACAAGATGTTGAAGATCACGGATTTCGGCTTGGCCAGGGAATGGCATAAAACTACCAAAATGAGCGCAGCTGGGACATATGCCTGGATGGCTCCTGAGGTCATCCGCTCTTCCATGTTCTCCAAAGGCAGCGATGTTTGGAGGTATTGATTTGGCATTAAGTGGTTGGATACTAAAGAGTAACTAGACCTTCCAGGAAATCTCTTATGTGTAAGAATGAGTAATGGTGAACCAAATATTAAAATTCAGGTCTTAAGAACACTTTATCCACCAGCTTTCCATCTGTCAGACTTATCTCAGACTTACTGTTACTGTAGAAAGTAAGTGGTGGACCAGCTACTGCATGCCTCCTAATTGTTGTTGGTTTGTAAATTTTCATTCAGATTATTCTGGGATTCGTAATCCAAATCCCTTCTGCTTTATCTCAATCAAACTTTTTGTGCTTATTTGGCTATTGGTTGACATAATCAAAGGCCATAATATAATCTGAGAATTACTTTTTTTTTACTGTTTTGCCAACAAGATAATTTTCAGATATTTTGGTTTGGTAGTAATCTGTCACTGATGTATGTGTACACCTAATTGAATTCCTCATCCTGTTTCAATCCAAATACTATGTTTTTTGCTTTCATAATAATTTTATTAATTATTTCTACCCTTCTAATCTTTCACATAGGATAATAGATCTCTTATCCGAGTATGTAATCCATAAATAGTAACTTGCATGTATGTATTGTCTTTTTCATTCATGCACTGGGATTTTTGTGAATGAGCTGATTTGGTGGGGAGGAGTGTAAGGGTTGGCCTGTATACTTCCAGAAATTGAATTTGAATACCACCATTAAGTGGATTGGTAAATATAGAATTCAGTAAATAGCTCTAGGACAGCGACTTTTCTGGATGCTGGATGACTTAGAATTAGTATTGAACATCTGAAAAAGATGAAATAGAGAGTTTTGTTTTTCCTGTGGAGAAAAAGGTGTTGAAATGTCAGGGTCTGTCTTCAGAGCAGTAAGATTCTGTTGCTGGCCCCTAATGCTCCTGCACAAGAGAGTGCATGCTGTAAAACCTGTCAGGATAAAGAAACAGCCCACATGGTAGGCTTTTCTGGCTGTTAAGGCAGATATTTGGTGTGGGGATTCTAATTTTCCTTGTCCAGTTTTGCTGAATGGATAATGTATTGCCTTGTGAGAAGTCTGTGAACTTGTATTTTGCACACTAATAGTGTGGATAAAATTCTGACTCTGTAATTAAATGTGGTAGCCTCTGCAGTTAATCTAGGACAAACTGAGCAAGAACCAGGCTTTTATTTGGAGTGAAGTCTGGCAGAAATAAAAATCTTATGACTGTGCACCTTTTCTGTGCACGTGATGATAGTACTGGTTTGTACACAGCTTCTCAAGCTAAAACCTAAACTTGCTGTTCTCTGAAACAGTGCCAGGAAGGGCCTTTAAGGGTAACCTGAGGGAAAGGGGGAACAGTTTTCCTGTAACTGTAACTTTACTAGCCCAGGCATGCTATGAACAGATCAGTAGATGTTCTGTACCAGTATGAATTCATTTTTAAAAGGTTTAAGAATTATTCAGTCAGTTGGTGATTTTCATGAAGGTAGCACAAGTGCCTCTACACCTGTGCAAAAGAATTAGTTTGGTCATTGACTTAAGAACTGTGAATCACTTCAGGATTTAAGGACTGTAAATAACTTAAATTATTTGTTTGTTTTTCAGAATACTTTATTTCTACTTTTAAGATTCCTTTATCACTTTCTCTTGTTACAGTTACCAGTCTTCCCTTGAAAACAAGTTGAGTTCCTCATAATACTCTCCCTTAAACAGAGTCATCACCATTAAGATAATTTATATACTGTCTCTGAATAAGCCTTTTCTTTCTGGTGGCTAAAACCTCTTATTTGTAGTTAAACAAGCTGCAAAGAACATGTATGCAGAGGACAAATGCTTGCCAGTGCAATCACTACTAGTCTGTCAATGATTGTAAGCCCTAGATTTTACAAAAGCAGTCATGGACTTGTATAATAAATCCTGTCCCCACCCAAGGATGCAACCTGAAATTCTTAACAGGATGAACTTTTTTATCCTATTAGACTTGCCCCTCCTCTTGTCCAGTTCAACCACTTGGTTAATCACTGGAGTCACAGGGGGTTTTTTGCCTGACAACCTTCCAGTTAGTCTATGCATCATCAACAGAACTGTCTCTAATGTTCACAAACCCTTTTATTTCAACACCTTTTCTTTAAAGCTTATTAGAATAATACTGCTGGCTGAACTGTTTCCCAGCCTTTGAACAAGAATCTTGTTCTCCTTGTGTTCTTGCTGCACAAACAGGTGAAGAAGATGCTGAAAAAGATGCATGCTAGGACTGAAATTTCCTGAGTCAGTCTTATCATAACTAACTGCTTCATCTTTTGAAAACATGTTTCAAGCTCCATTTAAAAAGCTCCATCTGTTTACTCTGGAGTAGGGTTGGCAAAGAACTTAAAAAAGAGTGAGAAATGGCCACACATGGTATCTATCCCCAGGCTCTGGGCCACTGTGAAGCTTGTTCATAGTACCAGTACTTAGTAAATCTTGCTAGTGAAAACTTATTGCTGTGAATTTTACTGTGCTGTACCCGCAAGCTCTAGACGTACAGTAGAAACTTTGTGCTTATATTGCACAGAGAACAACGAAACTACAGTTTTATTTCAATAAGTCAGTTCCTGTAAATCTGTTTATGTGTTTGTATTTGCTTTGGATTTACAGGGGTAAAGTTGAAGCATGGATATTGCAGCTTATCCAGTACTATACTGCAAGCTAATGTTAGTGGGCATATAAATAAAATTTTCTTGTCATTTGACTGTTTAAATATATTTCTTGTTTGCTACACACTTCATTTTTTACTTGTGCTGCTTAAAAGACAGTCATATTGTCAGTACTATTGGTATGTGGAATATAAAGGCACCATACAACCTTCATCTGAGTTCTCTGTGTTCCTCAATTTAGATGTTTTTAAGTTATATCTACTCTGAAACCAGTGAAATAATTGGGAATTTAATTTCCATTTGGGGATGGAATACCAGCTCTAGCTAAAACCATCAGATTAGCAGATCAGGAAGTTTCAGGCATTCAGTGCTGGGTGTAGAAACTTCAGTCATTAGAATATTTTGTTTTAATCAAGTGTTGGTCAAGCACTTCCATCCACAACTGACCACTTGTAGGCTTCTGTAGTCTTCTGTGTGTAATGAAGTACTGGCAAGACTTCAGTACCTGGCAGATAAGTGCTGACTAGCAATATTAGGAGAAACTCACCTAAGAGAAGCACATGCAACTGATTGTTATGAAATGGGCAGGAAAGGTCATCTCTGGAGCTGCCAGTTCATTAACATGCAAAATGCCAGCTGTTAATAGCCATAAAAATGTAATGAAGTTTGGGTTGGTTTTTTTCCCTTAACCAAAGTAATGTTCTAGTTTCTGTTGGAACTGGCATCTCCTTGTTGGGCTGATAATTCCTTCCTCATATTAAGTGTTGAACCTGGAGAAATGGATGAGAGAAGCTTATGGTACAAATGCCATGGAACAGTACCAGTGAGAAAAACTTGCTTGTTTTTTAAAAGTTCACAGACTAACAAGGGAGGTGGCAAAATCACATGTGAAATCCTGCAGACCTCCAGCCTCCCTCACCCTGAAAATCCAGTGTGTAGGATTGAACCTGATGTTAAATGGCTTAAGGGATTACTGGATCACTGAAAGATGGTTAATTATTTACACAAGTGTCAGTTGACTTGGATGCATGGGTTGTGTCACATGGTTCGTTTCGTAATTAAAGTCCAAAAATTACTACTAGGTGCTGGAAAAATAAATGAGCTTGATCACTTTTTCTTTCTCCCCATTGAGAATGAGTAGAGGCCCTTGTTTCTTTCTATGCCTTTTTTTTGTGTAAGTCTTCTGACTCTGGCTTTTTCCCTTGTACTTCCCAGTCTTCTGCTTGGGAGTTAATAGAAACCACTGTTCAGCACCTCTCTTGGTGTTTATTCACTTGGGATTATTGTTCAAGTGCCACAAAGCAGTATTCCCTAGTTCTGTGGAAGCAGCATTCTCAGCAATGAACTGTGTGGTGGCATTGAGCTTTGTCAGAAGCAAAGTGACCTTTCCTGCAATATACACTTCTAGTGTCACATTAGAAGAAACCAATCTGTCTATTCCTTTTTCCTTTCAAAAGTACCCTGCAGAAGAAGTGCTTTGAACACATCAGTAGTGCTTTATCCAGTACTAGTGTTAAAGTAATAATACAACTCTTTGGTAGATTTTACTACCTTTTGCTATCAACAGTCATATCCAAACTGAAGAGTAACATGAATGATAAATCAGATTTAGACTGTTCAAATATACATTTAGTTCAGCTTTCATTTTCTTTGAGTGTTTTGTATATCCTAGAAGGCCAAAAAGAAAATGGGAACTCCTTAGACTCTTTATTTTTTTTCTAATAATGCTCTTGAGACAGTAAGAAATAATAAATTATAATATCAAGAGGATGAATTACATAGGAAAAAAGCAAAAGATCATGTAGGTCAAAAAATATTGTATTCTGCTTAATAAAGTAAAATAGCTGTGTTAGCAGCAAAGGTTGGATCTTTAGTGACTAATATCCTGTATCTAAGTAGGAAAAGTGCTGTTAAGGATGTCCAACTAAGGTAGCAGCAGTTACAGTGAATGTTAAAGATGTGGTGGGGTGGAAGGGAGATTGCAAGAGTACAGGTTGTGATAATGTACTCCCAAATGGATAGGGAAACTGTTGCTTTGAAACAAGAAAAGCTTAATATTATAGCTTCAGACTGTTTCATGGAGTAGCTATTTAAGGAGCTTGTAGGAAGAGAAGCAATTGTTTGTTCCATCTTCAGGTTTGCTTAAGAGGCCTTCAAGGTTGTACAGTATGACATGGTCCAAATATATGTATACTTAGATTTTATATCTTTGCAAGCACAATTAAGAAAAATTAGTCCATTACAGTAGTGTTTAATCTCAAGATTACTGACAACATTGGGAATTTTTTGTAAAAACAACGAAAGGGGAACACGCAACGTGGATATCTTTTAAGGACACTGTTTAAGCTCTGAGTGAATGTATGGAAAAGCCTTTAAAAGAATGAAAAAGACAATGTAAAAAAGACTACTGAAAGACATCTTTTTAAAAGCTCAGTCTATATCCAAATGAGGAAAATTATGCATGGACTTGAGCTCTGGCAAGTTGAACATAAAACAAAGAAGATAAAAGGGTTTTGAGGAAAGTCTTCTTAAAGCATAAAACTGAATCACTTGCTTTCAAATGCAGCACAGGTGAGAACCCTGCAGGAGAACATACAGTCCAGAGGAGAGCGAAATGTAAGAGTGCAAAGAAGATGAGGCTATGCTAGAAAAAAACATCAGTGACTTGTGTCTGCCAGAATAGAGCAAAGAGAGGCATTTAATTCTCTTTAAGGGAGTCAAGCCTGGAGGACATGTCTTACTGAAGTAAAGTTCACACAGGTGTTAAAACTGACTGATAAAATGAGCAGTAACATTTCTTGAGATTTGCGGTTACACCCAAGATTTCTACAAGAACATGAGTCAGCTGAGTTAACAGCTGTGCTGTGTAGTCTGTTGCTTAAAGCTGCTGTAGTACCAGAGAAATGGAAGACAGCAGACGTGGTGGCAGATCTTAAAAGAGCTTCTTGAGGATTAGCAAGTATGATTTTGAGTTCTTCTAGATGGTAGAAACAGCACTGAAGAGCACTGGGAGCTGGTGAACGTGTGAGCATATCTGGGGAAGAGTCAGTTTTTGTAGAAGAAAATGTAGTACCTTGTGAAAAGTAAAAATACTTGAAGGAGATACTGAATATGTGGATAAGTGGTGAGATTGCTTATACTATATCTGGATTTATGAAGACTTTAAGCAAAATTTTTCATCATAAGCTTTTAAAGAAAGTAAATTGATGTGGGAAGGGAGTTCAAGTCTTTTTCTCATAATTTAATCAATTCTTAATTACTAAAGGAATAAATCAGTTTTCTTGGTGGAGAATTCTGTGTTCAACACAATCATAAGTGATTTGAAGAAAACCAAATGATTAGGTAGCATGGTTGATGATAGCAAGTTATTCTGGATAAGAAAGATTAATCTACTGCAGAGAGATGAGGAGAAGTTGTACTATAATGAATGATAAAATAGATGGTAATGGTAATAAATACAAAGTAGTACCCATGGGAGAATTTCATATGGGCTCTTAATTTCACTATTGTGGTTCAGTAAAAACACATTGGAGCTACTATGGATAACTTAGCTCATTTTATAGAGAGTGAGGCAACTGGCAAATGAAAATTTAGTAAGAAAGAAAGAAAACAAGGA
Source organism: Dicrurus megarhynchus (assembly GCA_013399195.1). Lineage (NCBI taxonomy): Eukaryota > Metazoa > Chordata > Aves > Passeriformes > Dicruridae > Dicrurus > Dicrurus megarhynchus. The sequence goes on along the minus strand of VXAD01003680.1, from coordinate 790,398 downwards.
ATACTGTTTGTGCCTCTCCCCATATCTTTAAAACTTCATGATTTTGCTCATTCTAACAGAAGATGTCAAGGTTAATGAAAGATATAAAATGTCTTGTGTTCAGGATAGTAACTAGATTAGGATTTAGCTAGATTAGGATTTGGGGGTCTGGAAAGAAGATGATTTAGGCAGGATGTGTAGGAGCCTGTGAAATCATGGATGACATGGAAGGAGCTAATAGGGAACATATGTTTTTACTGTATTGAAAGAACTACAGGGAAGCCAATGAAATTACCAAGTGACAAGCTCAAAACACACACATGGAAGTATTTTTTGGTAATGCGTCATTAAATTTCTGGAGTTCACTACCACAGAATATAGTGGATGGTAAATGGGTTCAGAAGAGAGTAAGAGATCAATGGAAGAAAAAACTGTCAGGTCACCGAGTATGAAGAAGCAGTTTCTGTTTGGGGTTTCCTAGAAGCAGAAGAAATATTCTGAGGTTATGTTTTTCCTCATATACTTTGGGGGATAACAGTCCTGGAACTGTTTCCATAACTTCATAGGTAGTATTTCGTAGAACATCTTAAGAACAACTTAATTCTGAAGAAGTATTTTTGACTTATTTTTAGAAATCACAAGCTGTCAAACAAGCCTTCTTCATATTTTTGGGCATTTTCAGATCAGAGGTTCAGTTTTGAAGCTAAATTAGAAGATTTACAGTTTTCAGATTTTTCCCAGTTTTCAGAGAGAGAATTATTTTTGCCTAAAAGGTGAAAATGTCATCTTATTTCAGACTTACTAAAAAAAGCAGGCAAAATAAGGCAGATCACCAGTTTGGCAGTCATGATCAGCTTGTCTTGAAAACTGCAATTTCTTTAGTGTACCAAGCTCACAGTTTCAGGTATCTTGTTGCTTAACAAAGACTGTGTTAAAGCCAATCACCTGTTCTCTTTTTTGTTTCCTTCCTGATAGTTACGGTGTGCTGCTTTGGGAACTGCTGACGGGAGAAGTACCGTTCCGAGGAATTGATGGTCTTGCGGTAGCATATGGTGTTGCCATGAATAAGCTTGCCCTTCCAATCCCTTCCACATGTCCTGAGCCTTTTGCCAAACTCATGGAAGGTAAGCCAGCTGTGGTGTGAGTGTGGTTGGTGCTGTTTCTAGAGTGCTGTCGAGCATGGCCTCTTTGTGTTGGTTTTGTTACCTAGGAGCACAGATTTCTCCAGTGGCTTTATTCAGTGCTGTAGGTTATTGTGGGAGCCAGGCCTGGCTGTTAGTGTGCTGTGACAGTCACTCTACTAACCAGAGTAGTGAAAGAGATTTTTTTATCAATTGGCTTTATAGGAAAATGGGGGATATTGCTGTCATCACTTAGCTTGTTTTCTAGTAGTGAAGACTCACCAACACCAAAACTTCACATATTTTGGTCTAGTTTGAAGGCTTTAACTTGTTTTAAAATTCATAGCTTGAACATCTTGCTAGGTAGTGTCAGATTGGTTTGAAACGAAATTTTATCCTACTGGCACTTCAGGGAGAGGGGTTAAATGTGGCTTTGACATTCCAAAACAACCCATATTTTCAGTCAGAATGATGTGATTTTCTGCTTTGTCTGTGGAGGTAGTTCGTGCCCAAGGTGGGCTACAGAGAGATGAAAGAAATACAGGAGTTAGTCATCAGAGTTGCTGTAGTTATTAAAAAGGATTCTGTGGGGTAGCTTTCAGGTGTACTTATATGACCTGGTCTGCTGGCCATTGCAACTACTTTCATGTGTCCTGAGCTTCAGTTGTTCCTCACTCCCTCCCTCCCTCCCTCTCTCCTGCCCTCTCTCTCTTCCTTACCTTCAGTACTTTTGTCAGTGTCCCTCTTCCCAAGGATTTCCAGGTGTTTATATATAAGAAACATTTTTATACCTACCTGGCAGAAAGGAAAACAGAGGTAAAGAGAAATCAAACTTGGTTTATAGTCTTAGTGAGCAAAGAATGAGTCTCAACGTAGAACTGATACTCTGTGGTCTCTGGTGGTGCTTTTAGTCTCAGGAAAGGGATATGAGCCATGAACAAAATGTTTCTGATGGATTTCTCTGCTTTTGGAATACTTTTGCATTTCTCTGGTGTCTTCTTTAGGTTACAGGCTTCAGTTAATTGAAAGTAAAAAATTTCATGTATGTTCTGCTAAAAAATAAATATCCTACTGGATAGTAAACAGCGGTAGAGTAGCTTGGAGGCAGCGTAAAGTGAGAAACTGCATCTGAGGGAGCTGATGGAACTACCAGCTCCCTCCCGCTACCAGAAACTACCACTGTTGTGCCAGGGTAGTTTATTTTGACATGCTTCCCTAAAGCATGGACCCTGGATTTCTTAACTATGAGTGAGTATTTAAAAATAATGCCCTCTATTGGGAAAGTTAGGTAGAGGCATATGGCCAGTGCTTGAACCCAGCAGCACAGGGGTGAGCACCCACATGGCTTTGGAACACTTGGCTTCTCCGTGTGCAGGGCAAAGGCAAGAACAAAAAGACCCAATTACTTTCTGCCCCCTCACCAAAACTGTCTTTCCAACAGGCTGTTTCCCATCTTGGGTGAACTCTTGTTCCCCTAATGCTGCTTTTACGTTTGAATTACTGCCATGGTGGTCTTCACTGAGACAACAAAGCTGAACTTTTGCTCTTCACAGAAAAGAGTTATATGTTACAACTGTCCTCATTAGTGCAAATAACGGCTGATCTAGGCCTGGGAAAATAAAAGCCACGGGCCACCTGCTAGTTATCTTGTTCACTCATTCATGCATTTGGCTGGTTGCAGCATTTTGTTGTACTTTAGGTCATGTTTGCTTTGCCATGCTTAAAACCTGAGGTAAAGAGACAGGGATTATGGCACTGACAGTCCAGCTGTAACACCCATTGCTACTAATTGGCCAGCAGCAGGGGATTGTCAGAGCACTCTTTAACATCCTTAGTTCTCTAAAGAAGCAAACTGAAAGCTATAAACACAAATGCATTCCAGCTTATGCCTCATGGAACCTGTTGATACCCACAGTTTTGAAAACAAAGCTCCCAAATGCAAAATCTCAGTAACGCTAAAATCAAAGGAAAGACCTGCAGAACCAAGCAGGTTTTGTGAAGTGATATTTATTTTTAATTACAGCTGCCCCTTGGTGTACTTCAGTTCACAAAATTGATGAATGAATGTCTTTTAGGACATCGCCAAATATTTTTAAGAATTTTCTCTTTTTTCTGACTTCAAGGTCTCGAAAACTTTTAGAACATTTTTGTAATTCTTGTCTTGTGCTGCAGTAATGTGTGTCTTATAAATCCATTGACCATGTAGAGCAATGCTGTATGATGAGAGACGCGTGTGTTAGTTACTTCCATTCACACAGAAAAGCTTTCAAATACACGTGAACCTTAAGTTTTTCTGTTTGGTTGCTCTGGAATTTTGGCATGCAGGCATCTAGCAGTACTAAAGAGAATAAGGACGCTTGTTGAACAAGAACCTGTGTAAGCACTGGTACAGGACAACATAGAATGAGAAAGTGATGTTTTCTGCTGGAGTAGAAATGAGGCGGAAGGAGGAGGGAGGACTGAAAGAGTATGAATTTTCTATTCAAAAGTGTTGTTAAATCAAGCATATTGACATAATGGTTTGGGGGATTGATTGTAGCTTGAGCGTTTACTTCATATTCTTTTCTGTTTCTATTTTCAATGTTCAATTCCCTTTGCTGTAAAACATTTTCTTATGTACTGTTGCTCATTGAGTTGCCTTATGGAGTAAGATGGCTACCTTCAGTTCTGTGTTTTTAGAGCTCTGTAATTGCCTAAATAATTGCACTGTAAATGAAAAAAACTTGTTTATCTGTGGTTTCTCCTAAAAGCAAAAGAAAAAAGTCTGATTAATTTTCTCTCAAATAATAAAAAAGGACCTTGCGTAGTATTTCTACTCTGTGAGCACATACATGCATCTTAAAGCAAAATATTTAAGGAAATTATTTGTTATTTTTTTTAAATGCTTTAAGATGTAACCTTCTGTAACATTAATAAACTTGTATTTTACTTGACATATTATTGCAATAGAACCCAGAGACCTAGGTAGTTGAAGATTTTAAGTGATGTTGGATATCGTATAAGCATGAAAGCATGAATTCCCTACTTGACATTAGTCAGTGCAAGTGGGCAGTGGGAAAGATGGGGTAACACAGATAGTGTGTATGCCACTCTTAGCCACTGGGGATCAGTAAAGTGCTACCCAGCCTCTCAGATCTCCATGCTTAGAGATGCTTGACAGTTGCTTGTTTTTGTTCTGTTCTAGATTGCTGGAACCCTGACCCACACTCACGACCTTCCTTTGCCACTATCCTAGACCATCTTACTGCCATAGAAGAGTCTGGTTTTTTTGAAATGCCCAAAGATTCCTTCCACTCCCTGCAGGAGGACTGGAAACAAGAGATCCAAGAGATGTTTGATCAGCTCAGAGCCAAAGAAAAGGTAAGTAGAGAACCATGCTCCCTGCTTGTGCTCTCTGGATTGTAATTTCCCCATTTCATGGTTCAAAGGGGGATTATTGTTTAGTGCATCCCAGAGCTAATTTTGTCTGTGCTTTACTGAAGCTTGTATTAAGTCCCTGAATCAGTGACAGGTTATGATGCACACAAGGGTAGAATCACAAGAAAAATAAATATCCACATCCTGAGCTGCTGCTCTTTCTAATATTGTAGTGAGCTTCCATTATACTCTGTGCAAATTGCCGTGATGAGTTATCTTGATTTAGAGCATTTGATAACTGTTTCGCTATTAGCATCTTAATTGAGAAACCCAATGAAAACTGATAACAGGAGATGTAGGAGGGGTAGTTTCAGCATATATACTCTAGTAAATATTGCAGCTTTGGTTCTGCTGGGTTTGTGTTTCCAAGGTGTGGAGCACAACCAAAATGCATAGACTTTAATAAACATGAGTGCTACCAGGGGAAGGGTCCAGTAACTGGTGTAACTGAAGTCCATCTGGGTAAATAGCAGGAAGCAAAAATGCTAGCAGGAATAACAGGAATGGTGACCAACAGCCTCGAAGAGGAGACGTGAAAAAGCTGAAGTTTTCTTCTAGCATACTTGCAGAAAGCGCAACTTGCTGCATCTAATTTAAGGTCCTTACAGAGACTGTCTTTAGTTGTTGGTAAGAAAAATTGCAGGAAAATCACTAGTGTAATAATACATTTGTAAGTTCACATTCTCTTGCCTGCAAGTAAACTCTTAATAAGCAACCACCTTGACTTGGGCTCACAGGTCGGGTTTAGGAGGCAGAGAGAAGGAAGAGAAGACTTTGGGGCAGAGGAAAGAAGTCAACTTCTACAACAATACTAAAAACATTTCAATTCACCTATTATAGTAGCTTTTGGGAAAAATAAATTAACTGATAGGCATTTCCTTGCTACTGTTGTCCCATGGTGTAACTGTGTTGGAACAGTTTTTGAAAACCAGTAACTAAAACAGACTAACAGTCAAACAATACTAAAACTACACTGCCCTCAGGCTGAGTACTGTATTCCTCTTCAGCATTGGGGTAATAATTTTATATGCTGTTTACCTATTGAGTAAAATGTACCAAATCTCCCTGGTGATGAGCCAGGTAACAGAAGACATCTACACTAAAATCTGTCTGATTATCTATCTGAAGTTTAACTTGAATTCTTCAGTTCTTACCTTCTGCACTGGAATTGGCCAGCTGGAGAAAATTATTCTGAGTGCTGAATTCTTTTGTCCTTGTGGTGAGAGGAAAGGAGCGCAGTGGGATTTTGGGATTTCAAGGACAGTTTCAGTTAATTTGTTTTGTCAGCAAGGGATAGATTGAAAGGTTTGCCTTATGTGCCTTTGCCAGGACCATGTCGAGATGGCTTTTGAGTATCCCCCAGGAGGAGGGCTCCACAGCCTCTCTGGGCAGCCTGTGCTAGTGCTCAGTAATGCAGTAAAAAAGTGTTCAGAGGGTGTCCCCTGTGTTCCGGTGTGTGCCCGTTGCCTCTTGTTCTGTCACTGGGCACTGCTGAAGGAAGCCTGGCTTTATCTTTTTTCCACCCTTCCCTCAGGTTTTTATATACACTGGTAAGATCCCCCTTCACCCAACCCGAGCCTTCTCTGTGCTAGGATGAACAGGCCCATCTCTCTCAGCCCTTTCTCGTAGGAGAGATGCTTCAGTCTCTTAATCACCTTCATGGCCCTTCATTGGACTCTCTCTGGTATGTCCATGTCTGTCTTATACTGGAGAGCCTAGAATTTGACACAGGATTTCAGGTGTGGCCTCACAAGTGGTTATGTCTGAATTTTAGTACTGGTACAAGGGGCCTTGAATGGCAAGCATTGAAGTCCCTGAGGATTGTTTTTGTCTCTCAGCTGAGCCTTTAACCGATGGTGTTAGCAGTTCTGTGAGTACAAGTCATTGAAGCTGTGCCTTCAGAACAGGCAGTGTTAGTCTTAACCCACGGGTCACAAGGTAGCCTTTTGTTTCTACTTTCTCACCTCCCCGCAGGAGCTGCGCACATGGGAAGAAGAGCTGACTCGTGCTGCTGTTGAACAGAAGAACCATGAGGAGCTGCTACGAAGGCGGGAACAGGAACTAGCAGAACGTGAGATTGACATCCTGGAAAGGGAGCTCAACATCATCATCCACCAGCTGTGTCAGGAGAAGCCTCGGGTCAAGAAACGCATGGGGAAGTTCAAGAGGAACCGGCTCAAGTTAAAGGATGGCAATCATATCAGCTTGCCTTCAGGTTGGTGATGTGTTAGGCTCTGCCAGGTGAAATGGGAGCAACCTGTAGGTTTGATAGTTCCTTACGACTGACCCTTAGGCATTAGAAAGGATTTGATGTACTTCGGGAAAAACATACCTCTTCAGGACCAATAAACTAAATTTAATGCTCTTGTGGCTAGCATTGCCCAAAGTTCCAAGATGAAGGACAGAAGTAAATTTGAGATGTTACATGTTTGTTAGTCATTGGCTGTATATGGCTTATTGTAAAAATGTGATTGCAGTTTAACATGTTAATACTCAAAATAATCCGCTTTTTAAAGGAAGTACTTAGAAAATGATGGAGGCTCGTGCTCTGGGAATATTTTACATAATGCTGCAGGAAAAACCGTAATCTACTGGTTTTTTTTGGTGTAGGAATCTAAATATTACCAAAAATATACTGATAACTGTGAGACTATAGCCCTAGATTGTTAGTTCATATATAAACTCCTATTAACATGCAAGTGGCTTCTAATACCACCCTTCTGGAAGAAATGTTAAACATTAGTAAGGTGTTGGCAAATGTGCAGAAATACTGAATTCTTAGCATTTCTACTCCAGATTGTTTATGCAGTTTTAAATTTGTAAAAAATCAAAAGTTGTGGAGTTTGTAAATCACATAGCACGCATCATTACATCAGGGATGATAACTTGCGCTATATTCTTTGTTTTCTGGGAGACATTGGCTATTCAGAAGAGAAGTTATGATAAAATGTGTATGTTACCTATGCCTTTCTTTAGGTCTGCAAACTCCTATTTTTGGTGGTGCTTAAACTGAGAGGTAGGATGCAAGGATTTATGCAGGGATATACTTTGGCATGTCAGTCAACACAAGGTCTGTGTGTGTGTGTGAAACTGAGAAGATACATTCTCAGGGCTGTGAGTGCACATCTTTGTTCTGAATTCTCAGTGTGTACAATGGGCAAATAGCAATTAGCTGTAAAACTTCATTTCCCCATAGATCCTGTAAGTTGCGCTCTTTGAAAGTTACCATAAATTTTTTTTTCTTATATTAAAAAAAGAGAATTTTAACTGTGTCTTTCTGCTTTTATTTTTTTTTTTCTTTTGCTAAACAGATTTTCAGCATAAATTCACTGTGCAGGCTTCTCCAACAATGGACAAAAGGAAAAGCTTGATCAGTAGCTGCTCCAGCCCTCCTGCAAGTCCTACCATTATTCCCAGACTCAGGGCCATACAGTGTAAGGAGCTCAATGTAGTATTGAATTTGGGAAATGTGCAGTCTGTCAGTGTGGTAAGATGCCAAGATTCCATATCTAGGACAGGACTGTTAAAGAAAGTACCTAAAATGTTTGCCTTGTGCCTTGTATGTGTGCATTTAGAGAGAAAAAATGAAGTGTCTTGGTGATGGATGGAGTATCACCTCCTTTGGAGCCAAAACCATACTTACCCACGTTCTTGAAATACTGTTGTTTTTATAGAAAATACATTCCTTAGGTGTACAAGTTAATTTTTAAAAATACTAATTCGCAGAGTAGATCTGTGAAACATTGCTATAGTGTATTAAGTTACTGTTTTAAGGAAATAAGAACAAGGGCGCTTGTCATGCCAATAGCGTTCCCATAATAACACAGGGTTAGGCAGACATACATGTATTAGAATGATGAAAGTCATGTTAACTAATGTGTAGTGTTTGTATCAGATAGCATTGCACTTGTGTGTTTGGTTTCAAACTGGTGGTTCTAAAGAGAAAACTGGTGATGGAATAAAGCTGGAGAGGCTACCTATACTTGAAAGGATTAGGGAATGCTTAATTTGGCATTTGGTTGTTAGATCTGTGTTGATAAATGGCCAGAATTATGGCAAAATCACTTTTGTTACGATTCCTGTTCTGGTCTATGTTTTATTCTTTATGTTGCCGTGGAACCAATTCTTTAATTTTTGTATCTGTTTTTCTTTCCCATTTTCCGCTGTTCTTTCCACTTATGAAGTGACACCTGCTGAAAGCAGTAAAACATGGGGACGAAGCTCAGTCCTTCCGAAGGAGGAAGGAGAGGAAGAAGAGAAGAGAGGCCAGAAGAAAAAGGGACGCACTTGGGGACCGAGCTCACTTTGTCACAAGGAGCTAGGTGCAGGAGAAGAGGGGTAAGAGAGCGCCTGGAGGCAGACTCGTGTCCAGGTTCTAAAACTGATCATGAGCTGGCTCACAGGAGATTTGCCTGTCTGCTTGCAAACACTTTTCTGCTTCCAAACTTACTTCCTGTACCAGAGATGTTAGAGATTCAGAACAGTTTACAAAACTGCATTCAGTTCCTTTGCTAGCGACTGATGTTTCACTGTCTGCTATTAAGTTATTAGGTGTATTTGTAAGCAGTCAAACTTCTTAGCTGTGCAGAACTCTCTCTAGGAGGTTTTCTCTGTTTTAAGGCTCAGCTTTCTGTAGTTTCATATCATATCTGAAACTGCTTCTTTCTTACAATTCTCAGATATGCTTTTTCTTGTCTTAAATACTATTATATAAAAAATATCTGATAAAGCCAAGCAAATATCTTCTCTTTAGTCTTTTGAAAAGGACATGTACCTTGAGTGAATCAATTCTGAAAGTGATTTTTGCAGAGATACAGGTTGTACCTCTATTTCTATAGGTTACTGTTCTGTGGCTTCTTTTTTTTTCTTTTCTTTGTGTGTTTGAATTCTTTATACCAGGACTCCAATGAATCATTGCTGGAATGCTGCTGTAAACATAGGACTATTTTGGCCTTCTAAAAGATTTGAATGCTTGGTAATTTTTAGTGGAGTTTGAGCATTTTCCCCCAATAAAGTGATGGTTTGACTCTTGCCTTATTTTTTAGCAGGGAATAAAATAGCTGGTTATAATCTTTATCTTTACTATTGTGTATTCAGGTGTGAAGTGTCTGAAAAATTGATGTTTGCATAGTGCATCACTATTGTTACCCTCTGCAAGAGGGCCTGGATGTATTAAAATATGTTTTCTCTCTAAGATACTCAAGACATGTTGACAGGACAATATGGAGGAAGCTTGACTGCTGCCTATGCTTTACCTATTCTACAAATGAAGGATAGCATTCTACGGAATTAAAACAGATGTCACACTTCACAATTGTTAATCATGAAAAAGGGCAGGACATCACTGAAGCTGGAAAAAACCACTTCTGCCTTGAAATCATGTTCTTAGAATTCTGGGAATAGGGCTCTTCTGTTTTCTGTTCATTACTGTACAGTCTGAAGCACCGATTGCTTTTGGGCACAGGCAGCTGGAATGGAGTTGCTTGCAAACTGTGGTTGTTCATAAAACTGTCCTGTTCTCTCTACAACTGAGATGTTCTGTAGTATTCAGAATCTTTCCTAGGGAGACTCAGTACAGATACCGCATTTTGCAGAGTGTCTGAAACAGGAGAGTGTTGCTGAGAGAGCAGTATAGTTAACATACAGTGAACCACTCCTTGCTGAGATCATGCCAGACTGCAGACTTTAATTCAAAGGGAGGAGAGTTGCAGTAAAGGTTAGTGACTCAAAAGTTAGTTCTTGCTATTTTTTAGTATTTTTTAATTCTTATTTTACAGGGTAAGGAGATAAAACTTCATTGAATATTTAAGGTTGGAAAAGACCTTTGAGTCCAACCATTAATGTAGCCTCCACCATGTTCACTAGTAAACCATATCCCCAAGTGCCACATCCACACACTTTTTGAACACTTCAGGGATGGTGATTCCACTGCTTTCTTGGGCAGCCTATTCCAATGCCTGGCCACCCTTTCACTGAAGAAATTTCTCCCCATAATTAATTCAAACCTCTCCTGGTGCAAGTTGAGGGCATTTTTTCTTGTCCTGTCACTTGTTGCCTGGAAGAAGAGGCCAACTCCCACCTGGCTACAGCCTCCTTTCAGGTGGTTGTAGACAGTGATAAGGTCTCCCCCAGCTTTCTATTCTGCAGGCTAAACACCCCCAGCTCCCTCAGCTGCTCCTCATATGAGTGACTTTCTAGACCCTTCCCCAGCTCCACTGCCGTTCTCTGGACATGCTCCAGCTCCTCAGTGTCTTCTGTAGCGAGGGGCCCAGAACTGAACACAGGATTCGAGGTGCGGCCTCACCAGCACTGAGTACAGGAGAACAGTCACTTCCCTAGTCCTGCCAGGATGCCTTTGGCTTTCTTGGCTACCTGGGCGCTCTGCTGGCTCATGTTCAACTGCCTGTTGACCGACATCCCCAGATCCTTTTCCACCAAGCAGCTTTCCAGCCACTCATCCCCAAGCCTGTAGAATTGCATGGAGTTGTTGTGACTGAAGTGCAGAACCCAACACTTCATGTTACTGTACCCTATACAGTTGGCCTTGATTCATCATTGATGCAGCCTGTCCAGATCCCTCTGCAGAGCCTTCCTGCCCTCCAGCAGATCAACACTCCCACCCAACTTAGTGTCACTGCAAACTAACTGAGGGTGCCCTCGATCCCCTCATCCAGGTCATTGATAAAGATATTAAACAGGGCCTACCCAAATACTGAACCCTGGGAAAATTGGGGTAAAGTGAAGAGCTAAACTTAGGATAGAAAAGTCCAGTTCAAGTATTCTCCATAATGCCATTCTGGTAGCAGAAGTGCTACTGTTACTGCTGCTTACAGGACTTTAGGATCCAGGGAACTTTTGTCTTCATAATTTTTAATCACTTTCCATGTATTCTTCACAGGAGATAATTCCAGGTTTATACAAGAATAGCATTGTGAGAATCGCAGTGACCTATAATTAACATCAAGTAAAGGCAGTCATGAAAAGATGATACAGTGATTATTCACGCTTCTCCATTTATCTTTGAACATAAAGAATATGCACAGTAGCAGAAGGGTTTTGTGCTGAACTGCAGAGACTGGATGAAGCTTTTTATGTTGGACTAGTTCTGTGACAGTTCACTTGTGATCTTACAGTATATTCTCAAGGATATACTGTGAAGTTTTAATTGTCTTTAAACTTGGCATTGATTAGTCACGGTCTTACTATGGCACAGGTGATGGTCACCCTGCTTTTTGCACTTAGTAAATTAGGTTACTAATTTTACGGAAGGTGATAGTGGATGTGACTTAAAATGCTTTAGCAGGTATCTCTTAACATCTGCAAGCTAAGTAGGGGTGAGCCTGGCAACAGACATTTTTTTTTATTCGTGATTGTATTAATGCCTTAATATGGTATTACAGAATGCTGTTAAGACACCAGAGATGCTGTCTTACAGTTGTACAGTTGCAGTTTTTGCAGTTTGCTGAGCAAACAAACCTTGTCATCTTACCATTTCTACAAAGAGGTGCCTTTGACTTCCCAGTAGAAAAAGAAACAGAAAAGTGACTCAATCATAACACAATAAAGCAAGTAACAACCTTCTGGTTAGTTATCTAAATAGATTATAGATAAGAAGTCTTTAGGTTCCTGCATTGTTATGTTGGTGATTGAAATACAGTTTTAGTGCTAGCGTTTTCAAATCATTCCAGTTGCTCTTTCCTTAGGGCAGTAACAGACTCTAGTAGGAACATTCTCTTAAGTCAGCATGTTTTGAATTGTTTTCAAATGCACACCACTGCCTAATTAAGATGACGTGCAGGAATCTTCTGGACAGGTCTTTGAGGTCTGCTTGTAATTTGGGGGAAAAAGAGAAGGAGCAAAAAATAAAAGGGAAGGATGAAAATTTTATAACCTTAAGGCAAACGTAGCAGGCCTTGAAATTATTCTGGTAGCTATTTATCTTCCTGTTCAGACTGAGCTGCACTTTGACAGTAACAGCAAGTCTTCAGTCTGTTCTTTGCAAGGGAAGATTGCCCTGAGAAGTCATGAGGAAGCAAACTAAGTTGAGTATGTGTTTTCTCAGCTCCATGGAAATCTCACCTTCCTCAGTAGTTCTCTACCCATATTGTAAGAGCTTTGAGGTTCAGTTTTGGAGGTGTTCACACTGCTGACATGGTTCATTTTCACTCACCAGTTTCCCTTAATATGCATCTCTGTTTATAGTAGGTATCCTAGGTAGGCATGTTGTACACCTGGGTTATTTAGATCTAACATATGTTATTGGTGTGTTGTGTTACACAGCTGAGTGTGCTGTGGAGGGAGTAAATCAGAACAGACCCACACACTGAATTGCATGTCTGTTATAAAACCCTGTGGTTGGCTGTCTTGACAAATAGGGTTCAGTGCTGTGCTGTCTGGATTCAAGATCTCAGCAGGGTACTGCGTGTGCCAGAATGGTTAATGGGGATGGACTTGCAAGGCAGTTGAGAACTGCACAGGATACTTTTAGTGTAATGTCTATACCACAGGCATCAACCAACTGATCATGTGCTGAATCAAGTTTAGATCCTGTGGCCTTGCTATTGCTGCAGTATAGTTTGGTGACAAGTACAGCATCTCAATTGGGTAGAGAGCAGAGGAAAAACTCATACCAAGGCAAAAAAATACCCCAATATAATAAAATTTTAAAATCCTGGAATTGAAGCTGTCTTAGAAATGCAGAATGATTCTGGTGGAAAATAAGAATCATGAGAGATAACATATGTGCTTGTATTTCCCATTCTCTTTAAGGGAATGATGGTATTGAATTACATGTCTTACCAAAAACCTATGCCAGTTAGTAATGGAGCTGGAAGAGATCTTATCTCTGAGTTTTCTGTTCTTTCAATAACAAGTTGATGCTTTTGTGTGTCCAGTTGAGATCATTCAGACTATCTGCAGATCTTTTTATTCCTTCCATGTAATTTCTGCCTATCCCAAGCGTGTGTGGCTTTTCATCAACACTCTGATGTTTCATGTTTGTGGAGAAAGGCACCCAAAATTTTCCAGTTCAGACTATGTTGATAAATGTATAAGAAAACTTTGAATATTGATATATCAGGAAGTTGTGCTGCTAACCGAAGTTCTTGACATACATGTCTAATGTCATGAAGCTAGCGCAGGATGATGGTAATGAAAACCTTTGAATAGGGATTACTGATAAGTTCAGGAGCCTGGTGACATATCTTCAGGCATAGGTCAAACTAAGGATTTGGGGTCGGGTTCTTCTCTTGGGCTTTGTTTGTTTTTAAGTAAAAGAAACAGTGACAGGATTTATAAGTTTAGTTGCCTTTTTTTCCGTAATCTAGAACTTGTCCTTTTAACTGTCTGTACTTCAGTACAGTGTTTCCTCTATAGGAAAAATATTGGGATTTATAATACAGAGACACAGCTTTGCTGTTACAGTGACTTTAGCTTATTATTTTATTTGTCCTGGTGAGTGATGTTTGACTTTCATTGTTCATTTGTGTTTCACATGGAAACATTTTTGGAGGTATTTTCCCCTCCCCTTGCTGAGCAATTTATTTTTTATCTGCCATGGTAACATTGATTGCAAAAGAAATCAAGATGCCTTGATTTAAAAAGAAAATGTTTCATCTGATTTTTGTAGTGGTGCCTTCTATTATTCTGCATTCATAGCTTGTTAGTTATCAGCAGAGGCCTTTTGGCTGCTACAGTGTAACAAATGAAGGAGGAACCTTTTGACTTTTTTTTTTTTCATATTTTAAGGTGCTGTAAAGATGTCACAAAATTTCTTGCTGTGGGAGGACTTCAGAACTATGTAGTTGAGATGGATACATGCATACCTTAAGTAGATCAATAGGGAATATATAAGGGGAGAATGGAAACTGGTTGTGAGCATGATACATTTTCTCACATCCTTCTACTATTTCAGTCTGAAAGCTCTGGTAGAAGGATGCAAGCAATGGTCATCCAGTGCACCGAATCTTGGGAAGATCCAGAGAACTGCACCTGCTTTTCCAGGATTCACCAGCTTAGCAGAGATGGGTAAAGGAATTCCCTAAACTTGGTACTCTCATCCCCACTTCCATTCACATTTGAATGAACCTCTCCTGGTACCTTACAGCAATGTTTTCATTTTGTTTGGTATCTGTTTTTCTTTTATTCTTTGTCAAGTATCCACCTTCTCCTTCTGGGTTTTCTTTTTGTTTACGTCACTGCTTGTGCTTCTCCCTCTGTCAAGCTAACAAGCTTAATTCTCCTCTAGCTCCGTGCTGTCTCTCAGCTCATTTCCTGTATAATGATATTTACATCTGCAGCATACTTACACCTTCACTTGCAAGGAGCAATCCTTGAAATTTTCCTACCTTTTGCTTCTCACTCGCAAACACATAAATTTACTCTAGAAGTAACTGAGGTGTAGGTTGCTTTTGAAATGCTGTTCTGCAATTAATCCCAAGTGGATGAATGCTTCACTAATTTCTTTCACTTTGATAGTGTTTCCAGTTACTTGTCTCAGCCTATCTGCTTTGGAAACAATAGCCTGTGAGTATTTGGGAGTTGATGAATGATGTTTGTGATGAGAGCAGTTGCATCTTCTGAAGAGAGGCTTATTTTGAAGTATATTTGTGAGACAATTAAATTTGCCAGTGAAAATGTTACATTGACACAAAGTCTATTTTCGTTTGCTTTCCAGATGATGAGGACAGCGAATGTTTTAATGGAGAGGGCAAAGTGCACCCTTCACCTGTGCACAATCAGTCATACCTCTGCATCCCATTTCAGAAGAATGAAGAGTGGGATGGTCCTTCCAGTGATGCCAATGAGGAGTCCACCCCTGTTAACTCTGCTACTAGTACCCCACAGCTGACACCCACCAACAGCCTCAAACGTAGCGGCTCCCACCACAAGCGATGTGAGGTTGCATTGCTTGGCTGTGGAGCAGTGCTGGCTGCTGCAGGCCTGGGTTTTGATCTCTTAGAAGCAGGGAAGTGTCAGCTGCTGATTGAGGAAGAGCCGGAGGTGCCCAGAGAAGAGAAGAAGAAGCGTGACAGCATTTTTCAGCGAGCTGGACGCCCACGCAGGAGCACTAGTCCACCTTCCCGGAAGATCTTCAAGAAGGAAGATCCCCTGTTGTTGCTAGGCGAGCCATCCACATCCCTCACCCTTCTTTCCCTGTCTTCCATTTCCGAATGTAATTCCACCCGGTCCCTGCTGCGCTCAGACAGTGATGAGATTGTGGTTTATGAGATGCCTGTCAGCCCAGTGACAGTCAAGGCTCCCTTGCCAGCCATTACAAACCCACTGGTCAATGTCCAGATCGAGAGGTTCAAACAAGACCCCAACCAGTCCCTGACTCCCACACACGTGACGGTCTCTTCCCACGCCCAGCAAAGCGGACACCGGCGCACACCTTCTGATGGGGCCATCAAAGGGAGTGGACTGGTTGTCAATGGGTGCCCAACCAGTGGATGCCCTTCCGGTAGCTGTTTAACTGGAGCATTGGGAGCAGGTAGGTTTTCAGCCATCTTCCTTTTCCTCTTCAGAATAAAGACAGAAGCAGTATAATTACTTGTTGCTTATACATTCGTCGAGATGACCAGCCCAGAAGAATTGCTTGTGGAGGCTATCTTTACACAAATAGCTAGCAGAAAAATGCAGTAATGGTTTCAGTTCCAGCATGTCGACACTAAGGAACTCTCTCTGCTCCCCCATGCTGTGAGGCAGAGCATAGTATTGTTTCTTAGACAAAAATGGTACCAAATTACAAATATTGCACATTTTTCTCAGGATTTCATCTCCATTGCCTTTGTACAGTTGTTTGTACTTCAAAGTAAATTCTGATCTCTAAGGCAAAAATGGGATCTGTAAAACAGTTTGAGGCTGTGCTACTGTTGCTCTAATTCCTTTGCAAACAAGAGGGATCTTTCTGGGTAGGTGTGCTCACTGTTGCAGCCTTTAAGAGTGGCTTTGACTTCATAACTTAAAAGATGTTTTACTGTGTTCTTGCCCTAGTAATTCACCAAAAAAAGGAAGGACTAGAATCATAAATTAAAATCTGATTTAATTAGCATTTTCCCAAAAGTAAAACAAAATATGAAGTTGTCTTTTGAATGGAAGTCTGCAGTAAAATGTGGGTGAATGCAGATGAAAAGTATTCATTAAAATGGTATTCATGAACATGTACAAGTTAACTTGTGTTTGTAAAAAAAAAATCAAGCAAATGCCACCCTCCACCCCTAAATGAAAAGAAACCAGGAAGCATCTGCAGTAAGTAGTGTTAAGTGACTCTTCCAGGAAGTTGGTCCTGCTCGTGCAAACAGGTGTCATGTATCTTGCTGTGCAAGCGTCTCCCTGATCCATTCAAGTTAGTGGGTAGTGTGCCCTCCAAAGGACTTGGAGAGTTCTCTCCCCTGGTAGGAGGTCAAATCCAGGCTCTCCAGTCTGAAAATTGAAGAAAACACATGAGAGAATGATCAAAACCTGGTGCTTGTTCTAGGTCAGTGAAACAGGTGTCTTGAAATATATTAAGAACAGGGTAGGGGTAAAGAAGCCAGTCACTTCAGATTGCCATAATCTTGAAGATACAGAGTTTGTAGATTCTGAATGGAGGCCTTCTGCTTTGAAAATGTTTTTGCACTGTACATAAAACGAGCTACGATCTGTAGGAACCACTTAGCAGTGCCATCTAACATGTTTCCCTCTTCTCTTACATTGTCTGTTTTGGATAGGTGTGTTAAAAACACCTAGTCCAAGCAGAGATCCCAGTGAGGTCCCTCGCCTGCCAGACCCCAACCTTGTTTTTCCTCCAACCCCGAGACGATGGAATGCACAGCAGGATCCCACACTGGAAAGACCCAAGACATTGGAGTTCCTGCCCCGGCCACGTCCTGCAGCCAGTCGGCAGCGGCTTGATCCCTGGTGGTTTGTGTCGCCCAGCAATGCCAAGGGTGAATCTTCTGCCAACAGTTCAAGTACTGATACTCCAAGCAATCTGGACTCTTGTTTTGCTAGTAGCAGCAGCACTGTAGAAGAGAGACCTGGACTGCCTGCCCTGCTTCCTTTCCAGGTGGGTCCTCCTGTAGAGGAGCGGACACTGTTGGACATAGATGCTGAGGGGCAGAGCCAGGACAGCACCATTCCGCTATGCAGAAGTGAACTTAACACACACAAAGCTGCAGCATATGAACTCAAGCAAGAATTCTGGTCTTAATATGAAACCACTGGGGACAGTGAGCCCCTCTAAATTCAATCCTACTTTTTGCACTGAGAATGCACTTTGAAGACGGATGAGATGGAGGGATGCTACAGAGATCATATGGTGCTGCCTTTGCTGAAGATGTGTTGTCAACTGCCTGATTTTTGTCTGCATTTGGGTGAAACTTGGCAACTCTGAGCTGCTGACTTTTGCTGTGGGGTTTTTCTGTAGTCTTCCCTGCCCTCTTATTGTAGTTTGAATCTGCAATGAGCTAAAATTATCATATCAAAGTCTTTTGTTACTGACCTTGTAGGATTTGGCACTTGCAGTAAGTATATTGGTATCTATTCTGGTATTAATCAGTATTTTCAAAACTCAAATATTACACTACAACAGACATCAGTGTTTGATGTTTTCCCAAGGAATCCAGAACAGAAACAAATAAATATCTGGAGACTACCTTCTCTGAAATACATTCAGATCATTAGACAGGCCTGGGAATCATCATACCCCCACTGAAAGAGCAGAAGTAGCTATCTTAAGACTTGCTTGTCCTCTTTTGCTCATGTGATAGCGTAAGGTGGAACAGATGGCAGAGGAAGGGCATGGCATCTCCGCTGGTGGAGGTCTTTGAGAGCAGGTGAACCAGACTGTTTGAAACAAGTAGATGATGTTGATCCTGGCTTCAAGGTAGGTTGGATGAACTTCAGTGGTCTCTTGAGGTCCCTCCCAGCCCTATTTTTTTTATGACCCTGTGCTTTCAAGATGAAAGCTTATGGTATGGCTGTTGAGCTTGTTTTTGTTTCAGACTTTCGTTCCATCAGTCTCTTTTTTCCCACCCTGTTTCTCAGGCTCATAGTCAAGTTGCCTCAGCTTTGGGAGGGGGGTTGGCAGAAACTTTCTTTAAAGGTGTGTTGGCTTGCAGAAGTAAGTTATATGTTTCCAAATTTTTTCTTTCTATTTTTTTTCTCCTTTGTTACACCTTTTAGGAGTGACCCATGAAACCCAAGACTGTTCTTATGCACACTGGTACTTGTTTAAGGCTGTTTCAAAAATGAGTCTTGTTAGTAGTTGGATTGTGCAAACAGGAATCAGAACATCTGGATTCTGTTTTATTTTGTCACTGACTCACTGTGTGACCCTGGGCAAATAATGTAACCTCTGTGCCTGAATTTCCCCATCTGTAAATAATAGGAATAATACCTACCTCACAAGGGGAGGGGTTGGGACGTACGTAATAGGTATAAAGTCCTTTGAGATCTTTGAGTGAAAGGCACTATAGACATGTGAAACTTTATTCTTGTTCAAATATGTAAAACACTCCTAGATCTGGAGCAAGAACAGACCCTTATCTGGAAGGAGGAAGTCACACAAATAGTGTGTGCCTATGCTCAGAGTTTTCTGTACAAAGACTTCAAGTGTGTCTGTGCCACTGCAGGTATGTCTTACTGGCTGTAATGAGAGCTTCAATCTTCCTCAAATTTGGCGTTATATATAAGGGATGTGGCCTTTATTTGAGTGTAATAGGGTAGTCTGCTTTATTGCAGGGTACAGCATGTCTGTTCATTGTTTTTGTACAGATCTGTGACCGTTTTGCTAAGCTACTGATATTTGGTTGCAATTAATTCGTTTGACAGTGCTGCCAGTGCACTGCTCGGCCTGTTGGGGCAGTCCAGTCCTGCTGTGAAGGCAGTGGAGCCAAATACTTTCTGCAGCTGCCAGCAGAGAAAACCTGTGTGTTTAGATGTTTGTAACCTGATTTTAAAAACCAGCACATGTGGGGAAGAACTGTACATAAGGCTTTTTAGTTCTGTGTGAGGACTGAAACCAGCATGTTCCCATTAGTCAAGTGCACCTTTTTACTCAAGCAATTACAGTATGTTTTGTTTTGTCACATATTTCTTGTTTGTCACATTCCATGGAAAATGCATAACAGCAGAATTACTTTCTGCTGCCCTCCCCACTGAATGCTCCAGAGCTAGCCTTAATGGTGCTACACTAGATGTTGAAGCTGGAGAGACTGTTGATTGTGTAGACAAGGTATTATGATGTGGGATTCAGATACTTAAAGAAAACTTAAATTTCTGACTCTTTTGTTAAATTTAGACCTTTAGTATTATTGACTTCTTAAGCATCCTTTTGCTTTCCATTTCTGAAAACTCAATTTGTGACCCTAGCAAAACACTAGGTAGACACTAGCAAAAAGACAAAATTCATCCAACAGATTGCTAATTTTGATTGTGCTATGCTATAAATCAATTTTAACATAATCTCAATAAGAGGCTGTGTGTCAGAGGAACTTAAAAGAAGGACATTAAAATAATCTATTTTTAATAGTCTTCCTTACCATTTTTAAAAGTCTGGAACAAAACTGGATCAGCTGTTCTGAAATGTAATGTTTTCTATCCAAAAGGTATCATTATAAATGTCATAGCGGGGTATCATCTGCTCTGCAAAGGCATCACCTGGAATAGCTCCGTTTGAACAGAAATCTTTAAAATCCATTTACTTGCATGAAGTGGGAGGCCACCTTTCTAGGTCATACTGATATAACTCAGCCTGGTAAACTTTCTAATAGCTGGCCAGCTGATTTCACCAAGTGAACTTCTAAGGTTTCTGTCACGTTCCCAGGAAAGAGAACTGTAAAGGCAAGTTGTTCTGTCACCTCTTTTGCTTAAGAAAGTTGAGGATGAAGTATTAAACTGCCCCTTGCCTCTCTCCCCCTTCTGTATAATCAGTTGGTGAAAGTAGTAGCTGAACTTTGAGAAGTACTTTGCTCCAAAGAGCATCTTCTCTAATACCAAGTGGACATTGCTACATCAAATAACTTGGTAGGACAGGTGACAAGAGTCAAGGATCCAAGTCAGGATTAGCAAACTAGATACTGTCATTACAAAGCTGCCAGAAAAACTAGTAAGAAGCATATTGGTTGGTATGTGTTTGTTTTGTGGTTCTTGTTTGGTTTTTATTTTTGACCCTTCTTTGATGCAATTATCTTCATTGAATCTAGCATGTGAATTAACCTGAGGTAGTCTTTGAGCATCCACCCATAACTATCTTCCAGTGGCCAACCTGAGGTATCAGGCAAGAGGAGTCAGTAGTGGAAACAAGGCTCCTGACTTCAGTAGGTGGTGGGGTATTCTCTGGCAGGCAGAGTGGGGGCTCTCAAGGCAAAGAGTTGTCAAGCTCTTTTACCTTATGCACTCCAAAAGCTGTTGCAGCCAGTGCTCTAAGGCCCAGGGGCTGTGTGCATGTTTAAGCTAGGTCAAAACCTCTCTCAAATCCATCTGTACAAACCTGGTTTGAATTCCCTACTTTCTTAATCTGTTGGGGTTTTTCCTTCCCAGTTGTGGGAGCTGAGGTGCTCCAGATCTCCAAAGGAGTGATCGACTATAGTCCACTAGATAGTGAGAAGGTATGAGCCCGTCAGCTCAAGAAATCTTTTTTTCCTACTGGTTGCTAGTATTCCCATTTGTCAGGGAAACAAAAGTGTCAGAATATTGGTCACTGACCTACCTTTCTAGTAGTATTCTTGTGGAAGATGGTGAAAATCTTTCTTTAAAAAAAAAATCTAATAAATGTATTGTTTCCTAAATGTCTGAATAAGTTGCACATTTTTTTGGCTGAGAAAATGAGAAAAAGATAACATGAAAGTCACTGATCAGTCTAAAACAATGACAAAAGAATGGAGAAAAATGTGTTTGATTACAGGCCTTACAAAGAGGAAGTGGCAGCTTTTTAACTGATAGTAATAATGAGATTGTAGCTGAGAGAAATGTTTGTGGTTTAGAAATATATTTGTATTTTTGTTTAGTCAGCTAGCAGTGTGTATCACTAATTTATGTAATTGGTGTGCTGATTTAGGAAATAGGAAGAAGCTTGTCAGCCCTTCAAAATCTGCTATCCTTGTAGCCTGTCTAGTTTTCCTGTAATATTGGGGGGAAGGTACAGACATAGCAACCAGTGCAAAAAATGAAATTTTTGGATAAATTTTTACTGGTTTCCTAGAAATTGAGTGAAGCAGTATAATAGAGAAGAAAGCTTTTGTATGAAAACTAAGGTGATTAAATATTTACGCATTCTTTTGTAATACTGATGCTTCTTACGCACTGCACAGTGCTGTTTTACCAGCAAGTAGGTCTTAATCTCCTTTCAATCATTTTTAGAGGTGCAGATGTAACTTTTTATACATATTTTCCCTCCAGGTTATTACTGCAGTGGGTTGATACTCACTATGGGGCAGAGAACCTCAGTGAAAATACTCTTTTTGTAATAGTTTTCTAACAAATTGAGTATTTTTAAAGTGAATTTTTTGTTATTGATGTGGAAAGACCTGTTCTGGTTTGGCATGGTTTTATGATGAAGTATTTTTCTGTACCTCTAGGAATGGGAGTAGTTGCCTTCATAGCATGCTGTTATTTTAAGACATTGTGGACAATACTGCGTAGAGATGTTACTTCGGTATGTCACGAAACTGGATACCTCTCATTCTGTTGAAGGTGAGGCAGTAATGGTCAAGTAAAGAAAGGTCTTTGCCTCTGGAGTGTTTTGTTAAATAAAACATGACAGGAAACCTCCCACCTTGAGTCACCTTTCTATCTTGAGATTAATTTTCATTTGAAACCTAATTCATCTCTGTGGGACGAATATGGGAGTCTCATTAGATCTATCGAACCAAACCTATTCCCGTGCCCCAAAATTCAATGATAGCCTGTTATTTTTACAAATAATTTTAAGCTAATGTTAATAGGTTTGTTTCTTTTTGGCTTTTTGAAATCTTTCTTCTTGGAAAACATGCTTATTGCTTTCTAACCTTTTCCATGCATTTTGGAGGTGTTCTTAAGAACTCTTACCAATTCTATGGTGAAAAAGAAGGGTTAGATCTTGCAGAGTGAGTTAAGTCCTCCTTTTGGTTTTTTTTTTTTGTATGAGACAAGGGCATTTACATTTGGAAAGATTTCTGGTCTTTATCCTATTGCTGCAGAACAGTTTCTTAGCTTCCATGTTTAGAACTCATTTAAGACTAACTTGGGTAAAACTGGACATTAAAATTGGGGGGATAGACGTGTTAAAACATATTTGCAAACAAGCAATAAATACAGCAAATACAAGAACCAAAATGTACTCTCACTGTCACAGAGCATAACTTTCAGGCTTCATAAACCTTTGGTTGATGATACAATTAAGGTATCTATAGGAAAGAATGCCTTCATATGGTTTTTGTTAAGTTTGCTGTTTTAATACTAGAATATGGTGGTTTGCACAGCCAGTAATATGGTAGCTAGCTGGACAGAAAGGATCTGGACAGAAAGGATCTTCAACCAGATTTGCTTTTTTCCCCTCTATTTTCAATCCAGTTTTTGGGTTAAATTTTTTCTCTCTCTTTTTTTTTGTTTGGCTTTTTTTTTGTGTGTTTAACAAACAATACAGTCTTAAGAAGAACTCATTGTTATTAACCTTACTTTCACGGTTTCATGAGGCATTATGGAAATGAATCTGTGGCTTATTCTGGTGCTCCCTCTATTGAACGCATTAGTAGAAAGTCATGCTGCAGTTAAAATGTGTGTTTGCTTTTGTTTTTTCCCATGCTCTTTTTTAAAAAGTTTCGTCACTGGTCAGAGATGAACACAACTTCTGAAATGACCTACATCAGCTTTATTTTTGTATGTTGAAAGTAGCCACTCCCAGGCTAAGAGGTGTGTGCTTGAGTAACGAGTAACTTGCCCCTGGTGACTGGGTAGTGGGTCTGCTGTAGCTACCGGAATTATTGTTCCTTTCTAACAAGGATCTCCCATTTTTTGCAACTGGAAAGTCTTCAGCACTTCATCAATGTTTGTATACAAGAAATACATTTTATCTCCTTTTGTATGTAGGTGAAAAATCTTCCTTTTCCTGATCAGGAACATTTTCCTACTGAGAATGGCTTCTTGAACTCTGTGGTTTTGTTTGTTAGTTTTCTGTTTCTTTGGGGATATTGTTTATTTTGGGTTTGGTTTTTAAGCCTCTCAAATATATGTATGTATGTGTTAGGTGCATCCTGTATTCTGAGGTGCCTTCCATCTCACATGTCTCCTTGCTGGGGCCTGAGGTTGGTTTTTTGGAGGGACCTCCTTCCTAGCTGTAGCTTTCAGTGCTGTGTTCTCCACACGTCAGGCCAAATACCATCACAGGAAACATTTCGTGTCCTCTCATTTACGCCCCTGTATTGAACCACGTGCTCTCACTGCCTCTCCCTATCTCTCCATTAGGGTTTTGGCCCCATCCCATCTTTGTTGGTTATTTATTCTTGTTGCCGTAGTAACAAGTGTAAGGCAGAAGACCATACACATTTCAAGTGTGCTTTGACCTAAAAGATTTCCAAGCTAAAAGTGTAAGATACAACTGGGTAAAGTGAAAGCAGAGGTTGGCAGGAAATAACAGAGTGAAATTATCCTTCTTAATATAAGTCAGAGGACAGAGGGATACTAGCTACTTGGTAAACTGTTGGCATCATAGGTAAGTTGGGTCTTAAAGAAGAATTTGAGGAATGTACAGTTACTTAGTTTGATAGAGTGGTTTGGGTTGGAAGGGACCTTAAAGGTCATCTAGTTCCAGTCTCCCTGCTATGGGCAGGGACACCTTCCACTAGATAACATTACTCAAAGCCTCATCCAACTTACCCAGTTTCTGATTGGTTTGTTTTGTTTTACCCTGAACTACCTCATTTGTAGAGATAGAATGAAAAGCAAGTCTAAGTTTTGGTAAGAATTGCTCTAAGTAAGCAATTAAGCTTGGAATGAGATGGGAAGGCAGAGGCAAACTTGTATTTGACTCTTTCACATGCGATTTCCTGATGGAAAAGTAAAACCAGCTATTCAGTTTATTAAGTTAAGATTATACTTGCTTTAGATATTTATGTCTCCATAATAAACAATAAAGGACAAAGCAGGGCATTTTTCTTGATGGTTTCTAACCTGTGGAAGAGTTGATTGTCCATAGACAAAAAGGTGGTGATTTCATATTGGTCACTACTGCTTTTAAAAGTGATAGTCTCTTTTTTCAAAACACTTTTTTTTTAGAAAAAAATCATCTCATGTGCTCCTGAAGTGGAGCTATACATGATCCTGATTGTTTTCCTGCATTTGCAGTATTGTTTTCCTAGTGTATCAGCTCCTAATACAGTCCTTCCTGTGTCTGAGTGCTAATAATGTGCAGGCAGCCCAATAGAACTAATATTAAGGAACTATGACATATTTTTAGCGTGCAGTGTAGTGGATTTATTAACCCAGCTTGAAGTGGGCTGTAGCTGATGGGTCAGATGGATGCATAGCGAGAAAAAGGGGGCTTAGAACAAATCTGCAGGAGCAATGCCAAAGTTGTATTTGCTTAAAATAAGCAATTTGAAAAATAATAATGGTGGGAGGTAGGGGGAAGGCCCTTCATTACTCAGAAATATATCTCTAGGATCTTGTCCATGTTCAAATTTTAGTTGCCAAGATAGCTAGTGAGAATCTACATTGTGTGCAGTGTGGCTGAAACCCCAACATTAAGACCAGAATAATGCATTTTATATATGATATTTATTTATGATATATATGATTAACACTGTCTCCCATTCTACCTTGATTGTTTTGATTCAGCATTTTCTCAAGAACAGATGTTGAGGTTGGATAAAGCTGGCCTCCTTCTTCTTGGAGAGGTCTGAGAGAGAAGAAACATTGCTCTAGCTATGTCCTGACCTTCTATGTCTGGTGGTCTTGCTGTAGAGGTTATAATGGTGCAGGAAGACATGCTGGTGTTTTTCCAAGCTTCATTGATAAGAATGCTGCTAACAGCAATTAAGTTTCAGAACAAACCTGGCCTCTGGTTACTGTTTAGCATAGCTCAGTTGCACACTGAGCTTCTTGAGTCTAACTATATCTAGAGGTGAACAGAGCTTCTTCCTTGAGTTCTGCTGGAATTTGTGAATGTGGCCACTTCTCAACTTGGGTCATTTGTTTTTTCCCAGGCCCAGTCAATGTCACAAAATCAGTTGTCACCCTTGACTGATTGCCCAGATATTCATAGTAGGCTTGTTCTTCTGTCTTGCATGCATTATTGAGCAGCTCTTACAATGTCAACAGGGTTAGCATTTGTATCTGAACAGAGCAGCTAATATCTCTGAGCTGACTTTTCACACTACATCTCAAGCAGTTGTTGCTCCATCAGTTCTGCCTTTGCTCTATTTTCAAGGTTATCTTGACAACTGTAACATCCAGATACCCTAGACTGTAAAGAATATAGCCACAGGAAAAAAAAATAAGTAAAAAAGAAAGCATACTTAGGAGTGTTTGCCGTTGAACTGGTTGAATTTGGCCAGTGCTCTTGGCAGAGAGTAGGATCCATTTTTTTGCAACATAGATCTCTTTGGAGGATGGCTAGGTTTGTACTGCAGAATTTACCTAGATCCACCTAAAGTCCATAGGCACCAGTGCCCATCATGTTTGGCAGTTATAAGAAGATACCACATAAACCCAAGAGCATCTAGTAATAAAAGTTTGTATTTAGGGTAATTAACTTGCAAGTTGAAAGGGAAGAGGCCTCAATTCAGAAAGCTCTTCATCACATACTTAAACATCACTGAAATCAGTGGAATGTATTTGTGGGTCAAAATGCAGAAGACCCCAGTTGAGCAAAACTCTTTTAATCTGAATTGGGGGATTGTCATGCAGAGACTGATCGTGAAGGACCAGGCTCTTTACTTTGATTGTCAGAGGAAAGAGTCAATTAACCTGAGGAGAAGGTTCCTCAACAAGCCCCTGGGTAAATGCTTTGGTTTGATTGCTGACTCTTGTGGCCTTTCCATGACTGCACATGCCATGCCTATTTGACTGCTACTTCTAACTATAAGCAGGGTAAGCTTTGAGAATGTTTTCTGACTGGGGTGAAAGAGCAACAACTGCATTAGCAGATTGCTAGCTGTAAAGGGGCAGTAAGTGATGACTGGAGGCTGTGTGTGCAAATGGCAGTTTAACCTGAGGCCTATTCTCAGGTGTTTCTTCTAATTTTACAAATGCAGGCTGGTGGACAGACCTGACAAGTTCAGCAGTGATCAACATCTGCCACTTTTACTAGAGTTCTAGGTTTCTTGTCTGTCAGCTGTTGGCACAGCACTTTGTGCTGCTATACATGATTTCATTGTCATAAATTCCGGACAAGCTGGAAATACCTGAGATATTTTGCCTGACTTAAGTTGAGATGCTTATGTGGAATGGGCAGGCAACAGTGGTGGAAAAATCAGGGAAAATACCTGTGCTTTTAACAATGTCTCTTCTGTGGCTTTGAAAGTCCAAGAATTTCTTAGCCAGAGAATGTATTTCCTCCCTTTTTTTATAAGCTACTTCTTTCTTTTGCCTTATTAATTGTGGATCTGCTCCTGCTTCTATTTCAAGCCAGATGGAAAAATCAGTGACCTAACTTTCCTAGGTACAATGTTGTAAATCTGGAAAACCAGGTGAGTAGATTTCTCTAGTGTAAGATCATGCCCCCATGTCTGATCCTTTGAGATATGGGATGGTTCCTGCTTATGTTGAAATCACTTTGTGGAGGGTATTGGGTACTTCATAAGGAACTCCAAACTCTGTAGGACTGGGATTCATCTTACAGCTCAAGTATTTCAGTCTGGTTTTGGAGACCTCTGTATGTCTTCTCTTCCGTTCATGGTGTTCAAAAGTCTGTTGCTACGGAAGGTAGCGCCTGAAGGTGTGTTTTGCCCGAAGAACCTGCAATGAAGCAGTTACATTACCAAATGGCAGTGTACCCCAGAATTGAGTAAAATAACAGAGGCCACCAAGTTTTTCTTGTTCGTGTGATGAAATGTTGTCAAATTAAGTGATTCGTTGGAGCCTTCCTTTAACTTCTGTACAGCAGTAAGCTTAGAGGAAAAGAAGATTGCATTATTTTTTGAAAAGCTTTATTTGTGACCTGGACTTGTTGCCTCTGACCCTCTTGGGCTTAAATAGTTAAATTATATTAATGTCCAGTTTGTTTCACTGTAGGTAACACATCAACTGAATACTCTTGTGCATAATCTACTGTATCTTTCCTCTGTTCTGTGTCAATGTATTATGTGTATTTGGATTACAGTTCTTTTTGTATTAAATTATTTTATGTTATAGAACAATATTTAAGTGAAGCAAAGAGCTAATGAAAGTTGTTGAAGTTTTGGGATTTCTTTTCTCTTTGCTCTTTTTTTGGATGTACTGTAAATTGTAAACCAAGGATGCCAAGCAGGCTTGGTTCAATGGCTAAAATTATTGTATTACAGTGTAATGCTGATCTAGGCCTTGTCTCAACACTAGAGCACACAGACTTGAATAAAACTGTTATAAAAGTGATTGTCTTTAGGCCTTGAGTTCTTGGGTTTGTGCTCCAAATAATTTTAAGCAGATATTTAGAATAACAGTAGCATTACCTTGCTCTGAGGATTTCAGAATTTTTCCCAGTGCAACAAGAAGTTTTATTTTTCTTTACTAGGTATTTCAGTCCTGATCAGCTGTTCCAGCTCTAGGTCCTCCATAGGGCTTTTGAAATGTTTTTGCAAAACATCAGACAGTTTAGTAGAGGTCTTGGCACACAGTGTCTGTCTGCTAAGCCCCTTCTGGCTTTTCTCTGAACCAAGAAATTAATTGCATACCATTTTTATTAAGGCTAATATTTCTGTTCTGTTAGCTTGAGGTTTTTCTACTCTTTATTTGATATGCCAGCTAGAATATGAATCTAAATGCCTGGATCTGGAGCTTATGCAGTAACATGTTCTGTGCATGGTGACATTTAACAGATGGTTTAGATTCACTTGTGATGCTGTGCCTTTGTCCCTGCCACATCATTCCATGAGACACAGTTACATGAACAAGGATCTTTCCAAGCTGTTTTCTTCTGCTGTCAGTGTGAAAGCCAGAACAACATGGTTTTGATTCCTAGGTCATGTTTTTTAATCCTAGGTTATACTTTTGCTCTTCTCTGCCACAAAGCCATCATTTCACATTTTTCTGCTTTAAGAAATGTAGCTGTATTGATGAAGGACTATGCACTACAAGAACTTATATTTCATCATTTCCTTTGAAAAAAGATTTTTTTCTAATGCAGGTACATGCAAGAAATCCTTCACCCTTCCAACAGATATGGAGACTGAACAATGCAGAGGTAGGCTACCTTTAGTCATATATTCCATTTAAAGTGCTGTAGTGCTCTGTTTTGTGATAAACTGGGAGGAGAGTGAACAGACCATCAATTAAGTTTGTTAGAAATAATAGCATGCAAGATTAATTTTTCACTTGTTTTAACAAAAGGTGTCGTACAGTGTTTTGTCTTCCAAACTATTTTTTCACTCCTCTCCAAATCCAGAGTGTCTCAAACTAAAACAAATATTCTACCTCCTGTAATGTTCTGCAAAGTAGCACTATGTCCTAAAAGAATCAGATTTTCTAGGTGAATTTACTCACCTGTCACAATGACAAGGTTACCCTAATGTTCAAGCTGGCCTCATCAGCAACAGAGCTCTACATGCATCATGGCAGATCAATTTCTGCCAGCAACTGCAGCCTCTGCAGAACATGGCAGGAGCACAAAGCACTGGGGCAGAATAGAAAAATAAAATAGCAGTTTTCTAAGCAGGGAAATCTAACCACTTCTTGAAGAAGAGCATCTTAAATGAAAGCTGGCAGGGTCAGTATGGATGCAGAACAAACGCACCAGCAGATGCTTTAGGCTGAGCAACTTCAGTGTTTCATTGGTTGATGTGTAGGCAAGGGTTGGGTGTACAAGTTCTACAGTGCAAATTGTATGTGGCCTTTAGCTGTGAATGTGCTCAGGTGAGGAAACCACCATTTATTACATTATGTTCCTCAGATGGCACATGCTGAAATAGTAAATGCCCTGAAAGTTCATAGCATACCTTGGTAAAACTTCTAGTAGCCTTCCAAGGCTATGCAGATTAAGGGAAAAGAGGGCAGGCTTTCCTATATCATGCAGGTCTTACTATTTGATTAATTAATCTGCTGTTTCTAGTGAAATTTTGACATTCTTGGTCCTTCTGACATGGAAGGAAAGGGAGATGTCCTACTAAAGCTAGGCTTAACAAGACCTTATTTAAATGTAACATGAAAAGTTTGTAGGCATATTGCTATCAGGCTCAAGCAGAGTAAGCTTTAGAAAAGAGTCTGGAGTGAACATGACAATAACAAACATCAGAGTGTCTTAACAAGGATTAACAAGCTTTGTCTTCATGCTTGGGCACAATGGACACTGCAGTTTGCTTTGACAGGGAATGGAAATAATTGTCACTAAGGATGAACAAAGCTCTGGGGTTTTCAAGTAGACTTCAACATGCTTTGTGGCTCTTTGCTACTTCATCTGAAATCTTATTAAATGGCATGTGATTTACTTTCCGTTAAGTCCTCATTAATTTAACAATGAACAAATCTGAGTGGAATGAAGAGAGGCAGGATCAACTGATAGCACTCCAACACAAAGTAGAACAGAACCATAATCACTTTACTAAATATAACCAAAGTCTGTACACTTCATGCCTGCAAAATTTGCTCTGAAATTTATTCTTTTCTCCCCAAATCATGCTCTAGTATCATAACTTTATAACAAATTACAGGTTTGAATATTTTTTTTAAAAGCACAGATGGGGTTACCTGTCACAGGTTGCAGCCACTATTAAAAGAACCAGCTCTCATGGATGTGAACATCTTACACCATCATGTTCCCCAATGGGGCCCTGAGACAGTAGTTGGAGAACTGCTCGTTGTCCAAAGAGTGTACTATTTTTGCAGCAGTCTGGCATTGTTGCTTTTGGTGATCTTCCTGCAATTGCATCTGGCTATATTTACTTTTGCTACAGGTACCCCCAGATCTTGCAGGCCTTCGTTGGAGGTAAGATGGTCTTCTGAGCTTGTGCATTCTAAAGGAGAATTTCTTCTTGATAATGATTTGTGATTGGAGCTGCTCTGTAAGGGAAGATGAACTGGAGCAAAGGGTGACAGTAGGTCAGTGGCCTCATGGATACAGTCCCAGGGTACCTGACCAAGGCAAGCAGAGCAGGTCAAGTGACAGTAACTGGGGCCAGTCACAGTGATCATCAGGTAAGTCTGTAGGGAGAAGACAGGTCCAAGGTCAAGCTAGGAAGGCAGAAAGGGGCCTGGGTGAGCAAGGTACTGGGCAGGTGTAATAATTTAGCCAAGGCAAGGATCATGGGCAAGAAAATGTGGCTACGTGGTGAAGGGAGGAGGTTGTGATGAGATTTCTCATAGCTCTTGCCCCAGTCACAGCCACACAGCTGTATCTGAGCTGACCTTGAGCCCAAGCAGCCAAACTGTAGAAGGGGCTCTTGTTACAGAGGCTGTTGGATACTCAGTGGGGCAGACACCTACTCAATGGCAAAATCCATTAAAGTTCATTATTATCTTAGTCTACTTCTGAAGTTCAGCATTATAATCAAGTGCAGTTAGAGAATGAGAGGAGGGCCCAGGAGATTTCATCACCAGAGGGGGTTTCAGAACCTCAGCTTTTGCTGAGTCTGGTGGAAGAAGCAGCTCCTGCAGCCTCAGTGCTTTGTATCTTCAGTACAAACAGCTAAGATTCTCTGCTGGCCTTTTCCTCCTCTATAGGGATAAGTTTTGGAGGGGGATCCGGCTACAATCAAAACTCTTCACAGAAGTATGGTTGATTGCGCAGTTTATTTTGCTTTGGTTACATACAGATATACCTTTTGCAAGCAATTACGCACGCCTTTGCTACACCTAATTGGTTAAATGACCCCTAGCATGAGCCAAGTGTTACTTTGCTATTGGCTTGCCTGCATCCGTCAGCAATGCTGAGCAAATTTTCTTATTTGTTACTTTATGGTTACTTTGAAGGCTGCAGCTGCAATAGCTCCTTGTTTCTGTATTCTACTTATCTCTATACTTGCTCATAAGAACACTATTTCTTTGTTGAGCTCCTCGCCTCCCGAATAGCATTTAACCTTGATCAAATGCTGGAATTCCCCAGCACCGCACAGGTTCCATGTGGCCCTGTTTCTCCAAAAACTTCTCTACACTCGCCCATACAATTTTCTGTCTTTATAATCCAATCTCCTTTTCTGCAATCACATAGCTGTCTCTGGAGCAATCTGTCATAACCATATTTGCCAACTGATTTCTCACCTGCGTGCAATTCTGACATTAGGACCGCACTTCTTGCATCCACATGTCATCGCTTCTGGGTTAGCCTGAAGTATTTTTCCCTTCACGTGCAGTGGTTATTACAAATTATATGCGTGATAGGACGCTTCTTCCTCACCAGTTATACACATACCTTTCAGCAGTACTATTTCAAGCAATGTCCATCACTGTCCCCTTGCCTAAAGACATGGGTGAGGAATCAATATTTTCAGTTCTTAATTCTGAAATGGCATCACAGCCATTTAGTCTTCAGGGTTCCTCAACTTACACAGCTATCAGAAAAACAGATGTCTAAGTCTCAATTGCAAATTCTTTCCCATCCAACTAAAGATGGAACAGATTGTTAAAAAATTGTTGTTGGACAGTGCACAACTGAAAATGTCTGGTGGAGTGTAGGAATTTGTTGTAATAACCTGCTCCTTAAGTTTAAGTCCTTTCTGGACTTGAATCTACACAGTCTTGAAGATGTAAGTGCTACCTAGTATCTCTCAGGAACAACAGGGCTTTTGGGGCTAGGGAGGGCCAAGCAGGAACTTCTATGAGAGCCTTTGAGCAACAATAATGTTAAGTATTGCATAAGCAACAGCTAAGGGTGTTGGAAACTGTTTTCCTTTCCTCATCTAAACCATGCAGTGGGTGGTTAACAGCAAGCTTGCACACAAGCTAAGAACAGAGCTCTGGGACTATGTGGCTAAGGGAATCTTGGGGCCTGACCAGCTCATACCACAAAAGATTCCCCTCAGGCTGTGTGGCACATCCAGACTGCCTTATTATGATGCAGCTCTTATGATCTTGGGCTCCATCTCAGACAAGCAGTCTTAACCTTGTGTCAGACCCTTTGTAAATTTACGCTTCTCCAAAGGTTTTGGTGTGCATCAGGATGTTGCCTCTACATAATCTAAATAACACCAGCTGGGAGGAATTGCCCCTGAGCAATATCCCCATCAGCCTCTCTCTTGTGACTGAAGCACTTTGCCAACCATTACTTTAAGTGCCACGGGCCTAATCCTGTAACTCAAACAGCCATTTTCTTTGCCAGCGGGTCTGCTTCACTTTGCTGATATTGGCTGCTGTGATCTGCCATAGGAAAGCAGACTGAAGCTAGGAGACCTTAGAGCTGACTGAGCACTTGGATTCATCTTCCCAATGTGTTTCCTATATGGCTCATTACATCCCTTCTTTAACTGCTTTTAAAATGGGGATGTTTATTATATACATACTTCTCCATAGGCTGCAGTGGACAATATAAAAGATTTTTTTATTTATTCTGTGTGTGGGAGTAAATGTGATTTAGATTACACAAGGCTCTCACCTTTCTCCAGTTTTGTTTTATCTAAGGCAAACATTTGCTAAATTGACTGAGATGATAGTTGAATGCGTCTCTTGATGGGTAGTTAAAACTGAAGCTGTTTGGTTTTGTGTCCTGGGATAACTGCATATGGGGAGGCAAACCTCTCTGCTGGCAGCTGGGAAGGTTCTGTGGATACTACCTGTGTCTACCCTTATACCCAGGTACCTGGTGGACGTGTCTTTTCAATTCTGGCAGGGGAGCAGAAAAGGAGCAGGACTTGTCCAGAAATGTTTGAAGCAGAGTCCTTATCTTAATCACCCTTCTCTTGCCAGAGGTGAGTCAGAAGTGCACAAATTCTTGGCATTCTGCTCTGTGTCAGTCTGACACTGGATTCCTGTCCCTCAAAGACCTCATTTATCCTCACTTATATTTGGGTCCCTACCTTTGACTTTTAATACAGCTCAGTGGCTGTTCCATATATTTGTTCAGTGATAGGCACAAACAAGGTGTATTCATCTAGGTCCTGGCATAAGCTGGAGTTTGAGGGACATATAAATTCAAAGTTAAAAGGACAGACAAAATACATGGGTTTGAACATGCAAGGTGTGCAAGATTCTTCACCAGCTATGCTAAAGCGTGGATTAATTTTATCCTCATGACATGCTGGGAAAAGTCAACGCTTGATCCCGCTGAAAGCCACCATATGGCCTGGCTAGTTTTATTCCTTTCTAGAAGGAAGGGTTTTGGCAAACACAGTGCTGCTGCAGCTGGGAACAGTGCTTAAAATAACACCGAGGCTCCAGCTCAGATTGGTAGCCTTTGGCAGCTGCACTATGGATTGCCAGGAAGAAACTGTTTGCATCCTCAAACTGCAGGGGATGTTCCTACTGGTGCAGAAATATTATTCATTGCTAAATGCTTTGTGCTGTGCCAGTCTGGTAGGGAGGTGGATTTACCGTAAAAGGGCAGACCTGGGTATAGACAGCAAGTTTGTGCTGCTGTGAGGCTGGATGACTCAGGATGTGATGGTCTGTGTCCTGCTTAAGAACTTGAAGGACAAAATTTGCTGCAATGACTGTTTCATTTTGGCACTTTAATGTCCAAGAAAGTTTACCACATCTGCATCTCAGTGCTATGCTATGACAGGCTGAAAATAAAAGTTTCTTTTATTGGATGACCATTGGACAACATGGCAAAGAAACCTTGCTCAGAGAGGTCATTGGGTTTGATTTGCTTCAGATCCTGTGGCAGCCAGCAGCCACGCAGTCCTATGCTGTAGAGATTTTTGTTCCCTTATCAGTCACAACACAGAAGCTGCTACCCCACTCAAGACCTGTTGTACACATGAAGGAATTCTGGCATTACAAGCAGGGCATTGCACAGACCTGCTCCCAGCCCAGCCATGCAATGGCTTGGCAATCCATGGTTAGCACACACACTCCTCAGTTTTCCTTCCTGTGAGAAAAGGGCTCCTGCTCACTCCCAGGAGGCTCATGAGGACAGACACCTCTCTGTGGGAGTCAGGGACATTTTGTATGAAGCCCTAACCTTTGCTGGTAGGTGGGATGGAGGTGGTGGGTTTCCATTACAGCTGATTACATGCTCTTTTTGCTGCTAGTTGCCTCTCTCCCAGGCAGAACAGGAGGACGCTGCCCAGGGAGGCTAAGGGCACCTATTCCAGGGCTGAAAGCTTCTTGTCTTCAGGACTGTGCATTAGCTCCAAACAGCAGCAGAAAGTGGATGTGAACAGCACCTTACATAACCTTTCTGGAGCTTGTATTGGAAGACCTGGGAACATGTGTGTACTTTCTTTCCCGTTTTATTGTTTTAGTTATATTCCTTGCCCCAGTCCCTCATCTTTAAGAGTACTCAGCCCTTTTTTAAAAATAAATTGCAGGTTTCTTGCATGATTACTAGGCAAGAAGCAGTGGTGATGTGGCACAGTTGGTGCCAGTTCAGAGCAGATGAAAAGGAAGTGGGAAGAACCACACCAGCACATGACAAATCACAAGGGTCACCACGGGTGTCACAACTCCCATTCAACACCCCTTGTCACTCATCCAAGATAGCTGGCAAAAAAGCAGGGCTGTTCCCAGGGTGTTAGGTGAGACAGCTCTCAGGGGTCTGGGCAGGACAATGATCATCACCCTGGACACTGTGCAGGGTGAGGGAGCAGTTTGGGCTCTTCAAAGGGCCACACAGCTCCATCCGGGCAGATAAGGGCTGGGAATGGGAGTGAGGCTTAAACATGCCTGTGTCCCTGATGTCTCTGGCTGATAGAGAGACTTGCTGATTGTTTTCCTGTCAGGATCCACATGCCTCTTTGGCAGCTGAAAGATAAAAGGGCTTCTGTGGATAGAAAAGAAAACATCCAGAGCTTCCATCTGGGTCCTGCAGCCTGAACCACACTGGGGCAGAGCCCTGCAGAGAAGAGATGATACTATAAAGCATCTGTGGGATGGATTAGCTGAGCTCTGGCAGGCTGGGTGGGGAGCTGTGGGTCTGTGGGAAGCAGGTGTGTGCTATGTCCCTGCACCTCGCTGCCCTCCCCTCGTCCGGCACACTGCTTGTGCGGAAACCGCATTTCACCGAGGGCTTGAATTTTACAGCAGGCATTCAGTGATTTGACAGCGTGCAGGTAGTGCCTTCAAAAGCTGCAAAATGATGGCTTCCTCAGGAGCCCCATGGCTTTCGGTGGTTTTTGCCAAGCAGCCTTACACATAAGTCAGGAGTGAGTCGTCAGACATAAGGATGCCTGCACATCCAAGTCTGCTGACTGAGCACCGTGAAATCCTATCTCCTGTTGCTAAGTCTGGTAGCAATGACCCCCATATAGCCTTCCTCTCCTCCTGCTGCCATTCTGTTTCCCAGTTTCCACCTGACCCTCTTGGATGTGTTTCCAGAGCCTCATCTGCCAGCACTCAGTTTTGCAGCTTATGTAGCTGTGCCTTTTTCTGTATTTTCAAGTGGATGAGATACTAATTGGTGTAGAGCACATCTATTTCCAGCTGAGCTGAATTTTTGCATTTATAGGCACCAATCACAGGCTAGTTACAAGGTACAAAATAATAACCAAGGTGAGGGTATGACCATCACAGAACTGGGCTTAGCTCTTGCAGCTGCTTGCATTTGATTCTGTAATGGCTTCTCAGATTTCTTCTCCATTTTCTGTCTATCAAGGCTCATCAACTTTTTGTCCCGAGTACAGGCTAAGGCTTGTGCTGATTTTACCTGGCAGTGAACATCATGATTGAAGTACAGATTATGTGCTTCCACCTCCCCAAAATGTCTTCCTGGCAGTTCTGGTTTCTGTAAGTTGTTCACTGGCTAAATTACCCCAGTGAATTGTGTTTTACACATCTAGTAGGTGGTTAGAGCCACAGCACATCTAAAAACCAACAACTTTTACTTTCTCTAGATTCAAGGAGGAAGACAGATAAATGAAGATCACTGAAACAAATCACATTCCTCCAAGGAAGGGAACTGCATGTACACATGAGCACAAGGTCAGAGCCTCTAACACTGCAAGGCCGTGCAGCATAGCCTCACTCCTGGCCTCGGGTGCAAGGAGCTTGTGAGAGCAAAGCAAAGCCACATACTGAAGGATGAGAGGTAACTGGTATGCTGCAGGCAGGACAGCTGAGAGGCAGCAGTAAGGACACGAAACCACAGCGGTGCATGGCTGTGACCTCCTTTCCAGACGCGTGGCCTGAGGATCAGCAGCACTTGGCAGCTACACAGAGAAATTGTAGGGCAGGCATTTCTACATGCTCGTTTCCTTTCCTTTAAATACATTGTGGGGGATACTGTCATAACTTTGCTATATTTCCTGTTAGAATTGCTTTCCTAACATCCCCTACAAACGTCTGTGGCTGCAATTTAAATGAGTGCACGTAACAGCCAAAAAGGAGGGTATCTTGGTTTGAAGGACAGGTGTCTGCCAAGGAAGGAGGGAACCTCCCTTGGAATGGAAAAAATATGACCCCCTTCCCTCTGAATTATTATAACTTTGAAATTAAGGGGCTTTCAGGCAAAGATATGGGAAAAGGAATAACAGTTCTTTACTAGTATGTATAACAAGGCAAACCAACAACAATGACAGCAACAACAAACAGAACCAGACACCCAGTGGCAGCCTCTCTCAGCCGCAGGCCCTTTCCCCTTGGTGCAGTTCCGCTCACAGCCAGCAGGGGCGCTGGTGGCTCCCAGCCGGGCAGGGCGGCTGCAATGGTTCCCCCGCGCCTGCAGGGGGCGCTGTGGCGCGAGTTGGGCTGCGTCTCCCTCACGCGGTA
This sequence comes from Dicrurus megarhynchus, assembly GCA_013399195.1. Taxonomy (NCBI): domain Eukaryota; kingdom Metazoa; phylum Chordata; class Aves; order Passeriformes; family Dicruridae; genus Dicrurus; species Dicrurus megarhynchus. Next base: position 752,932 of record VXAD01003680.1, on the reverse strand, counting down.
ATGGCAGGCTGGCTGGATGGCAAAATGGGTGCAGCAGGAACCTCGGAGCAGCGGCTGGAATGGCAGGGACGAGCAGACTCCGCAGTAGCAAGTGAAATGTATCAGAAACTTTGCAGCTCTAGCAGGAGCCGCGGGGTGTCCCAGCAGGCAGGGGTAGCGGGGCTATAGTGTAGCAAAAACCTAGAGCAGTAGCAGAGAAACGGCAGAGCCGGGCAGTGGCAGCCCGGCTCCTGAACCCAGCCGGGAGAGGCTGCCTTGGAAGGGGCTCGGGGTCCTGAGTTTTCCCCTGAGGCACCCAAGTAGATAGTGAGGGCCCTTTCTAGTGAGATAGGGTTTTAATAGGTGGCAGTCCAACAGCTGCTCTTATGAGCAAAGGCTCACCCATGGCAGGAGAAGCAGTAGAGGGCTGGGCCCCAGTGGTGGCAGTGAATGCTCCCTGCAGTAAGCAACAGCTCAACTGTTCTCCTCCGATGCCGACAGCAAGAGAGCAAGAAAAGCCAAGCCTGGCCCCTCCCCCCCAGCCAAAATCTCGCGCTATCTCTGCCTTTCCAAAGAATAAACCCTCCAGGTAAGAGAGTAGCCAGCTGCAGCCTTCCCCCACCTTGGCCATTTCTTTTGTTTCTTAAGTATCGGTAGTTATTGTCTCCTAACAACAAATAGGAGAGAATTTCCTAAGAGAAAAGATAAATAAAAAAGGAAAAATCCTAACCCCCGACAGAGGAGAAGGAAGAGTTGAAGACGGAGAGTGGGAGAAGGAGATGGGAGGAGTTGCCAATTTAGGTTTTGAAAGTGGTGTAATTAAGGGGCACAGGAAGTGCAGACCAACTTTTTGTGAGTGCACTTAGTACCTTAAATCCAGGATCTTTGCAAACACTGTTTAATGTTCCAAGCAAGCCTCTTCCGTGGATCATTCAACAGTTTAGAAACTGAGACAGAAGGAGGTTTAGAAAATCTTTCTAGATGTGTAAGCTTTTAAGCAGAACTGAAAGTAGATCCTAGGCGTCCTGCCTCGTAACTCCCTTCTCTGGCCACAGCTCTCTTCTTCGATTTTCTGCAAGTGTTTTTCCCTGTAGGTGTACATTAGCTTGCTCTCTCAGACAATTGCATTCAGCTGTTAGCAAGGATAATAATATTAAAACAAAATGGCTGGATGTCTCTAGCGCTCTACAGGAAAGCACAAGATGCTCCAATAAGAGCAGCACTAACAGGAAAGAGAGAGATGCTATAGCTAGGTACTGAGTAATGTAGCACAAGAATGAGCCTTTTAATGGCCCATTAAGAAGAAAAATGACGTACAGAAGTTGAGGCTATTTTTTCGTTTTGATAATTGTTTCCTAAGAAAATGTTGCATTCTACCCAGAGGATCAGTCAAATGTTTTGTTGTGAGTTTTGCAGGCTTTAGCTATTAAAGGAAGGTTACTGGTGTGTGAGTGCAGAATGATAAAGCATTTCTCTTGGTCAAAACTTAAAACACATAGTGAATATCAGCATCCCTTAGCAGTGGTGTATGTTACACAAAGCATCTCTCAACAGCAGTGCTGAGCCCACACCGTCTGAGCCATTCACACCACCAGAGATGATCCTGAGATGTGTTTGCTGTCTCCTGACCTGTTGGGGATGGCAGGGTCTCCCAGCCCTTCAGAGATGTGCATTAGGTTTCCTGAGTCCCCCGGATCCAGGGATGCAGCCAAGTGCTAACAATCACTGGCAGACAGTGGTTATCCGCCACTCAATCTAGCGGGCAGGACAAGCAACCCATCCTTAACATCAGTGAGTCCTGAGGGGCACCAAATAATTTTAGGATCACAGCACACGGGGTCTTTGCTGCTTCTAGTTTTCACTGTATGTGCTAATATTTTTAATCCCTGTTCCCATTCTGGTCATATAAAAACAATCAGATCTTAATACCAGAGTCTCTTCTTCCCATTTTGCCCCTTATTTTACTCACATTTCAGGGGCACAACCCTGAGCTTCCAGGAGATGCCTCTGCAGAAGTCAGTATTGGTACCCCTGCATTAGTGGGTGTGGAGACAGGGAGACAAGGGGTTGGGAGGTTGCCATAGGGTGTATAGGGAGAGGATATAGAAAGTCTGAAGCTCTGCTGGGGAAGAGCTGTCATTTTCCCTTTTAGTGCCCTCCAGGAGGCCACCTGTATGCCTTTCATCCTCTTCCTACTACAGACTGGTCTTTTGCTTGATGAGATCTTGACAAGCCTGGGCTCAAAGTGTCCTTTTCAGGGCAGGTACAAGTCCTTCAGTATATGCTACTGGTACTTCTTACAGTAGCACGTTACACATGGGTGCTGCTGTCCTGGGGTCAGCACTCAGAACCTCTTCTGAATAAGCAATACTTTTAATAAATTAGGTAGAACTGATGTGATTTGATATCCTGGGAGGTAAGCAAATGCTCATTGCAAGTATAAGCTGGGCACATATTTCAATTGAGAACATCCTCCTTCCTGAGGATTTCATGTGGCTGTGATCAGACCTACATAAAGGACAAAGCTGGGCAACACCAGCATTTGAGGGGAGAGGAAACGTATGCAGATATGAAATCAATGAGATGCAGAAAAGGTAAGGAATCGATAACATGAGGTTTGTTGAAACAAAGTGTGATTGAACGTTTTGACTCCATGCAATATTTACCACTTGCAGTACTTTGTCCCAGATACAGGCCATGGTCTGGAGTTATCCACGGGCATTTGAGAATGCATTTTCTATGAAAGATGCCATCCTAAATAAAGCTGTATTGATTTAAATAAAAGGAATAAGCTTTACAGACGTGAAAGGACAAAGGAAATGCTGGTTGAAAAACAGAACCTCAGAAAAGGATCTGAGGCTGGAAATAGAGTTGCCTGTGGATTAACATCAGATGCTAACATAAAAATGGCAAAATAACGTTTGGTGGAGAAACAAACAGAACTTTCCTCATAACTAAAGGAAGAACAGTCCTGGTGTTCTCTCTACCCCTTAGGACCCAGCATAGCAGCTAAATGGCGTCAATGATACAGGAGACGTGGACTGAAGTCCTGAGCTGTCATTGTATGTTACTGTCCTCCACTGAGGGGGAAATGAGTGAGGGGACAGGAGCCCAGGGAACTAGAGGTGCCTTTGCCTTTGTGCACAGTGTATCCTGGAACTGCCCTTACTCTGGGAGCTTGTCTTTGATGCCCTTCTGCACATTTCACTTTGTGAAGTACCGGGTGTTCCCAACAGCTAGTCGGTTCTGATTTCTAAGTCTTAATCCCATTTAATGACCCTGTGATTGGCATTGTGGGCTGAATACATCTGTCTCAAACCCAGTCTTTTTGCTGTTCTAGCTCCAGTGGCAGACAGGGAAAGGAAAGTAATTTCTGACCTCCCATAAGGTAGTGTTACAGATAATATACTCTTCTGTATAGATAAGAGAGAGGCAAGTCAAGATCTTGGCACAACTTTAGATTCCTTCTCTCCTTATGCTCTTGCCCTCTCTTACCTATGTACGTTCAACAAAGATAATATTCTGGGCATCACTCCGATAAACAACCTCTTTGTACCAAAGAACAACAAAATATAAAAGGTTTTGCATGCTAGTCATCTTGCCTGAGGTAAGACAACAATCAACAATCTCCTTTGGCTAGTGGGATAAGTTTGAGGGAAATATAAAATAGCCCTAAAGTGTGTATGTGCCTGTGCATTCAAGTCCTTTCTCACACATGCACCCAAGTATGTGTGAGTTGGGGGAGGCACCCAAACCCAGCTCAGAACAGCATGTCCATTCTTTGTAGTTTCCAAGAGGGTGTTACAGCTGGCATTGCAGCAGCCACTGGAGTACAACACAGAACAACTGTGGTGTGCTTCTCAGCATCATGAAATTGGGAATTTAAAACTGAAACATCTCCTCACTCCTCATGATATTAGCACTCCTACTAACACTTGCTTATTATTGAATATAGTTCTAAAAAAGGCATTTTACTTGTGCTGAATTATCTGCAGTTCTAAGGAATATCTGGTTTTAGGCTGTAAGACTTGATTTAGATTAAATGTGATGACAAATGAAAAAATAGAAGCGAAGCATTTAGCTGCTGTCTGGATCATACTGCAATAGATTGCTTTCATAAGATGGCAGGTCTTCCTACAGCTAAAAAGGTGCAGTGCAGAGAGGATACGATGCAAGCTAAGATGAATTCACCATATCTCCCTCTCTCCTGCTAAGACAGTAGGGTTCAGGCTGAACTCCGGAAATAAAAGCTACCATCTATTTTTGTGATCGATTGTGGATATAATACAGAGCATGAAATCTGGGAAGGACGTTACAAACCTGATAGAAAGCCCAGCGGTACCCTTCCCTGTAAGAAATACTCCAGAAGTGGAAGGAGAGCTTGAAGGCTTTTGCTTTAGGAAGGAAAGGGCTCTGGTACTGTAGGCAAAATGTGCAAGGGGCCCAAAACATTTCTGTATGAATGAGGGGTGCTCTGAGAAGGAACATGTCAGGCTTTCTGCCCTCAAGGCTGTGGGCTGCAGCATTTCAGGGAGCACAACCAAGCTATGATCAAACATATTCCTTTTATTGCAACAGAACACAAGACGGTTTTTCAGCAGACATTCAATTATTGCACAAAATAGATGGTTGAGCATAAAGGGAAAGTTCTCTTTTTAGACAAAGCTACTCTTGCCTTGGAACTCCTGTAATCAGAAAATGTATTTGTAGCAGCTGGCTACTCCTGCCTCTGCAGGCTTTTTGAATCTACATCAGACTTTCAAAGGTACAGGTTTCTTAATGTGTTTCTGAGATACCGGACTCTAATGTCAGACTAAAGTATGTAACATATTACATATTGCAGCACAGGTAAATAATAAATAGCACCTTTCCAATGCTGTCGCCTTCTTAATAGGAGCACTAAAATAATGGTGTTCCTTTTCTGCTAAATTTATCACCCATCAGTGACTGCCAGGTGAAATCCATTGGTTATACAAGGAGTGACAATTTACACTCCCACTACCACTTCCTCCTTGCCTTCTGCCTCCCCAGCTGTCACTGCCAGCCCGGATGTCCACCCTGGGAGCAGCCACCATTCTGGGGACTTTTCTCCAGCACTGGAGCTGCCGTGGCAGAGCAGCACACCCTCTGCTGCTCTTGACACTTCGGCACAGTCCGTCAGTCACTTTCAGGCTTCTCTTAAAATTTGTCAGTGGCTCTTCTTGCCATGCTGAAGCTGCTTCTGATTCAGGGAGCTGTGTCCCTGTGCTTTGAAGGTCACGCTGGGATTGCCTGCCTGTGCTGTTCCAAGGGGATACCCTGCTCACCTGCTAACCCATCTCTGCCCTGGAAGAACAACTCTGTTTCATATGGTTAGAAAATGAAAGAATTAACCCTTTCTTGGTCATTTGGCTTTGTGCACCTTCCTTACCTCAAGTAAGGAGTTGGGACACAGGGGATGTCCAAAACCTTCATGTCCCATATAATGTTCCATTAACTTCATTACAAACGTGCCAGCGATATGGCAAACCCATGACTAATTGCAAGTGGGCATCAGGATGAATAAGTACAATGACGGTGCTGAGCAAGACAGATCAATGTTGATCCAAGAAAGCAAGCCACCTGCAAGCTTCCTGTATTAAACAGTGAGGTGTTTTAAGTAAAAATCTCCAAAAAGAAGTACCTGAAAGAGAACTAATGCAAAATCTTTCCAGTGATGGAAAATACAGAGGTTCTTGAATTCTCTCTATTGTTTGTGGAATTCAGCAGTAGAAACTGGTGTAGAATTTGCATGGAATTGAAATTGCTGTTTGAACTATCTCCTGCAAGCCAAATCAAATCAGATTATTCATCATAGTTATCATGCAAGTATATATGTGTGTGTGTGTCTGTGCGCCAATCTCAGAACATACTGATAATATCTGGGATGTTAACATGAAAAAATATCATTGCAAAAGAAATCTCACTGCAAAGTCAATGTTTGTGTTCAACCTGAAATATTTGCTCTGCTGATAGACCCAACTCGTGCTGAGTAGGCAGTTCTACAGCTGCTACTCCATGTCTGCATGGCTTCAGTAGTGCCACAACGCAGGTACAAAACGGGTTGTCTCATCTGCAACCACCCTGAAAGACAGACTGAGAAGTTAACTTGGGTTCAAGTGTCAAGGAAATTAAACTATCATAGTGTTTCCTGAGGCAGGGGCATTACAGGCAATGGTGTGATAAGCCAATTTTCTGTTGTCTCAAAGGTGACTATAAAAATGGCATCAGAGAGTTTCTGGTTTACTCTTTCTCACTTTGTATCTCAGAAGGTGATGGTGGCAGGATGGTATCTCAGAAGGTGAAAGCTTGTTCAATCTGTCTCTGTCACCAACAATACAATTTCTGCTGTCATTGCTTATGTGACCAGATAATGGAGCTAGGTCAGAGTGTTGGAAAGCTAAGAGTCAGTTTGCTGTGTTGCTTAGGCTACCTGTTTATTGCTACTCTACTGACTCCTCCAGGCAGAATCTCACAGACAGTCATTTGGATTCTTTCCCATTTAAACACATATGCAGGTAAGAGTAAATGGAAAGGATTTTCATCCTGCAGAGCAAACCCATGCCTGCAGAAGGGCCTTTTCTTTCTCTGATATCTAATCCTTTTCTTTGGTAAAGTAAATAATGAGACACTTCTACAGATCTGGTTAAGCCCTGAGTCCCTTTTTAAATGACAGAAGATCAATAATATTACTAAATCCATTAAACAATTCTTCACACTTCAGTTGTGCTCTCTCTAGGATATATGAGAAAGAACAGAAGGGTATTTGGCTATTATAAAGGAAATGCAGGATAAAGCCTCTTCTCATGTTCCACTTTCTCTCCCTGGCTTCAAGCCATCCATATCTTCCAAGTTCCCCATCCCTTGAATCTGGTTCACAGGTCAGAAATAGCCAGAGACCTGGGATACAGGAGGGATTTTGTCTTTCAGTCTCTCAAGCCAGGCTTGAATCTGTCAGTAGTATATGGAAGTTCTGGCTTTTTGTTTAATTCTGATGACAAATTGGCTGAAGTAGGTCTCGGTTTCTGGTTTAGTTTTTGATTTAGTGCCTGTTTTTTGTTAATGCTGCAGCCTTCTGGTCATCTTCATGGCTCTCCTCTGGATCTGCTCCAACAGGTCCATGTCCTTCTTATATTGGGGACCCTAGAGCTGGATACAGTACTTCAGGTGGGGGCTAAAGAAAGCAGAGTAGAGAGGAATTCATTTTCTTCCCAAGTCAAGGCAGACTAAGCTTTTCCTGTGTGATTTGATGAAGAACAGAGATGGCCTAAAGCTCCCACACTGCAGGCTGGGCTCTGTGAATGCTGGTATCTTTTTTCAAGCAGCAGTCTGAGGCAGGGAATCTCTTTCCAATTTTTAAAATCTGCTGTAGAAAGTTTTGGTGTCCGCAACATGACACATCTGTGGGGAATTAGCAGCTCTGCCCCTTCCTCCTGTCAAGAAAACCAGTATCGATGTGCCTCCCAGTCAGCAGTACTTACTGCTTCTAAAGCCTTATCAGTAATGGCAAGTCCTAAAAAAACTGGGGATACCTAATCCTCTTTCTCCACCAGAAATGGGCCCTCCAAATGAGGTAGTCCTTGAGTATCTCAAAGGTTAAAGGCAAAGTGATACAATAATTCAGAAAATGAAGTATGCAACCCGACATGCATCTGTGCTTGTCTGTGGTCTGATGTCACCACCAGCCAACCTGAGAGCTCCATCTGCATCCTGCTCTCCGCAACCACTCTGTAATTATGTCTCATTGTACATCACTTTTGTTCAACAACTCACTGGCTGTTTTTCATATCAAATGCATTATTCAGCAGCAGACTCTGTTCTTAGTCCTAACAACAGCAGCAGTAATACTTCATGCTCATAGAGTCCCTTCAAACCCACTACAGCTGGAAACATTATTTGTTGAGTTCTTCCATACTCTGCAACAGAAGATGGGGCTTGTTCAACGAAGTGAGAAATGGAGCTCAGCACAACTCTCTGATGTGGGCTAAGTGAGAGTGCAGAACTAGGAGAGAAGTCCCGCCTCTACTGCCCTACACAACTTGTCTTCTAGACTGAACCACTTTTCAGCACTGTACCCAATCTGTCAGATCCTCAGCTACTTTAATTAGCATGATTTCCTTCAATGCCTTGGGGAGATAGTGATATTTGTTTCTTACATGTTGATTAAAGATAGAAACACTGGAATATGTGCATTCCAACCCATGACCTATCAAGCCAAGTCCTTGGCTGCCCACACTTTGTCTTGCTAGGAAAGAGCAAACAGCAAGTCAAACATTCAGAATGTCTTTCTGGATGTCACTGAGCTATTCACTACCTGTGAGTAAAGAATAAAAATCTATGAAGAGAAGCCAAGCCATAATCTCCACTGAAATCTGGGCAAACTTCAACTAGCATTTTCTTTTTTTTTTTTCTTTTTTTTCCTCCATCTTTCATCCTCAATTTTCATTTCTGCTGAGCTTCACCTGGTTTTCTGTTCATGGTCAGGTGCATGAGCTGCTAAAAAACCAAGACATACAGGAGATATGGTAATTCAAATCTGTGGGCTGCACTACCTGTGACCTTTGCTTAGAAGGTTTTGAAAGAAACATGGATCTTCTGCCTGACTGGTGTAAGCTGAGGAAAGAGCTTGCAAGGTGTGGTGAACAGCACTTGATTTTTGTGCCATTTGTTCTTCAATGTTCCTATCTTGCTCAGGCATTATTAATCCTGCTTATTTTGGATGATCTGAGTGTGCCTGACTCTGCAACATAATTTAAAGGAGCAAGGAGTTGCTTTGCATGATGAAAGACACTGTGAGGGATGCTCCCAACAGCCTGTGACTCTCAGCTCTAAGTGTTTTTCATAGGTGCTAAAGTACTGCTGAGCTTGTGCAGTAGAACTTGTTAACAATGCTACAGAAGTGGATCAGGTATATTGATTTTTCTCCACCCAAAAACTGGTACTTTATGCTGAACCTTACTTTTGCTTCTTCTTAAAATTTGGCCACATGCATCCTTTAAAAAGCAGAAATGCAGATCTCTTCTTTCTATGGAAAAGGAATTGTGATGTCTGATTTTGTGGAATCCGACTGTTTCTCAGCCGCATGGGATGCAATTCAGTAAGGAATGTTGGCTGCAGAAATACAAAAGGATGTGATGACAACATAGAAGAACAACTGGAACGAGTCAAAGCAGTCTGGGGTGAGACCTGAACATGAGTCAATAATGTCTCGCTAGTGCAGCAAATATATAAGGAGGCCTATCATACGTAGGACTTCTGAAATAATGCTTCTGCTCTGTCTTGTGCTGGAAGGCCATGGCTAGAGAACTGCTCTGCTTTCAGCACTGCACTCCAATAAAGATGTAAACAACCTGGAAGAAATCCAGAGGAGAATGAGGAGAACAAGCAAGGAGCCAGAAAACTTGCTGAGTTGAAGAAATGTTGATGGAAGCTGAAAGGTCAGTCCTAGAGAAGAGCCTTTCACCAACGTTATAACTTACTGCAAAGAGAGACTAACTTTTTGATCATATCTACTGTAGCTGAAACAAGAAGTAATTGGTTTAAATCACTGCAAGGGAGACAATTAAAGCTGTAGTAAGAAGTCTCTGAACTTTTCATCTATGAAGGCAGTGATATTCTCTCATAGGAGGCTTTTGAGAACAGGTTAGATAAACATCTTTCAGGAGCAGTTTAACTTGATCTGACCTAATTGCCTTAAGGTAATGGGGCTCTCTTGAGGATCTTTTCAGGTCCTATTTTCAGAGCTGGTACTTCCTCAGATTTATAGTATGAGATGACACGGCTTGGTTTGGCTTGCTCATCATTAACAGAGCTGTGAAGTCCCTGCAGGGACTTTGTGTTTATACTGCTGAAGAGTGAAAAGGAGAGATCTAATCTTTTCTTAGACAGCCATCTTTCATTAGTTAAGTGAGTCCATCTGACATCACAAAGATGTAAACATCTGGGATCCCTAGAGATCCACATCAGTCTGTAGACTAATAACAGGTGGAGTGGAACATGGCTGTCCCAGAACACTGAAAATAAGAGGGATGTCTCTCAATGACAGCATATGTCTTAGAAGAAGATTCGTTGCTTGAGAAGAAAAGTGGAACTCATTTTATAATGGGAACCAGTATTGATGATACTGTGGGGTTCTTAATTTTTCTGTTGATTTGAATTTTGACTGTGTCATGGTTTAACCCCAGCCAGCAGCCAAGCCCCAGGCAGCCGCTCGCTCACTCCCCCACCAGTGGATCGGAGAGAGAATCGGAAGGGTAAAAGGTAGAAAACTCATGGGTTGAGATAAAGACAGTTTAATAGGGAAAGCAGAAGCTGTTCACACAAGCAGAGAAAAACAGGGAATTAACTCAGTGCTTCCCATGAGCAGGCAGGTGTTCAGCCATCTCCAGGAGAGCAGAGCCCCATCACACACAACAGTGACTTGGGAAGACAAACACCATCACTTGTTATGTCCCCCCTTCTTCCCCCAGCTTTGTATATTGAGCATGATGCCATATGGTCTGCAATGTCCCTTTGGTCAGCTGGGGCCACCTGCCCTGCTGTGACCTCCCAACTTCCCTTGCACCCCAAGCTTCCTCACCAGTGTGGCTGTACAAAAAGCAGAAAAGGCCTTGGCTCTGTGCAAGCCCTGCTCAGCAATAACAAAAACATCTGTATATCATCAACCCTGTGTTCAGCACAAATCCAGAACACATCCCCATACCAGCCACTAGCTCTACCCCAGCTAAAACCAGCACACCGTGTATGCTGTAAGTTACAGGAATTTCCTAACTGAGAGTGTTGTATTCCCAACTGCTGATCTGAGAGTCAAGCTATGCAGTTACCTGTAAACTGCAGATTCAGACCCTATTCCTGTGTACAGCTTTTCATCTTCTGTCATATGGAAATAGTTTTCCAGACATCAATCAAATCTCCCAGACTGACAGCCTGTTGAACAGCAACTTGAGCAGGTTGAGGTGATAACTTGAGTTTGGATTGCTGTGACATGTTGGTTTGGTGATGCTCAAGGCAAGCTTTTCTCTTGCTCAGCCCTCCCATTTTGCTGGGCCACTGACTAACTATTTTTCTGTGTTTATATGGAAGCCCAGGCCTGTGTGACACAACAGCAGGCAGGCTTGTCTGCCACAAACATTAAGAAGTGATAAGCTGAGCCCTTCTGAGCTCCAAAAAAACCTAATGGATTTTTACAGTTTATTTGCTGATGTTTGGAGTCCTTACTACTGAGGTTTTAAAGGGATTTTAGAAACCGAGACCTACCTCTACCTCAGTGTGACAGTGTAGTCCCAGCACCAAATACTGGAATAGTCAAAACCCATGAGGGTTGTTAGCAGTGGGGACATGCCAGTCTGCCGTCAGCCCTGGCTCTGTGACACCCCCTCTGCAGCTTGGGGAGCTGATGTGAGGGCCTGACCTCTGGACCAGGAAAGGGTCACGCATCTGTTCTGCTCAGCTCATGACAAGACCTGGCTTTTTGTGAGCACCCAGGCTCAGCCCCCATATCTTGCTCAGCTAGAGGCCATCCAAAGGACCCCATGAAAGGGCTGGCATCTTGGCTTGTGTCCTTGGGCTCATATGCTGTCCCTGAGTCAATGCTCAGAGCCTGCCAAGAGGCAGCTGAGCCTCAAAGACAACCTACTGAATTCAGCAAGCTGTTAGTTTGGATCTAATTCAGCCCCAACAAAATGCGGGAGACCACCTCTGAGTGAGGAATATGCCATTTGTATACGGCCATTTCTCTAACCAGAAGTTTGTAGGAGGCAATATGAAACAGCTGGGGGTTTATCTGCAGCCAAAAGTTCTGCTGCAACCCAGTACTGCTGCTGTGGGAAGTGGAGGAAGCCTGCAGAGGCTGTAGCTCTATCACCTGCTCTTTTCAGGGAGCCAAAAAACACAGTCCATCGTGCATGTGACTTTCCCCTGAGGCTGTTCCAGGCCATGCTAAGCTTTCTTTGTGCTGCCATCATGAAATGAGAATAACACTGGCAGCCAGATTGGCTGCCAACCATCCATTGTTGGTTAAGAAAGTGAAAATCCTTTGTTCCCAACTGTAAATTCTCCAGCTGTCTTTTCTAAGCAAAATCAGAGAAACACTTAGTCAATCTGTTTCATCCTGGATAATCTGAATATGTACTTTTTTCTAGTGGCCATTAAAACACATTTTAATTTTAGTATCACATGCTCAACAACAGTTTCTATGTAGAACATGAGTTAAAGAAGCTGCTGCAGGAGGAACCAGGTGCACCTACATCTGAGTTTGGACCACTGCTTAAGCAGAAGCACTGACAGCAAAAGCTCCCCCCACCAAACTGGAAGAGCAGCCTGCTTTTATGGACAACTTTGGCATAAGGGCTGGAATTTGAAGTTATCAAGAAAATATCAGCCTTGGAAAAAAACTGTCATTTGCTTTGTTTCGGGGCTCAGAATAACTGTCCCAAAAAAACATAATGAAGGTGGCTTACCACTTCCAACTAATTTAGGTCTTAAAATGATGACCCTGTTGTCCCTGTCCCCCCAGCCCTGATGCTGCTGTCATGTGTTAAGAAATACATCAGGATAAGGCATTTGGGCTGTCTCTTGGCTCACAATACTGAAAGCAATACAAAGGCAAAAGAAAGGGATCGGCATTTAAAGACCCAGCAGACAGCCACTCCTGAGGTCTCCTTCTTGTGTCCTCAGGATGATACTGGCCTCACTCTTCCTCCGTCTCCAGAGTCAGAGCTATGGTAGGGTCTGGTTACCCAGATGCCCAAGTCCTACTGGGATGGGAAGACTTGCTATCAGCTCTATCTTTTAATTTTTCTACTACATTCCATTTTTCTTTTTCCTCTTGCATTTCACTCCTTGTGTCTCCCATGCCAAAAACCCGTCCTGTGCCCTGGAGTCAGAGCTCCTGCCAGGTCCTTCAGACTTTCAGGTAAGGGTATCTGTGCCTCTTTCTCCTTTGTTCCTTTTCCCACCTAAACTGTCCTTTGAGATACTCTCATTCTGCTTTCTTGCTCAAACAGGATCCCAGACTCCGAACTGCATGTGCTTTTATTGATTTGTCATGAGAGTTTTCACTCAGGCTGGCTTTCACATTCAATGAAGCTCTTGCTTCCCTTGGTATACCTTCTCCTTCCTCTCTCTCCATGGAGAGCATGTATAAGCCATTATGTTCACAGCAGGTTCATCACCAGAGAAAAGTCTGCAGAACTGGGAACTGGTAACAGCAATAATTGACAACCAAGCATTTGCCCTGCTCTCATTTCAAGAGAGTAAAGTAGTTGGGAAGAACGTGTCGACTGGCTAGGTGGAGCAGGTCCTGCTGTGGTATGGACTGGGAAGCAGGATGTGGTCAGATCCAGCTCTGTCTTATACATTTCTGCCCCTAGGGCTGCACCCCATGGTCCCGTCATGTGCCCACCCACATGCACATTCACATATGCATAGACTGAAGAGTGCCTCCATAAATGCTGGGGAAAAAATCACTGGTCGAGATGATTTAATATTAAGTATCAGTTCCATTATTAGTAACCAGGTATTTTTCCTTTTGTTTTGAAGTGGTTTTTTCCTAGGCAGAATTCTTTATAGAAAGCTGTTCTGTCATCTTCAGTGCTCATATTTTGCATTTTAGATGCCAACATTACACAAAGTTAACACCAAATCTTTACAGTACTGAGGTAAGCTGGGGTCTAATACCAAAAATGTACAGTTTCAGATTAATCACAGTTTTGATTTAAAGCTCTGACAATAGACAAGAGAACATATGCTCATATGCTTCTGTTAGCTCAGCTCTGAGGAGAAAATAGTACAATGCAGAGAGTACATGGGTGATTCACCCTTCCTCTGAGCTCATCTGCCATCTCTTCCGTAGGCTGTGGAGCATGACAGGGAGCTCTCTGAGTGCCCTCTGTATGGATAAACAGTGGTCCTGGGCATTCTGCACGTGGGCACATGGAATCACTGAAGATCTGGTGGCACTACTTGTATGAGAATCTGTGTTGGCCCCAAAGCCCCAGCCAAATTCCTCTTTTTATTTCCTGATGCCCTTACAGTTCCACCTGGCTGCATTACAAATTATTTCCTAACCAGTGATGGGGAGTCACCCGAAGTAGCTACCAGCTGGCACAAGCTCATGTTCCCTGCAGGCAAAATGTGGTGAAGGGGAGCCCTCTGGAAGGAAAAGCTGTGGAAGTTGGTTTTGCAGAGCTGCTGCTGTGTATAAGACTTGGCTGGCAATAAAGGAACAAAGGAGGCTGTGGTAGGGGGCCTGTGAAGCCTCTCTTGGAGAGCAGCTTCAGTCACCATGACCATGGCTGAATAGTGCCAAATGTGCCCCCTTGTCTGTAACAACAGTTGCTTTCCAAAGGATAAGGAGTGAGCATGAAGGTACAGTAAGAAGGTACTTTCCTAGGCACTATACAGTCTATTTATTTCCTGATTCCAGACCACAACTGCTACTGGGAAGAGTTGCTGTAGGCACTGTTCTCTGGGCTGAACAGAGTTTGAGCTGACCCGTGCTGTGACAAGAGGCAGCACCTGTCTATGGGAAGCAAAGGAGAGGGAAGGTTTTCCCCTCCCTCCATCTGTGGGACCACTTACATGCGCTTCCATCTCACAAGCTGCTAACCGCCTCAAAAGTTACGTATTGCTAGAGGTTTCCTCTCATGTTCTTATATATCCATGAATTTACCTTCCTTCAGTTGCAGCTGTGGGAGGAGCCAGGACAGTGCCTTATCTTTTCATCTCCCTCACTGAGGCAGCATTGAGGCTGTTGTTGGGGGGATGGTACACCCCGTGGCACCGTAGCAACCAAGGAACTCCTAAAGAGCAATCTCTGGAATCCACCTCTTACCAGCTGCAGTGATCTTAGTAATTGGTTATGCAAATACATGGATAGTTTTAAGAAAACGGATCATTTACTGCACCCTCCCAAGCATCCCACCTGGGGGGCACATTAGCCCACCACTGTTCCTCCTTATTTAAGTAACTCCTGCTCAAGCCTCTAAACTGCTGTGCAGATCAAGATGTTTCACCACAGAAACTTGGGAAGAACATCAATGTCCTTCAAGGTGCAGGAGGAAAGGTGAATAAACAACCAGAGAAGAGGGATTGTCAGCAGGTCCTGTGTGAATTTGGTTTGATTTCACCTTCACCCAGTGCATACCC
Source organism: Dicrurus megarhynchus (assembly GCA_013399195.1). Classification (NCBI taxonomy): domain Eukaryota; kingdom Metazoa; phylum Chordata; class Aves; order Passeriformes; family Dicruridae; genus Dicrurus; species Dicrurus megarhynchus. The sequence continues at coordinate 737,788 of VXAD01003680.1, read as the reverse complement.
TCCCCCTTCCCTTCTGCTCCTAGGAAAAAGCAAATCAAAAGGGTATCATCAAGGGACTGAGCGTAAAGAAAACAGTGCAGACAAACCCTCTGGAGATGTTATGTGAAGCATGAGAACACAGCCACTCCTGGGCCTGCTGGCTGTATTTTGGGGAGAACATTTACACAGATGAGGCTTGCAGAGGAATGCTGGGGAAGCTAAATGGACATGCACAGCTAAAGGGGTTGCTCTGCACTCAAGACTCTCCTTTTCGTCTTAGAGGCTCCTGGATTTCACTAGCAAGCAAGAATATCCAGACCTTTGCCTTCCCATCAGTTCTGGAAACTAGTCATACCCTCTCCCTAATATAAACAAAGACTTCTCCACCCTGTTCAAGCCACTTTTGCCAACGGCAACTGTTAACACACATTTGGAAAAATTCCACAGCCAGCACCTGTTTGTCCTCTCCTTGCACTTTCAATAATGATTATGCTGCAGGAAGGAAGCCTCCCCCTCTTTTGCCCCCTCCAACTGGAAAGATCACATCTAATCTTGCTGCCTTTTTTCCCTGCTGCGTATCCTGCCAAAACTGGTTGTTGTTACGAACTGCAAATAGTGTGTCTAAGCCTTTGGTCAGTTTTTTTCTAGTTCAGTTATCATTCTGCCCATGAACCTGGGTTTGGCTCATATTTTGCATCCCATGATCATCTCATCCCTCTCTTCTTTCATCCTCTGTTCCTGCTTGCTGTCCTACTGCTCTGCCTGGCACCTGCCATTTTGTTCCTGCTGTTTTACCATGTGATGGATGAATGGGCTCACTTCTCATTGCACTGAGGACATTTTAGCCCTGCTGGGTACAGGCAGGGGCCTGTATTCATTCCCCTGTGTACTGCTTGTTGACATACAGATACACCACCTGGTTGAGCTAAAGCTTTGTTTGCTTTTTTGGGGTTCCAGGATGTGTATCTTCACATTGCTACTTGACTGCTCCACAGAAACATACCATCAACTTGTAGTGGACATGGCTACCTCCAGCAGTGTGTCTCCAGCTCCCTACAACAAGGTCCGTGTAACTTGGGTGGAATTGGGTGGCCTCTGCCCACACCTCCACGTCTGGCTGCTAAGGACCACTCACTGGAAAAGGTGTGTACTCTATTTTACTATGGATCCTGAAGGTCTTGTTGTGTATGTAGACCTCTTTCTTGGGGGCTTCATACCAGATTCTCCCCTCTCCACCTGATTCTTATTTCACTTTTCCACTCTTCCACTTCCTGTTAAGACAGTTCTTGGACAAAACTACAGGTTTCTCCCTTAGATGTTAAATTCAGCAGTGATTATGAGATAAACTTGCCTGTGGTCTTTTAGGGCCTTGCTTCTCTAGAGCTGAAGAGCTCCTTGATGAGCTGGATGTCAAATATCCCTTCTCTTTCTTTTTGCAGAAGACAAAGCATTTTAGAATGTTTCAAAGGCTCTTTCTTATGCCCCTGACACACACACAGTAGAGGTGACGTGTCTGCACATCCTTCCAATTAGACTGCATGGCAAAACTGCCTACTATTGTGAGAGTGCAGTCCACAGGAATTCTGGTGGCTTTGGTGGCATTGCTGCTGTGTCTCTCCTAGCATGTGGAGGGCCCCCAACCTGGACTGTTGTCTGTAATTCTCTCAAACTCAGTGTCACTGCATGAAACAGTCCTCAACTCTGTTTTCTCTTTGGTGGCTTCCTTCTTCCAGCCTCTGATGTGAGTGTCACTGCTTACGGGTGCTCTGGCTGTCAGTGTATGTAAGGACAACAGTTTTCTGAAGAAAATAGGTTGTTGTGTAGCACCCGAAGGCTCTCTGAGATCTTTTTCTTATGTACATTCAAAACCTTCCCTCTTTCCCTCACCTTTTGCAGTGCTCCTGGAGGGAAAGATGCTGAAAACTGAGAAGACTGGAGCCTGCTGTGCCCTTTTTGTATTAATATATACATAGCACTGATGCAGTGACAGTGAGGCCATTGTGAGGGCTAAAATTGTTCCCAGACAAAATGACAGTCATGTCCTTACATCTCCAGTGGCTGGAGAATGCCCTTTCTCTTACACTAAGGTCATGAGTAACAAGCCTGTCTCTGTTTGCCTGAGCTTTCCTGGGGCAGAGACTGTTTGCGTAGGTGGTGTCCTCTTCTCCTGCATTGCCTGCAGAATGAATCCTCATTTCATTCCTAGTGAACGGACACATGCAGCTGTGGGATGAACTGTCATGAGCAATATGAAGAAGGGGAGAGTCACCTCTATTTGAATTTTTTCTGTGCTGTGATGTATTTAGGATATAGAGGACTGCATGCGCCTGAAAACCAGCACCTTATTAACTCTTGTCTTTTATGCAGTACCAGGTACACCTTACGTGCACCCAAGCACATCTCTGCCTAACCTTATTTTCTGGTCTGGTTAACAACCACTTACAGAATTTCCCTCATTTGTCCTCCCTGTCTTTAAATCATCTTCCTAGCAGCTGTAGTTCCATTTATCACTTAGGTATCTGTAGTGATGGGCAGGGGTGCTTCCTATTTCTGACCCAGATGTGTGAACCAAGGGCCATCTGAAGAAGGTGACTATGCTTCCTCCAGCAGCCCTTTCCTTTACAGTAGCTGCACACTGTGTTCCCAATTCTGGGAAGCAGCTGCTCTCTACCACCCACCTGAGGGACATTCTGATGCCATCCCAGCTGATCTAAGTTTTACACAATTGAGGTAGGTCTGCCTTATTTCAGAGACTTGTATGCGACTTTCAGATGGTCTCTTCCCCAGCCCCAATGTGAACTGGATGTGTTCCTGTACTAAAGAGTATGACTGAAGTTTTTTCAGAGACAATGGCAGAGATTTCATCAAATCAGAGAATCATAAATATCCTGAGCTGGAAGGCACCCACAAAGATCATCAAGTCCAACTCCTAGCCCTGCACAAGGTAACCCCAAGAGTCACAGCATGTGCCTGAGAGCATTGTCCAAACATTTCTTAAACTCTGTCAGGATGGTGCTGTGACCACTTCCCTGTTCCAGTTGAGCCTGTTCCAGTGCTCAACCATCCTCTCTGGGTGAAGAACCTTTTCCTAATATCCAACTTAAACCTCTCCTGGCACATCATGCTGTTGCCTTGGGTCCTGTCACTGGTCACCAGAGAAAAGAGATCAGTGCCTGCCTCTCTGCTTCCTCTCGTGAGGATGCTGAAGACAATGAGGTCTCCCCTCAGTCTCCTCTTCACCAGGCTGAACAGACCAAGTGACCTCAGCCACTCCTTAAAGAGCTTCCCCTCAAGGCCCTTCACCATCTTTGTAGCCCTCCTTTGGACACTTTCTTATAGCTTTTTATCTTTTTTATATTGTGGTGCCCAAAACTGCCCCCAGCACTCAAGGTGAGGCCGCCCCAGTGCAGAGCAGAGCGGGACAATCCCCTCCCTTGCCTGGCTGGCGATGCTGTGCCCAATGCTCCCCCAGGACATGGTTGGCCCTCCTGGCTGCCAGGGCACACTGTTGGCTTATATTCAATTTGCCTTTTCTCTTGATGTTTCTCTAACAATTCTCTTAAATTTTGGCTGGAGAAAAATGTGGCTAGATACCACAGCTGGAATGTGGGATGCCATAGCCAATTGTCTGTAGATACATGTCTGCTGGGACCAAAGCACACAGCACTTGGCCAAACTTTGTCTGTTCAGCTGTTTCAGTTTCTGTGTTTCAGTTGAGGGCCAAGTGAAGTAACTGGCTACACTCACTTGACGCTGACCACCATGGGATGAGACTACACATGTATATCCTGCAACTGGGAACATGTCCCTGTGGGCCACTGCTGGGGCAAGTCAAACTGAGAATGTGTTTGTGGCACTTACTTATCCCATTACTGGCAGTTTCAGAAAGGACCTTTGAGCCAAGGAGACAGAGCTCTTAGAGAAGGTCACACTGCTGAGAAGGTCTAAACAGGCCCTCTGGGCTGCCGAAATAGGCTCCAAAGCTGTTGGTCCTGCCCTGTTGTCAGCACCACAATCTCCTACAAAAGAAAAAAACAGGACACAGGAAGCACCAACACAAGGTAGGAGAATCAAGACCTCAATCCAATGTACTAATAATACTTAGCACTGTACATCACTGTACTGTTACTTACAAACATTAACTAATACATCCTCACAACACCCCTGCGAGGTAGGGAAGCAGTATTATCCCTAGTGTACAGATAGGGAAACCGAGGCACCGAGAGGCTAAGTGACTTGCCCAAGATCACACAGCAAGGCATTGGCAGAGCCAAGGTAAGAATGGAGACATCCTTTGTTCCCCACCCCATGCTGCCCCCCTACTAGATAATGTCTGTCTGGACACGGGGAACCCAAGAGGCTCCTTTGAAAAGCAATGCCTGGACTTGTTGCCTATGAATAATTTTTATTTGCCTTTAATGAATTATTTCACAGTTTTTCCCTCACACTGTACACCATGCTTTCACAGTCCATTCAGCGCTCTGTGGTAGCCCACAGCCTTCTCCTCCGGCACTGGGACAGCTCTGCAGGGGGTTCGTAGGGTGCTCTGTGCTTTCATCAAGAGGATGTTTAGAAACAGTTTTCACTGACATTAGACTGGGAGCATGTGAGCTCTCACTGGAGACCAATAACACACACTGGAGAAGCAGGCAGAAGAAACTGATGGTAAAAAGGCATTTGCTGTCCCTTGTGGAATGACCAGCAGCTCTCTTGGTTTCTTAGCTCTTCCAAGCTCCAGTGATCACTCAGAGCAGAAACCCTCTGTCTCCAACTTGCCTGGTCAGGAAGTCATTGTTCTGAGGGTTGCTTCCCTAATAGGTAATAGGCAGTCAGTTCAGGACCAGATAGGTCCCCCAGCATTGCCTACTCCAGGTGTGTGACACTGTCTGGGAACAAGGCTGGCTGTAGTTGTTGTGCTCTTTTGCCATGAGGAAGGGGTATTACCATGGTTGGCAAGCAGCCATATCCAGCGTCCAAGTGTCTTTCATTTCAAAACTGGTATTCAGTGAAGAGCAAGGGAGAGTGGATGGATGAGGAGATGAGGATGAGGCAGAGCAAATGGGAAAATCCACCAAATGAGCTTCTAGGAAGGAAATGTTCCCCCTTGGGCACTTCAGCTGAAGTGGCTTCATTTTCACAAGGTTTCCTTCTCTCTCTGGGAACATCTGCTGAGCTTCATCTCTGTCAGCTGGATGTATCGTATGACATTGGTATCTGCAGGGAAAGAACACACACACAGGTACGGTGGTTACACAACTCCCTGTGGCAGACAGAATGCACCTCCATCCCTAGTACATCACAGGGGAGCAGCATGGCTCCAGGTGTGTGCTGGAACAGCATCATTTGGAAGGGGCTCTGAACCAAACCCAGAATCTTTGGTTTTGGAGAGCCTGGTCTGAGTTGCGCTCACCATCCCTGTTGCTCACAATCTTGCCTCAGCTAGTTTTTACCTTGTCTCTGATTACTCTTGGTCAGCACAGTTGAACTCACACATCTGAAACTATCCAGATCATCCTTGCCTGTACTCGTGGAACGATACCTCCACTGGCTTCTCTTCCTGCAGTGCCTGCATGCAAGCCCCTATAGGCATTTTGTGTACAGTTATGCTCTGCCTTTTCACTCCTATTCTATCTACAGCCTATTTCACTCTTTTCATGTTTTCCCATGGTGAATAGAATTGGGAAGAGCATCCTTCACATTGTCTTTATACCCTTTCTTCCCTTACATTTTCTGCTTGGATGTCCTTCCACCATGACACTCTATCTGCAATTTTGTCATATGCTATATGCTGCATACTCTCCTGTCTTATCCTGTCTAATGAAGTTCCTAGGGGCACAGAACCACTGATGCATCCTAGTAGAACTCTGTGATATTCCAGCATTGTGCAGGTGGTAAGCTGAGCCTTCTCTTTCCTTCCAGCATTTCAGAGCATCAACCCACCACACACACTATGCTTTATCTCCTGGCCTCAGCCCTAAGGGAACCTGTTCACCCTGAATCACAGGTTGATCTAAATGAGAACGTGTCTCCAGACAGAGCCAATGATTCTGCAGTCATGGTCAATCCTCTTTTAAATCATGCTGATTTCTATCATGAGGGTAACTTCACACACATGGCACCCACAAAGTGGCAAAAGCCATGTAGTACTAGAAGCAAGCAAGTAAAAACACAGCCACTTTCACTTCTGTATTGATTGAAAAATGGTTCTTTGCTCAGAGCCTTGGTCTAACAGCCAGCCAGGGCCATCTTGGTCCACTGAAGTTATTAGATCCTCAGAAACCAATCAGAAGCGCAGTGCAATCCAATCAGAGGGCAATCTTGCCTCCTCCTCATCCAAACTGCAATGTGTTCCATACCAGCTAGGGAAATGAGAAGTGCTTCAGCTTTCAAAGTGATGACCAAATTACTGGGAACATGTCCAGCACTAGTGAGTGTGGGTATTGCACCCCACAAAGCAGTTGAGGGTGCAAAGCTTCCTTTAAAGATGAGGATATCTCTGTTGTGCCCTCTGCCAGTGCTGAATCAGTGTGAGACGGATCAGTTTCCTGCCACACAGAGCTATCCACAAACATGCCACATGGCATCTGTGGGCTGTGGCCATGCTGTTGTGACTTCTCAAGTTGTCTCTGGTGAGGTAGGTCTCCCTGCTGAGTCTTCTGCAGGTTCATCTGCGTCATCCTAGGCACTCCAGAGGGTGGGATTTGATGACTAAGCTACTTGACCCTATTTGGGACATTTTTAATGAGTTAAGAAGTTCTGCTGTTGCTTCTGTCAAACAAGAGGCACCAGCATCCTTGGCTGTTTATGCATTAGCATTTCTTACCAGCCCAGCAAATTTTAAAGCAGCTTTTTAAAAAACAGAATTATTTAAGTTGTGCAGCCTCCTGTAATGAAGAAATTCAGTTGAGGGGGTAGCCCTGAATTTTAGGCTTAAAATGAAATGGGTGCAGGTGGCTGACTCACTCCCAGCAGTGTAAAGGCAGGGCACTCAGCCTGAGCAGAGTCCTGCTGTGCTGCCTGCATCTCACTGTGACCTCTGCTCTGTTCCCTCCTAGGCTCTAATAGGCTGTGCTCTGGGTACACATCCCTGCCACCGAGGTGCACGCTTGCAATGCCTGCCTGGTACAGGTGAGAAGGGATAACTGTATGGGCATGTCAGGAAATCCCACCTGCCTGGGCCCGCAGGGACTCAGCACCTCACTGAGGGGGCAGAGGTGGGCTCATAATTGGGAAAGGAAAGGCTGCCAGCCCCCTTTGGCTTTCAGGTAAGGTAGTGACTGCTGATGGCACAGCTTCACTCACCTGGGAGATTTCCACATGCCTGGGAAGCCAGGGGCAAAATAATGTGCAGCTTGACAGAGGGTGGGAGACTCTCCCATTGCAAGCTACTTATAAATCTCTCAGGCTGGCTTTGGCATGTTTTGCTCCCTTTGTGAGGACCATTATTTTACCAAGGAAAAATAATGAGAGCAGCTCTCTGTTTACAGGAGTAGAGCCCTGTCTTTGTCAAGTTTTTTCTACCTCTATGTATTGCACCATACTAGCTCTGCCTTCAGAAATATTTCAAAGCTATGTGTAAATGTTAATGAGAAGACTCTCATCTCTCAGTGGAGAAGAAATGATCCCCTTCGGCTGATGTGGAAATAACAAGTAAGAACAACTCAGATGAGGGGTCAGACCCACGCAAAGAGGTACCGGTAGAGCTGCAATGGGAACGTGTTTCCTGGCTCTTAGGACTGTGCCTGTGTCCCTCTGCAGAGTGGCCTAATGCCATATTAAAGATCATTTCTGCTTCCCCTGTAGCTTCAGAGCCCAGTTGCTTATCTGCTGTTTAGACACCGTGGCCTGGGTTTTGTTCCCAGGACTTCTGAGTGGCAGGGGTGCAGGAAGGCAGTGCCCGAGTGCAGCCACGAGCCTGCCCCACACAGCACAAAAACCATCTGGTCTGGGCAGCCCACAGGATGTCTGAATGGGGGCTCCCAGCACAGGGACACCAGGGAGCACTGCTTGACATTACCAGGCCATTGCCAGCTGATGGTCTGGTCTCAATCCTAGTCAGTCCCTGCCCTGACAATGCAGCCCCAATAGGAGAGGGCTGAACAAGGCTTTGCAGCAAGGTGCATGTCTGGCTGCCCATTGCTGCACCAGCCTCTGGACACAGAGCCATGGAGGGCTCCATGCATGCTTTACACGACTTAACAGCAGCTTCCTTCTCCCTTAATAAAAGGGTTATACAACTATCTCGTGTTATTTCCGTCTGCTTTTGTGATTTTTGTTTGGAGGTGGCACAAGAAATCAGGCCAAATCCAACCTTCCTTCACCCTGGGCAGATAGTGAATAGCCATAAGGGATCTGCTGTGCTGCCACCCCTTTAGAACACTAAACCCCTTTGCTAACTAATCCCTCTTTACCATTCAAAATCTCTCCCACCAAAGAGAATAACTGCCAGTGATGTGTGCCAAAAACATTCCTTATTAGAAAAAAAAGAGAACACACAGAACATGACTGCAATAATAACCAGTGAGTCTGGTGAAACCTCAGATAAAGGAAAACAATCCCACTTTGCAGATGGAGACATTGAAATTCAAGACATTGACTTATTCCAGGTCACATAATAATTCTTGGTAGTGTTACTTGATTCCAATTTCTGCATTTTAACAGTGACATCCTTTCTTACTGCACATATTCTTTCCCCCTGAATGCCCTTCAAGTTTTCCATAATCATAAATAAAACAGTGGAACAACAGCCTTGAATGGTCTACAAATAACAGGAAAGAGTCTCTGATGCAAAGCTGAAGGCCAGAACTGGGTTTTGTATACATTAAGGGCCTTTAGGGACACTTTCTGGTATGTTTTTGTAGCAAGTGGTATTTGAAGTTGTTGCTGTTGAATAAATTAGTATTTATGTCAAGAAGCAATGAGGAATACCAAATAAATAGTATCACGAGGAGGGGGGTGGTAAGGGAGCACAGAAACACATATTTAAAAAATGGAAGCTAAGTGGTTCAGCTAAAAGAAATTTTTCACATCTGAGCCTAGTCAAAACTTCAAGGTTAGAATAACTTATTTTCCACTGACTATTTTTCTCTTGCATATGCTTCTCCATTTCCTGGTTCTGGCAAGGGCTGAAAGCAGAAGGGCACAGCGTAAACTAAAATAAGCTGAACTGAGCTTTTAAACACATTTGCTCTGGGAGTGTGGGGTGCACAGCTGTGCTGTCAGACTGCCCGGAGCCCATGGCCAAGCAGAGCAGATGGGACCAAGCACCCTTAGGGGAGGTGGAAGAGGAAGGAGATCCCAGCACACTCCCAAGCACATCCTCCCTGATGGTTCTCCAGGGCACAGACACTGCAAGAGCCCTGCAGGGCCAATGCCTGTAGGACATCAAGCACAGCCAACTCCGACAGCCTCTCTTCCCTCCTCTAGTTCAGTGAACATCAGCTCCACCGTGCTCCTCCAGGACCCAGGCTTGCTCCTGTTTCACACCCAGTTCTCACTCTTTCTTCTTAGATTCATCTGAAGAGCTGCTCTGTAGCAGATTTTCTTTGCACGTGGCTTCCATTTTACTTTCTTGAGATCCTTTAATTTTGAGTTCTACAAAATCCCTTTCTGTTTAAAACCACAGTGTTGTTTTATCTCCCTATTATTTCTGAAAAATAAAAGCACCATCTCTGGCTCACTCTCATCTCTGGCCTTTCACCTTTCATCTCTTTCACCTTTCACCACCTCCACAGCTCTTTAACCTGCCTTCTGAGGCTGGGCAGTTTAGCATGAAGATGGTTGCTCTGGCAAGGCTAAGTTGTTTGGATATATAATTTCATTGCTGTCCCCAAATGAACTGTATGGTTTTGACAGATGGATGACAGATACTTAACAAGCAATTGGCTGATTTCACAGCAAAAGTTGAAGCATCCTGATGAATGCTTTGTGGGTACATGTCTGTCTCCTTAATCAAAGCAGAATACTAACCCTTTACTGAGATGGTGGAAGTCTATTGAGGATGACAAATAGTTTCCTGGCATTGCTAAGGGGAAAAAGCTTTTTCTCAAAGAGTCAGAAAATGTAACGTTTGGAATACACTCTTTCCCCATCCTGCTTTCGTCTTCAAAAATAAGTTAGGGAGGAAAAGAGAGGCAGAATCCGCTCCACACCGACAGCACTCCAGCAATACTGCCATCTTCCAGGTCATGCTGCAGCCTTGGCAGCGGTTAATCTTTGGGCACTGCAGCCCTGCTGCACTACCCACAAGTGCTTGAAGGAGAGTCCAGCAAAGGACACACAGTGAGTCATGCTCATTCCTGTGGAAATCAATGCAGGGGCAGACGACATCTCATGGAAAGAAATACAAAAGCACTCAGTGCAAAGCCACATCCCTGCCCCCCTTCTCATACCTGTCGGCTGGCGGGATCTTGCCTCTTTTAGGTAGTAGAGGGCCTTGTTGAAGTCACCCAGGTGGTAAAATGCCACTCCTGATCGATAGAGCGCCTTGAAGTTCTCACCTTCCTTCTGCAGCACTTTGAGGCAGTACTCCTTGACCCGCTCGTAATTCACCAGCTCGGCCTGGAGCAGGCAGGCTGCAGGGCATGGGGATGACAGCAGACAGACAGACAGACAGACAGGAGAACATTAGTGCTGGATTTCCCCCTGTTCCCTGCAATCTGCACGGGAGAAGAGAGCAGCTTAGGTGAGGGAAATGACTCAGCCCCGTGATTCAGAAAGGGTGCAGTCATATGGATTGTTTGCCAAACCCGATTGTTCGCAATTTAAATACTAATGCTTCTATTTTTGGCATTGCAAAGCAAAGGGATTGTCTTTACTCCGGGGAGACACACAGGCACAAAAAACACTGGAGGAGAGAGGGAGAACATAAACACCCCTCCACAGCTCTGGAATGCCACACAGTCTACTGGCAGTGGCTGGCTTAATTTGTAATGAAATTGCTTCTCGGACTGAATGCTGGAGCTCTGAAAAGTGCTGAAAGACAGACTAACAATTATCCAACAAGGAAAAAGAGGGATAAATTGGATCAGATTTGGTATTTGGCTTAATCCAAGGCTCTTACATTTAAAGATAATATGTAATTGCCTTTTATCCAGCAGATCCTGTATGGAGTTTTGCTATAGGAAACAAGAAGGGGCTCTGCCCTGTTGGAATGTGCTGTCAGCAAACCAGAGACACCTGGAGCTGTTACAGGGAACAAATGTGCTATGCTGCCTGCTTCCTGAAAAGCATTGCAACACAGTTTCATTCCCAGAGGTGAGTTCTGCCAACTTCCTAAAGGAAAAGGCAAACAGTAAATAAACAACATGTTGAGGGTTCTGTGTGCTGAAGGACAATTCTTACATAAATGTCTAGGAGTTGAAGAAAATTTCCACTGTGAGTTTCCCACAACGAGGAGTGATATAAAGGGGAAAGGGGAAGATCCCTAAGCCATGCTTTACAGCCGTGCTCATGGCTTTCTGTTGTGCTTACTCCAGTGGGCTAAACTTCACACAGGTGACCTGGACATTAGGAATAGCTTGGGGAACACCGACAAGAATAGGACATGGTGCAGTCACAATCTCTGAGGAAGTAAGTAAGTTGTGCTGCAACACAAGCCCATCTAGTGCTGCAATCCAAGGCAACTTTGGGAATGACACAATTTGGGGAAAGAAGGCAGAATGCCACTACAAGGATCAATTCAGAGGCTTGCAGTGTCAAGTGCCAGGACATGGAGAGAAATTTCCCACAGCAGGTGGTGTTACTCCATGTGTCTCTGGCAAGGAGGAGACTCAGTGCTCCTGGAAATCCAAGTCATCACAGGTCAGGTGTCACCAATGAACAGCCAGACTTCATTTTTTGCATGGTAACTGCAGCTGAGAGGATATGGTGCTGGGTCAGAAATATGATGCAGTTCTTCATCCCCTTTCCCCACACCCCTAGAGTAAGCCCTACAACCCTCTCTGTATCACACTTTACTTCATGAGAAGGAGATTGGCTAGATGACCTCCAGAGATTCCTTCCAAGTGAAATAAGTTCAAATTCATCATCACTTAATGTGGACAGAATATATTTCTAATCCAAGTACACCTTCAAAACTTGAACAGCTTACTGGGAACAATCATAAACAGGCTTTTATCATCAGAGCACTGATGCTAGAAATGTATTAAACAAGGACTGCAGAACTAGTCCCACTGCTTGTACATTGTTTAAGTGACACAGACATTACTAATGAGAGCTTTGTTCCATTTGCTTTAATAATGGAATGTCAATATATTCTAACAGCTCCTGCCATTAATGTGCATAGGTATTTTGAAAGATTCTGATAATTTGCTATTTGATTGCTGGTTAAAAACCACCTATGTTTCTAAAACCTTAATGGCATTTCCTTATCCAGAGTTTGTCCTTTCCTATTTGTCACACATTGATTTTTCTCACTCTGTTCCTAATGGAGCTTGAAACTACTGTGCCTTGTTTTTCTTTATTTTTTAAAGCCATTGAAAAGATAGCTGTGTAAATTTACTGCTGGCTTCACTGCCCTGGAAACAGGATTGATTTGTTTATCTGCTGACCAGTAGCGTGTACAGCAGTGGCAGTAGCTTTCTGCACACTGCCAATCTGAGCCAGCCTTTCACGTTCTGTGGAACTGCCTTTCAGAGCAACTAGGGGGTGGATTTCAGTCTCTCTGTTCATTTGCTACTTGGTATTTCCAGTGAGAGTCACAGAAATTATTCTGGAAAAATGACAGGCGGTCTGTTCACGTATATTAACTCAGTAATTCCATACTGGATGTGCTTCACGTATTGGTTTAAAAGAAAAGAAAAACTCTCCCACATCCTGCTAATTCATAAACCCAAATGGGTCTCCAGATATCCAGCTGGGTTCTTTCTGTGACTCATACTCACAGTAAAGCTTCTGCAGGGCATCCCCGCTAACCATGCACGTGGCAGGGAGAAGTCAGCACCACATGGCCAGCAGGAGAGACGTGTGTTTATCTGAACAAACCGAGCAGATGGATGTGCAGGAAGCAGTTCTGCTGGAAGAGTTGGCCATTTGGAGACCCAGTGTTGGAAGCGGCTGTTGGAAATGAACGTGGAGGGAGTATCTCCCTTATAAATATTTAGACATGCATGCTTCCAGTTCTTGGTGGCCTGAAATGATCTAAATCAACTGTGATCCAATGAAAATATTGAGGCTGTAAGTAATTCAGCTTTCAGAAATGGAAGAGACATGGAATCTTTGTACTTCTTACCTAATTTTGTCAGGGGAGAATTGTTTTGAAAACATGTTGTTTTCCTAAACAGACATGCAACTCTGGCTGGGAGTGTTTGTTTACCATACACCTTATCACCCTCCTAAGTTTATAATAGGCCCCCAGTGAATCTCTCTGAGGAACAGAGCTCACTCAGAGAGACCAAATCTAGGGGTTTATCCAGATCATCATCCTGCCTTCTCGAAACTGGATGGGCTTGATCCCGCACAGCACCAACTCTAGTGACTCTCTGGGGATTAGAAGGGTGCCCTTTACTTGCAGATGCAAACTACAGTCACCCATTCCCTGCAGGTCTCCTTGTCATTGTAATACAGCATCTGGTGATTACATCTGCCCCCCTCAGAAATGTTGCTTGCCCTGCTTCCAGCAGCATGCGATGGTTGTCCATCATATTTGGTTATTGTTCTCAATTTAGCAGCTGATTTGTTGTGTCAGCTTAAGCAATATATAATTCTNAAAGGAAAGGAAAAAGGAAAGGAAAGGCATCTTGAAACTAATGGGTGAAATGTGCAATGGGAACAGGGGGAAGGTTAATGCTATTAGCTCCAGAGGAGGGGCTCTGTCTATCACTTCCCAACTGACTGCTGATGTTTAAGCAAGGAAATAGGAAATTTGGCTGTTTTTCTTCACAAGAGGAATGTTAAGTATAGATTTGTACATTTTAATTTGTGCATTCAAATCTATGCCAGCCAGCTCCATTTGAGAGGTGCAGTATGGATCTGGTACCACCAGGTAAGTGAGCTAGTTTCTATAGCCCTGTTCAGCACAAGGTTGAGCAAAACAAAGATTAAAGCACCTGTAGGGCCAAAATACATCTACACCTTTAACCTTTACCAGCAGCTGTGGTCAGCAATGATGGGAAGTTATAACTAAAATCCTGGAAGTTGAGGGGTTTGGATTCTACTTTATTCCACCCTGAAATAATTTTGAATTTCAGAGTATCTTTCGGGAAGCTGCCAAGGCTTGACAGGTACCAGTGAGAAGGGATCCACGACAGCTTTTTTATTCCAAAGCCTAATAACTTCAATTGTTTAGGAAACATCACTACATTTCTATACTGATGTTTTGTTTAGCTTCAATTTACTAGCCACATGTTACCCTGAAAAGCCTGTGTATCCTTGTTGCGTTGGTACTCTGAGACTCTGATCAAGTCCTTCATCTTCTCTTTATTAGCTTGTATAAAGTGGCATCTGGAATCTCCTACTAAAAAAAACACCTTATTTTTCAGCTTTCCTTACTTTTATAGCTGTTCTCCAAACCCTCAAAATGAAGTTCAACTGAAAGTGCTGTCAGTCAGCATTTACCACAGAAACCTCTTCTATGAGAATACCTCTGCAGGTTATGCAAAAAACTCAGTTTGGCCCTAACTTTTGGCTTCTAATTTTGGCTAAGAACTAAGTCTGGGAGTAGCATGTCCAGGTTTTAACATGGAGATTTTGAACAACGATATCAAAAGCCTTGCTTAGCTGGCAATTTTCACCAAAGGGCAAATCTTCATTCCAGAACAATCGTCCAGACACTTTTTATACCAGTGGCTAAATTCCCATTGTAGGCAAGGCTCAAGGCCTATCCATGTGTCATGGGTTAGCATAGTTTGAGTTTTTGAGGAAAGACTCCTTCAGCCTCGGAAGTGATTTTTTGCACAGAGGTGCTTACAGTTTCCTCTAGACCTGACCTAACCAATCAACTGGCTAGTTGGAATATTGACAACTTCTTTAAGCCACTTAAGAAGCTTGGTACGCCTCTGTGATACACATTTAAGAACGAACAGAGCCCGGGAAGCTCTCTCTGACTTCCGGCCTTCGGACAGGTAACTGGGGGAGGCCCGGGGCACGGCCCAGCGGGGCCGGGCCCTGCTCGGCCCGGCCGGGCCGGCCAGGAGCCCACCCTGGAGCGGCCCTGTTCCATCTGCGGCCCGGCCCGGCCCCCCCCCAGCCCTGCTCCGGCCTCAGCTGCTCCGGACGGGCCAGGCCCCCCTCACCCACTGATGCTGCCCGGCAAGGAGAGATAAGCGAATTCCAGCTGCAAGGCCGGGTGAGATTAACTCTTTTAGTGCTGTAAGATTTCTCCAGAACAGATGAAGCTTCCAGACATTCAATCCTCTCCTGAGTCAGAGGAAAAGGACAGATGATGGCACGTGAAATAAACAGCACAGAGACACCAAAGTCAGCAAAGAAGGAGGAGCTGAAACCCTGAGAGAGGAGAAAGAGGAGATGCTTCTCCTGGAAGCTGAAATTCTCTTGTAAGGCTGTGGTGATGGACTATAATATATATCAGTGTTCCCGTTGTAATTTCATGAAGCATGGTGGGGGGAGGCAGAGCGTTCAAAACCGCAACCCATGGGTAGAAGTACCTGTGCTGCATTAAGCAACTACTGACGTAGCTGTGATTTATTGAGAAGTTTTAACAGAGAGAGTTGAAAGTGAAGTAGACTCTCTCGCTCCCAGAGGAAGGCCTCTGTGCCTTTTCAGTTGAAGGTGATGAGGACCCTCTTGCTGCCAGAGAAGAAGGGGGCCTCTGTGCCTAGAGATAAAGATGCACCTACAGACAGGTGAAAAGAACTTTTGTTTTGAAGGAGATGAGGACCCTCTCACTACCGGAGAAAGGGAGGACCTCTGTTCCTAGAGATGAATATGCACCCACAGATGGGTAAAGAGAACTTTTGTTTCTGAACAGCTCATCCTTAAAATGGTACCCCATTAGCTAAAGATGAAACCCTCGAGCAGTTGTGGGGAAAGCTGCAAGTTGAGGGAAGGGACTTTCACAGGCAAGGAGAAACCATTCCGGGCGGCCTTGCTATGACACTGAGCCACAAGAGAACTGTTTAACTGTTTTCGTGTGGAGATGTCTCCATAGCATGAGCAAGAGGGACTCCTCTTCCTAGGTGGACTGAGAAAAGTTCTTACAGAGATGGTAAACTGACTCTGGAAAACCTTGAGGGTTGTTTTTTCATGTTGTTGGTGGGAGGAGGAGGAGAAGGTGGGGGGGAGGAGAAGTGTTCTGAGGGTTTAGTCTAACTTTTTTTTCCTGCCTTTTAGTTCTGTTAATAAACTTCTTTATGCTTTTAAGGTTTAAGTTTTGTGCCTGCTTTGTTTTTCTCCTGGTTCTTATCTCACAAAAGAGAAATAAGTAAATGATGGGCATTTTGAACCAAACCACTACACTAAAATTGGTGTTTCTGCCCGGTTACCCAGACTGTACCCGCTACACCATGTTACAGAACACTCAAGAGAGTGGGCCAAATTACTGTGCAAGCAGCATTAGGGCTGTGCAAGCATCCCTACCCTGTGGCATGCTCCTTGGGCTCAGCACATTGAGACGAAAATGCCTTTGCCTTACAGGAAAATCTTGGGTTGCAAACTCACATTTCACAAGCTCCCGTCTTGTTTGCTATCACTCAGGTAAGCTGGTTGCACTGCCTAATTTTAAGATTTTCTTGTGCCTTTCACTGTAAAAGAGAGTCAACTGCTTATAACTTTGCTGGTCTTTTAAGTTTATGGGCCAAAATATTCCACATGCAATATCTGCCCTTGATGTCTTCTTTTGGAAAATGTCGGACAAGCCTGTTCAAGCATTTCTGAAAAACAGGCTAGGGGAACATAGCTCATTTTTCCCTTGTTAAAGATCTCTGGTGACTGCCTCTTTGGATGCATCTCATGCCCTCATCGTTTGGCTTTGCAAGCGGAAATCTGGCAGATATCCTTTGTGTCAAGCAAGTGCCTTCTGTTATCCCCAAGGTAATCTTTAGCTGGCCAACTGATAACCTTCTGAAAATAAAACCCAGTATGGTACTGCATATAGTACTCTGTAGAAATATACTTTAGAATCTGGTACCCAAAATCCTTTGAATATTCAGTCAACCCTGGGCATAATCTGATCTAGAAAAAAGTTGTGATTTGAAAACTTTGAGATCACAAAAATCTCTTTTTGGCTCACTGGTCACAGGAATAAAGAGCAGAAAGTGGAAACCAAGCTAAGAGGTGTTGCTTCAGTTGTGACAGAAAGATGGGGGGGCAGAGGCACAGAAAGGGGTTTCTGGTGGAAGGGTTGTACGACTGAGAGCTGAGGTCTATTGGGGAGGTGAAGTCTAAGTGGAGATTTATAGTGGGGAAGTTTAGAGTTTGGGACAATGTACTAAGGACATAGTACACATTGCAGCCAGCCTGGAGACCAAGAGGAGCATTTATAGCAGCAAAATCCAGGCAGAAGAAACCAGCCTCCCTAGCTGTGTATGGCAGCAGCATGTCTAGCAGATCACTTAACCACAGTCACATCCTGGCTCTGAATCACCTTTTTCTATGCTGGGATATCACCAAGGGACACTAACCTGCAGTGCTGAAAGGTTGCCCTTGTAAATATTCCCTGGAGACCGGAGTAGGTGTCCTATACAGGAGCTAATGGTAAGTCATGTGGTTGAACCGCTCTTATATACCTGTGCAAAAAGGTCTGAATCCAAATGTCCTTTATTTTCAATTCTTAGAAGGAAAAAACCTGTATTGATTTGTTTAGTTGCAATGCAGAGAGAAGTAGCTAAACTAATTACTGCTTAAACCTGAAGTGCATCTTCCCTCTTTGCGGTATTTATTCTTGACTCCAGCACTGGAGTTTAACAACTTATGTGGATTGTTCCTCTTTAGCAAGTGCTAGGTACTCTAACCACTGCAAACTCAACCTGTATTTCCCAAACTGACAGTGTCATTCCCAGATATAACCACAATTAAACTCTGCAAAATACTTTGCTTTCGGATATGATCTCACCCTAAGTATAGCAGCCAGCAGTTCACTTAAAATCTGTTTAATTGCAGGAAGATGGTTCCTATTCTTGCTCTGGGGTTCTACTTTAGGAAACATGATTGATATTTTAATATAACTGCTTCAGGGTTTTATTCGGGCATTTGATTAAGACCTTCATATATCATTGAACAGGCTTTGTTCTCACATCTCTTTAAGACTCAAAATAACAGGGCAGACTAAGAGAGTCCTGTATTTCAGAAGGCTTAGTATCCTTCATGGTGATGCTCTCCCTCAGAAAAGAAAACATGGTAGTGACAAGTTCTGGTTTAAGCATCTGGAAAGAGAAATTCTTGGAATATCACAACAACAATAACAAAACCCAAATCAAACAGGAGGCACCGGGGGGGATGGGGGGGTGTGAAAAAAAAAAAAAAGTGTCTTGGAATAGACAGCAACCTTCTAACCATGCCACTAATGGATGTATCATTAATCTCTGTTTGCTGCAGACTGTGTAAATGGTGTTGACAAAAAGCACATGGAGTTTACAATGTCCACTGGAAGAATTAAAAGGGATACCATTACTATATGAGACTGAAAATGTCAGTCATGTCTTAGTAATTTGAATATAATTAACTTCTAAAATAAATCAGGTAACATGTGACTCATAAGATGATGTTGAAAATGTAAAGGGTTATTTTAGATTTAAAGTCACCTTGGACTTAAATACTGTAATTGTAATATACAGCATAAAAAGAACTGGCTACTGGAATGCTTATCCAAATTTCTCTGGATTTATTGATCCTGAGTTTGCAAAATGCACAGGTTACATGTAGAAGGCACAGCCCAAGTTTTAACCTGTGTTTTAACTTGTGTTAAATTTTCAATAAATTGGCACTAAAAGGAGCCATATTACCGTGTGAATGTAAGAAGCCTGTACTAGAGGAACTGAGAAAAGCATCCATATCTCCACACAGCTCCATGTGTTCTGTGCCTTTCAAGAATGCAAACCAGCATTCCTCAAAAGAGGACACTTACAGTATCTTTTTTTTTTCAGAGAAATGCTGCATGCAGTTTCCCTACTAGACTGAGACACTAATTAGGATCTACAGTTTCCAAACAATCTTCCATTAAATATTTCTCTTCTTTCTCTATAGTCCAAGCTTGCAAACAAAGAGGATTTTCTGGCTTCTCACCAATAAAAAGCTAATTATAGACAGCTTGATAATGTCTGGCAATAATCTGATCAGCTGACTCCTAGTTCCCAGACAATCTTAATGGGATGAAAAGGGAATATCACAATGACAGTACAACTTTCCAGCCAGTGGCTCTCATTTATTCCTCTCCAGGTACCAAAAAGGCCTAAACATGCCCGTATGTTTCTGCTTGCAGGGAAATGTGTGTAAAATTAAAATCCAAACTGTATGACAGGTTGCCTCTCTCCATAGGGAGGGATTAATGCTAAATGAAGTGTAGATCCACAAATGTTTGTAGAGCCCAAAGTGAGCCACCTCTTCCAAACAGCCTTCTCCTTCTCCTCAGCCTGACTCAATTTGTGAACAGATGCCAACTGTTCCTCCTACCATCCTGGCCGTGCTTTCCTCCAATACATAGCATGGTCTCTTTCAGCTCTCTGCTGCTCCTGAGTCCTTCATACCTCTTCCAAAATAAAGATCCTGACTTCATCATTCCAATTAGCTCTTCTAGGAGAGAGAGAGGCAGTAGTAGTGACTGAAGCATGCTGATGCTTCCACCATGGTACACATTAAAAGGTATTTAGTAGGTCTCAAAGGAGCTGCTGAGCCTGTGTGTCAGGCTTTTTGTGGCTGGCAGCCCACCCTAGGACTAATATGAGCTGTCAGAACAGATCAGTTTAACTTCAGTCTGTGATAGGGTGATCAATCTTGAAGATAAAGGAAAAACAGTAGATATCTTGGCTTTTACGCTAGTCAAATGACAATTTTTAGTGACATTTTTTTAAGCAAGTTGAAGGAGCACAGTCTAAATGAACAGACTTAATTCTGTTAACAAAATGAAAGGCAACATTAAGTAGAGTTTGCACTGATCTGTCCTAGGCCCCATGGTATTTGGTATTGTCAATACAGACCTAAATGACAGACTGCAGACTGTCTTGTCAATTTGCAGATAACTCCTAGATGTGAGGAGCTGGAATCTGTTGGAAGGTAGGGGCAGAATTCCAAAGGACCCCCGCAAATTGGCAGTTGTGTTCTTATAAAAACAGGGTGCAATTCAACAGGGGCAAGTTAAAGGTCCTACAGATATGCAGGGAAAAAAAACCCACTGTGTAAGTACAGCAGGGGAACAGGTAGTTGGAAAGCAATTCTGCTGAAAATCCACAGGAGGACCTTGACAATAACAAGTGGTCCAGAGAGGACAGGGCCTCACCAAGACAGTGAGGGAAGAGAGGCTAACCCTATTCATCTACATAAGAAAAAAAGCAACTCAAATGGAAAGAAGGGTATAAACAGGAAATCATCTGTTCTCCTTGTACTCAGAAAGTAAGAAGAGGGCTTACATTTCAGCTAGGAAAAACTTTATAGCCGTGAAAAGAGTAAAGCTTTGAAAGAGACTGCTTGGGAAAGATGTGTAGGTTTCTAGCTTTGCAAATACTTAAGAACAGCTTAAGCAAATGTTACCTGGGATATGTCTTATCTGTACACTTGGACCACCCATGGGTAGGGATAGAAGACTCTTTGACAGCTCTTCAGTCCCATTCTTGATTGTCCTGTAGCACTCAGAGCATGAACAATCCTGGGTTGTCCTTGACAGCTGCCATTTTGTGCTAATTCCTATCAGCAGGTCCTGCTGGAGGACGTCAGAGCAACATCCAGGCCAGACATGGGAACAGGTAAGCATTTAAGAACAGCTGGCATGACTGCAAGCCTTTGCTGTGTTTATGTTCCCCTATCTCAGACTTCTGTAGTTTTGAAGATCCTAGTTATTTAGAAGTGTTCATTATTTCTGTAAGATGATTCTTAAGCTACTTTAAGGTAAGTTTGTGGTGATTTGTGCTTCTTTTTTGGCCCAAATCCAGTGATGTAATACTGCAGTTTCCTTTCACAGGGCCAAGGCTTTGAGAAGCAAGGAATTTCAGCCAACTTTTCATATGATCCCCATAGCCTCTGTTTTGTAAGAGTATTTTGACCTACCACTTCCTGTAGTTACTAGTCCTTCAAATCAAAACCAGAGGCTTACTGAAAATTCTTGGCTGTGGTAATATTAAAGCAGTAGTTAAAATCTAGATGTCAAGCAAAGAAGAATTGTCTGAAGCCAAATTCTGCCTCCAGCTGTATACCAGCAAATCTTTATTTTACCAAAATAAAGAGCTTCACATGGAGATGATCTTCATATTGCATCTTCTAATCTGCGTGCCTTTGTTTTTCTCAGCCAGGAGAGGAAGGAAGGATCAAAGTCCTATCAATGCACTGGTAGAGCAAGAGCTTCAGTCAGGTTTTAACTACTACATCATTTTGATTCTATAAATACTAGCTCCTACTGCAGCCACATCAGAAGAGATGGAAGTTCCTTCTATTTGTTTTTGCCAAGGCTGTTATTGTTGATCTGCCAGGTTAAATACCCTGGAGGTTTCCTTCTCTGTGACTATCAAGTAATCTTTGACCTGTCTTTATCTTTTAGAATCAGTGCTCATCTAATCCAGTCTAGTCCAGTCAACTAGACATGTTTGGCCTTCAGATCTGTTCCAGTTGCTCTTTTTTCCACTGCCTCTTCACTGCTGTTTGCTTTTGCTCACCTTGTGTTGCTTTACTCTCTTTCTCACTGTGGCACCTTCTCTACATTGCACCCTTTCCTCCTCTGGCCCCCTGTTGCTATTGACACCCACTGAAGGGATCTTGTCTCTTGACTTGTTTTCACAAGGGAAAAGTACACAGAATTTTATCAGAGATCAGCAACACCAGACAACCATCTAGTAAATGTCTGGTGTTCAGCAGCAGTCAACTCCAACAACTACTATCAAATATTTATAACCCTTAGTGGAATGTATTAAACACTGAAATCAGGGTCTTAATGGAATGATGGTATTTTTTCAAAACCTGTATGAGACAAAGAGGGACTTCTGTAAATAGGGAAGCACTTTGGAGGATGTGGGGGATTTCAAGCTGCCTTCTCTGCTGAAAAGCATCCTTTGCTTATGCTGGTTCAAACAACTGACAGCAGTACTGTGAAATGCAGCTGGAACAGCTCGAAGGCTTTCCAATGAAGTCACAGACAATTGTGCAGGCCATGATGGCCTCAAGCCTGGCTTACTGCAGCATGCTGAGTTTGGGATGAAAGCTAGCACTTTATCCTGTACCACAAACAAGCCATGATGACGTGGCTGGATAACACCTGTGTGCTGTGCCCTGTGGTGGCTCACGGTTCACCTCCCAGGACGTGAAAGAGCTGACCATTGCAGAGTCTGCTGAGGGGTGGAAAGCAGGATTACCATGTAAAATTGATAGGGACTGAAATGCTTTTGCATTTTCCTTGAACTCTCCCTAGCTGAAAAGATCCATCTGGCAAGATGGAGATGTCAAACGAGGAGGAATATTTCCTTCATTAAATTAATTATTCATTCATGTTTTATCCAGGTCCAGTGTAGCCCCAAGCCTTCCCATTTTAATGATGTTTTGAAACAGAGAGGAACCTTTATGGCCTTTGTGGGAGGGATGAAGAGGAGAACAAATGACAGAATCAAAGAGGCAGAGGATGCCCAAGTCAACTGTTTTCTAACTAACTGAAGAGAGGTATAAAATAAAGTTCTCAACTTTATTTTCCTTAAAAATGCATGAAATAAACTTACAGAGAAGAGTGGTTTGTCAGCAACAGCAAACTAACCCTGCCTGTGCCAGGCTGTCACCTGCCTGAGCTTTGACAGACCACGTAAGGGCAGTTTAGGCGTCACCCTGTCGTGCAGTTGGGCCTCTGGTGTCCCTGCATCTTCCCTGCCCTCCATTTATACCATAATAATTTAGTATCATTGATACATCTGTCTTCCTATCAAATTGAACTGGCCAACAGGTTTGAAAGCTACTGAGAGGGGACTGACAGGCAGACAGCAGAAAACATATGTACTTATGACTCATTTCCTTTGGAAATCAGGCTGAAAACGAATAAACTAAAGACCAGAGGGATGATTCAGAATATTATTTGCTTGAAAAAGTCAGGGGTTGAACTATGTAGAAGCATAAACCAGTCCCCTAATAAGATGTCTGCTCTTTAATCTAAGCTGTGGCAAAGTGCTTCAGGTAAAAATCTCAGATCACTCCCAAAGCCTTTATAAACCACATCTGTACAATGAATTGCTGGCAGTGGAAGAATGAGGTAGGAGTGCATGTCTGACTGGGGCTAACTTCCACCCCAATAGAGAGGCCATATTCAGGCACCAGGAACACCAAAATCATTGTACTGAATCAGTACATATTCTCTGTCTTGACTGTGCCTTTTTGATTAAGCTGAGGAGGGGGAAGATACAGTGTAACAATTATGTGAGGAAATGGGTTCTGCTGACAAGGATATTGGTCAGAAAAGAGATCACTAGTAGAATATCTCAGGAATTAATTTCAGAATGGAGCTTGTTTAGTACTTTATTAATAGCCCTATGTAAAAGTCAGAGCGACCTACTGACTGTCAAGTCCAACGATACTGTCAAAAGGGATGAGGATGACAATGTGATATATAAAGAACTACATGACCTGGTACAAAAAAGTAAATTTATTTGGAATAGAATTTGGTGATACAAAATTTAAGACCATGCTCTATAGGACTACTAAGAATTTTTGCTAGAATTTGTCAGCTCATGAGCTGGAAAAAAATGAAGAGGAAAAGGATGTGAATACGCCAGCCGATCAAAGAATGACTGAGTCACTTATGTGACATGGCCATGGACAGGGAAATGAAAATTTTAAGAGAAGTTTATTCAAAAATTCAAACCAGTTAGCAGTGGTTTTCAAGCATGAAAATGTAATATTTGCTTTCCAATTTTTATTCTATTTAATAGGGCAGTGAATGTTCTGATGAGCTATATGTCTAAGCCTTCTTTTCTAACCTTATTAGGTTCTTTGACTCCATGATACCTTCTGGCACTGTGCTCCAAGATAATCAGACCTGTGGTTTAAAAATTATTTTGTATTAATCTATTAATTTAATTTACCCCCCCCCCCCCCATGAGCAAAGCTCCTCAGCTGTCTCCTCAACTGAGCTCCATCACAGTAGTTAGGGAGTGTAAAAAGGAAAATGAATCCATTTGCTTTGTACTTCCAGTATAGGTGAGGATCTTACGTTGCTCTGGTTTCCTTGCAACATGAACACACTACTGTGTCTTAACAAATTAATCATTGCAAAGCATTTAAGAGGACAGTAATCTAGGATTTGAATTATGCTAGTATTAAAAATATATGGTGACTAAAGGAGTTGAGGCTTAACTTTCCATCACATTGATGAGAGAATCATTGCTTCAGGCATGGTACAGAGATTCTGATTTGATCCTTTTTGAATCACTAGACAACAAAAAAGGTGCCTATGCAGAACAACAGCTAGGGCTGACTTACAATGGTTTTCCAGAGCACCCTAAGAGACTCCTTCTCTCATTCTTTCAGCTGATCTTGCAGTTCTGCTTCTTCACGATCAACTGCTCCCTGGGCAGCTCCTGTTTGGGAGAGGCTTTGGCCATTGCTTGGATTTATTCTCTGAAAGTGGATGAAAAAAATCTTTCTGCCCTCTTCCTCTCTGGGAGCAAGAGTGGAGCAAAGGAATGTGAATTCTCACAGCTTCTTCCCTACAGCTGATTGAAAGATTCTTAGATTGTCCTTTATATCATAAAGATGCTTTTGATATCACGGTACATTTCTGGATTATATGGTGACTGCAGGGATAACACAGCACACGGCAGGTAGATGTTTGTTAGTTACATCAGTCCAGGAGTAGACGAAGGAAGCACTAAAGGTCTGATGTAAATTTTCAAGTCCCAGGCACTTCCTCTGCTTTTAATCTACTTCCAGGAATAAATTTCCTCTCCCGTACACTGGGGAATGTGCAGGGCAAGGATACCCCAGTGCTTGTTTTGTATTCTCCTCTCCTTCTCCTTCAGGTAGCAGTAAATAGCTTTGCTGTCTGGAGTGGGGTCTTTCAAGTTGAAAAAGACTGAATATAAGCAGCATCCAACTGGGCTGATCTGAAATTAGTCTTTACATGTTAGGCTAAATCTTACAGACGGATCAGATGGGCAGCAAATTTTCACCATTGCCTGACTGGGTTCTACCAAGTGGGCCCTGAACCCGCTTGCTTTACAGAATAAGGTGACTTATAGCAAGAATAAGGTGACTTATACTCAAGGTAACTCATTTGAGTTTCATCAGGTAGGAAATGAGCTTTTTGTCAGATGTCTCTGATGTGGCCAGGCCAGAACAATGCCAGGGGCATGGATAATGACAGTTGTAATCAGGGCATCAAAGGAGCTTTGGAATCAAAATTCGAGGAACACTAGTTTGGTGGCTCTTTGCTGACTGACCCAGCTGTTTCTTTCCAGCAGCTCCCAGGCAACTGGATTGACAGCTAGATTATCAGAGTTTTGCTGTCTGCCACTCTGATATGAAAGGAGTTGCTGTTGCCATCGATGCAGAACAATCTACATGACAGCCCCCTAAACTGGCAGCAAGTAAATGCAGTGAGCAGTGTTCCTACTAAAAAAAGAAATAAGAAATGGAATACTGAGCAGTGGCTATAAAAGTAGTTGCTTTAGTAGGACAGAGGTTTGACCTGTCAAACACGGATGTGCTGGAGAAGAAAAAATGCTGTAGCCTTGCAAGCAACAATCAGTGTCCTGGGTCCTGAAAAGCTTATGCAGCAATGTAAGGATGGTTGTTCTCTGCACCCAGGGATATGTACAGGGCTGCAGTTCCTGCCTTGTTGATGGTACATGTGAGTGAAAAAGACTGAGATGTCACCATAGTCAGGACCCTGAGACACAGGACTTGTCAGGCAATTATGGTTTTTCTGGCAAATATCCACAACTACTACAGGTGCAAACATCATAAGATTGTTTTTTTCCCCCAGACTTCTGTTGGGAGGCTATTGCAGAACTATTCAGTGAGGGTGACTTACACTGCCTAAGGCTTTCAAGTGATGGGCAGAGTTGTGGTCATGGCCACACAGGACAAGAATGTGTCAGAATTCATGGCCCTGATTGGAAGAGTTGCTAATTTTATCAAGGTGAGTGACACAGCATGTAAAGATAGGGAATAGAGTCTCATGTTTGCACACATACAGTCTGTTGTAGAGAAGTCACACAACAACAGGTAACCAGCGTCAACTGACTGGCTTCCTGTAAGTGTCACATCACCCACTGAGGGGATGAGAGGACCTCCCTGGCAGAACAGAGATGGGGGGCATCTGGGAAGTGACGAAGCTTTGTGTGGGAGGTCAAGATGTCTGATATAGCTGTGTTGCAACTGGGACAGCAAGTAAAGGAATTGAAAGGGTAGAGCCACGGACTGTGCAAGCAGCCCCGACTTCTGTGCTGAGACATATGATAGGAGAACTGGGTACACAGGACAAAGACAAGGAGAAGCAGATGGTGCTGTCCAGACTATGAGCCTCAGGGCAATGGAGTGTCAAGAATTTTGGAAAGTGGGGAAAATGGAGCGGATTTTGAAGTAAATATCATGACATCAGCTATTGCCTACGCATAGTAATAGATGAGTTCTGACATGTCAAGCTATGACAGCTAAAGACCATTGCTCCCAGCTGTCACTTTTGCCATAGGTTATCAGAGAAAAAACATGACTGTGACTAAACCATTTTCATGAACTGTCTTAGTGCTGTTTCTACCAGTGTCCTAAACTCCACATGGCTATACTGAGACTGATTTTTCTGCTCCAGCCCCACATTCAATGGTTGCCATTTGCAGCTGCCTAGGGAAGTGTATAAAATCACTACTACCACCTCTCAGCTTCACTCAAGCAAGTATGCCCCAGGTGAAGTTACCTTCAGCAATTCCAGCAAAGCTTCCAGAAACTGCACTGACTCTACAATCTGTTAAAGAGAACAGAATAGTAGCACTTCATGCTACCACAAGAAGATTTACCTGCATTAATCCATCAATGTCCTGAGCCTACTGTTTCCCATCCAAGATGCAGCGCAGAAATGAACAAAAGGAGAGATACTCCTGAGCAGCCATTAGTAACATTTTTCTAGTTAATGATAATTAATTTTGACTCTTTCAAAGCATTTTTAACTCTCAGTATTAGTCACTGGTATGGTCATCTGAGTAAGATGAAACCATAATTAATAAACAGTTGTCTTCCTTCTGTATCAGTTTCTCATCCATGAAGTGAGAGAACAAAGAAGACAATAAATAGCCAGTAATTTTTCTCAAAAGTTTAGTAACTATTTTCTCCCTTTCTTCATTTTGTTTCCTCCATTTCATACTCCTTTGTATGTTACTTTCTGTGACACAGCACAACATCAAGAAGCTGGCAATTTAGACCTCCCCTTTTATTTACATGGTTTACTTTTACTGTTCCTTTCCTCACAGCAGCTCCTTTACATTCCTAAACTCCTAATGTGAGAACTCCTGATGGTCCTCCATTCTTGGAGCATCTGTTGCAATGCTAGAGGACACTGACAAGGAACTTGGGATGTGCTGCTGAACTGATAAGCAGTTCTAAGAGAAAGGCTGGAGAAAGAGGTCTGGAGCTGGGTTAGAAATTTCTGGGCCTGAGCCCAAGTGAACAGCAAAAAGAGAAGGATGCTCCACTTGCTGAGCTATTCAAAAGTGGCCCAGCTCCCAGAAAAGGTGGTAACTGTGGAGCTCATGGGTGTATTTACCAATTGACTGGGGCCCAGCTTTGATTTTAACACTAGGTTTTACTGAACCAGCTGAACCATCTTCAGCACAGCACTGATGGAAACCTGTGGAGGTGTAAGAGCCTGTGACTCATTGCATAACTTTTGCTGGAGGAAACTCTTCAGGCAACATTTCAGCAGAGAATGGAGCAAAGCTGGAAGGATGTGCTACTACAGAACTCTGAGAAAACAGCAGTGTTCTCAAGGTGGAAAACAAGCAGTGCTCTTTAGGTAAAAAAATTAATCACTGTTCTTGGAGAAGCTTTCTGATTTTTGATATCTCCTGCTTCATCTCCCATAGTAAGCTGTAGCTAAACTTTGAGGGATCTCAGGTCACCAAGACTGCAGCTTCTCGAGACAGTCTGGCCAGGGGATCTACACCTTCTCCGTTCTCTGTTTCAGGCAAATTCTGACAAGGTCAGCTGGGATAGGCTTCTCCTCATGCAAAGGGAATTAAACATATGGTAGAAGTGCTCGCAAAAAAACCCAAAACCCAACCCACAGAGCCTCAAGTTATGAAAAGCCTTAGGATGAATAGTGATATATATGGAGGAAAACACATCTCCTGTCTCAGCAAGAGATGCTCTCAGATATGTATCACTTAAACCAAGGTTGGTGGCAGCTTGCTATCCTCTCTCTTCCCTCCCTCCCGCCCCCCTGGCATCTGGATGTATTTCCATCCCACCCTTTCAATGCACAAGAAAGTCCATGAACAGGCAAGATTTTTGCTATGCTAAATAAAAGGGAATAGGTAAATACTGAGTATTTCTGAAGAGCAATTCATGACAATGTCTTTAAATTCCACATCTTTCTTAAATACATGTCAGAGTTTGGGCCTATCATTAAGAAACCACACACAGTCATTGGTGTTTATTCTCTGCTGCAGTTGCACTTCCCTGGAGCAGTAGATGCATCAGTCCTGTAAAACAAAGAGTTTCCAAGCACTCCGGGTTGGTCAGATGTATCTAAAATAAGAGTGCCAGGAAACACCCCCTGCCACTCAATGAAAATGCAGACCACATCCTGGTGCTCTGTTTGCTGCTGCTCCTCTTTCCCACTGCATGGCATCCTTATACAGGGTGTTTTTGTTGATGCAGCACATTAAAAAAAACATCACATCAAGCAACAATCCAAGACTGCTTTAACACCCACAGCACCATGTGTCCTGGTAGAGTCTGTACTTGCTAACAGCTATATACTGGGATGGGCTTTTAGCAGAGACTCCTTGTGACGTGTCCTAGTGGGTGGTCAGTGGAAAGTTTTACCAGCTTTTCTCGTGTTTAGTTACATTTTTACTTGGATTACGTATTATAAGTATTTTTATTTGGATTTCTCCGTGGAAGTACTCATAGAAGTCCATGCAACTGGCAATAATTGGAAGTAGTACCTACACCCCAGCCTGAGGGTGCTAGAAGGTTCCTATGCTGCTGGAAGTGTCATGTTCTGTGGGACTGTCACTATGACCTTCACACAGTCATTGGAATGGTACCAGTGCACATTTCTGCCAGTGTAGGAAGCCAAATGTCATTTTCCAGACTGAGATGTATCTCGGAGAGCTAAATTGTTAATACTCTGTGCAGGTATTTGTGCCCTTCTGCCAAGACTCCTATAGTAAATTACAGGTACCTGAATGGGAATATAAACATGCTACATTTATTTTACATTCATGTAATTAACAGCTTTACAGTACTCCCAGGAGGTCATAAATGCAGATGGATAAACTGAAGTTGAGGAAAGATATGGTGAAGATAATACAGCTGGTTAGCATAGAGAGGGAGGATTAACGACCAGATCCCCCAGTGCCAGTTGCCATTCCCAGATCTCTCTCTGGTTCTGTTTCTCCTGCCAGAATCAGCACTAGAATTTCTGCATGCTTAGGAAAATCAACAAAGGTTTGCTTATCACACTGCAACATTCCCTCACCAGAAAAGCTTAAAACTGTGCTTACCCTTAGCATTTTGCTGCTTTGGAATGACTAGGACTTGTTTCTCTCTGTGGAGCTTACATAGTGCTTTTAATCCTATAAAGTTTTAGGCAATAATGGTGGAATAAAATAATCATTGCGTTTAATGGTTGCATTTGTCGTTGGTAAATGACCCCCATCTGCATGCAGTACATAAAGCATTTGAGCTTCTTCTAGATCAAAGATGCTGTATGAGTGGAAGCGAGATCAAGACCTGAGGTGTATTTGGCCAGTTTGCTTTTCTGCAAGCATTCTTTGTACATCCATCTGTTTTTTAAAAGAACATAAACCACTAACTTGGAGAAAACTCAGCTGAACGCACCGTCAGGATGAGATCGTGGTCCTTGTTCTTTATTTTTTAACAGGGCTGAGAGAGGCAAAAAGAGGTCAAGTGACTTCCTCAAGGTCAGAGACCGTCAATGAGTCATAAAGAAAGGACTGTTTGCCTTACAACCCTGCATTCATTCTGCAAGTCTCTATGCTGCTGGTAGGCTTTTGTCTTTGCCTACCCTAGCAATTTCTGGGAGCCTTGGCCGTGCTGCTGCTCTTGCCTCTGGTAACATTCATCAGAATGACTTGTGGTAAAATGATGGGGTATTGGCAGACCCACGCAAGAACACAGCAGCACAGATGTGAAGGGCTGTCCCTTTAAGGCAAAACTCTTGGAGCTTAAAATGAAGCCCAGCTAGCAGCTTAGTAAAAAAAACAGGAGCAGCTCTGCCAATGGCAAGTTCTGACAATCCTGGGCTGATTTAAAATACTAATTTTTAAAAATTCACAAGAATTTAAAGCCCAGCAGATCTGGGATCCTTTGAAATGGGCTAAATGGTTGAGGTTGTGGGTGTGCCACACAGCTCCACAATAGCAGATCTTGGAAAACACACCAAACACTGGGGGGCTTTGGATAAATATGAGAGCTGGCCACCCCACCTCACACCCCAGGTGCTCTACAAAACAAGTGG
This sequence comes from Dicrurus megarhynchus, assembly GCA_013399195.1. Classification (NCBI taxonomy): domain Eukaryota; kingdom Metazoa; phylum Chordata; class Aves; order Passeriformes; family Dicruridae; genus Dicrurus; species Dicrurus megarhynchus. The sequence continues at coordinate 707,037 of VXAD01003680.1, read as the reverse complement.
ATCTAAACAAGAATCTGTGTGCACGTCTGTGCCTAAATTTACCTTCTGCAGGCAATGACAGGCACTGACAACAGTTTAGTATTTGCCCACACGTGCCTACTCATGTAATCGGTCAGATTTAAAAAACCCAAACAAACAACCCCAGCCTTTACCCATGAGATCACACAAAATCCCCTCTGGGTGTATTCCTCACCTATGTGCATATTTACCTGTAGCTGATGCTCTCCTCTGACTCTCATGCTGCATCTAAACAAGTCAATGTGTGAGTGCATCTGTAGCTGTGATGCAAAGCATCTCTGACAGGTGGATGCGTGGTGGCCACATGAAAAACGACAGTGCAAAAGCAAGGTGGGCTTCTCAAATGCCAGGCTTCGAGAGTAAGCGGAGGTGCTAAAACAACTTGATAATAAGGACACAGATGACAGCTGGTAACACTACCAGCTATACTTCAGAGCTAAGTGAAAAACTGCATTCTCCAGAGTTAACATGGACTGCTGTTATGCTTTCTGCACTATACAGATTTATTTATTTTAGAAACAGCTCTAGGCAGCCAGTAGTGCTCAGAAGCAAAACTCCCTGCATCTCATCTGCTCCCCATGTCAAGTAACACTGCCTTCAGCTGTAACAGTACATGCTGGTGCCTCTGCTAGAGCCCACTGTGTAAAGAAACTGGTGTCTTCTGCTGCATCACACTTAGAAAATGAAGTCCCACTGCTGCACGTCTTGAAGCTGCTATTAGAAAGCTATACTAATTATTGTTAACATTTCTGGGGAAATTCCCTGTCCCCTCTTCCTTTCTCTTCTGACATGAATTCACTGATCCTCCTGTTAGAATGGGAGCTCTGTGACCAAGCTAGAAGTAAAAACACTATGATTCCAGTTTAACTGCACACTCCACTCTCCAGCATGCAGGGCATTTCTTTAAAATTGCTTTCAGATAGCTCAGCACACACAAAGCTATTCACTTCTGAGACAAATGCTGTTTTCTGCTCTGTGCATACCATCTACTGAAAACATGTGACAACCGCCTGTGCAAAATGACAGCTTGACCCGCTGTGAGGTTATCCCAGGAAAAGCACTGCTTTGTAAGTCCAGGGTTAATTATACTCACCTCCTCCTGTGTTCATACTGGTTAAATTTAGGAAAAAATCTGTTCATATCTAGGTTAAAGACAGAGAATGTTTCTCACACCAATTGCTACTGCTGACAAGATCAAATACAACCGACAGTGACAAATATTCCTTGCACAAACCTGAAACTGTAAATAAATGAGCTGGACAATGACAATGACACAGGACAACTCCATCAGCAGGAGTTAGGACATTTCTAGCAAGTGGAACTTGTGTACTGGCAGAAAGTGCCATTCCATTCCTCCCTCCCAGTTCATTTACCTTCTACCTACCACGTCTCATTTGTACCTAGCGGAGATAGTGCCTGTGAGCCCTTTTCCAAGCCCAGGAACTCACCAAGCTGTATTGTTCAGAGTATTATGGGCTCTCTATATAACCCTGCCAATCTAAATGATCCTTGCCAAATACAATGGATTTTAATAAACCTGTGAACAGAAATTTGAAAAGAGACAAAATTACATCTGTGCAATTATGGTATCACTCTGAAATCTTACTTGCCTCTCCATCTATGCGATTTCAATAGGCTTTTGAAGGAAGAGTATTTGGAAACATGATGAAAAGGAGCTAAATTGTGCTCCCCATCACATCCCAAAAGGCATGTTGATTATAAGAAATAGGCATGGATTATGACAAGAGAGGATGCTGGCTTGGTGTTTCAAACTGTTCACTTTATACTGCATCCTTTTTAGCACTAGAGAACAGGAAACAAAGCTGACCAACTCTGTCTAAGAAAGCCAAAAGCTAATGTCCTGATTTGTGCCATTTTTTACCCCCATGGATATAAAGGGTGATGAGCAACCCTTCATCCTTCTGGAAAACAGCAGAGCTTTTAAAATGTTATTTTGTGCACCTTGTCCAAGTTATGAATGCTCTCTTCCCTGTATGTACCTAAGCACAAGGTTTTGTTGTAGAGATGCTTTCAGGCTTGGAATGAAAAAAAACATGTGCTGCTGGGGACCAAAAATAACCTCTGATTCTGCACTTGTTTGGATAAAGCTTCTTGAAGTCAACAGGAGTTGTTTCTGTAAGGACTTCAGAATCAGACTACAAAGTAGTTAAACCCCCCACCACTCCTCTCCATCTTCCTGCAGCACTTCTAAACAGATGGCAGGGAGCAAAGGGAGGCATGATCAAATGTCTACTGACCAGTGGTGACTGGCAGCTAGCGAAGAGCCAGGACTGTATTTGCTTTCAAGTTTAAGTGCTAAAAAGCCAAAAAATTCTTTTTATATCTGGTACAACTATTTGGAGCTACTGCAGTTGCGCCCAAACCTGTCCCCTTCCTTATATCAAACGTGGTAGGAGTCCGTCTCTCTGTAATACCGTTAATTACAGGCTCCAGAGCCGGAGCTGTGGCGAAGGGACTGAAGGACATCTCGGGCTGAGGGTACAGCGCAGCAGGCAATCTTGGCCATTTCACGAGTCACGATTTCTGCCAGCCGGAGCGCCCCACGCACGCACCGCCGCCCTGCCACCTGTCTCCCGGGGGAGGAGGGCACGGACTCATCGGGGGCGGATGGAGCCGCCTTGGGGAAGGGCTGAGGCCCGCGCGCCCCCTCCCCAGCTCTGCCCAGGGCAGCACCGCTGTTCCCAGCGGGAGCGCGAACGCGAAAATGGAAGCCAGCGGAGGGGAAGGAGATGCGGCGAGCGGAGCAGGGCGGCAGCGCTGCTCTGCGGAGGGGGAGGGAGGTGTGCGCGGCGCAGGTGGGGCCCCCCCCCCTCCCGCCCGCGGCCCCGCTACCCTGCCAGGCTGTTGTAGCAGTCGACCTCGATGGCCTCCACCGCCTGCCGCTGCTCCTCGCTCAGCCCCGCCGCGGCGGCGGCGGCGGGAGGGCGCTGCCCGGCCGGCTCCTGGCTCAGCAGCAGCAGCAGCGCCTTCAGCTCCAGCAGGGCGCGGTGGTACTTGCCGATGGCCTCCCGGAATTTCTTGTCCTTGTAGCACTGCGCCCCTTCNCCGTGGGGATGCGCCGACTCCGCTCCCCGCTCTCCGCGCTGGCCCGGCAAGGGGGGAGCCTGTGCCCGGACCCTCAGCTCCCCGGACTGGCCGACCCCACATACCCCTGCCCACCGTCCCGCTCTCCCTCAGACTGGGCTCCCTTCAGGCCCTACAGCCGGGTCCCTTCTGCTCCCCTGGGCCTTGCCCTCCCGTACATGAGGGTCTCACCTCCCTTTCTGTGGGTTGGGATCCCACCTCCTCCATTCCCCTCTTCACCCCAGTTTCCCGGCTCCATCGCCTCTCCCAGATCCCACCAGTGGCCATCCACCATTAACACCTGTTCATGGTCCCTCAAAGTGTTTTGGTGTGTGTACTCCATATCACTGGGCAAACAAGTGCCACACCATGAAGTCTCCTGTGTCCTCTGCATCAGGGCAGCAGAAGCCAAGGCCCAGTAACTGTGCTGGTACCAGCCAGTTGGGGACTTTGATTTTCCTGAAACAGATTTTCCCATGTGAGGCTGAAAAATGGGTTGATGCTCACTGATGCCTGGAACATGTCCTGGTGTGGGGGATATCAGTGACTCTCCACCTGCAGAAAAACAGCAGAAAAACTGTGCACAGCACCAGGCATTGTTTTGTTTGGCCTAACACCATGTCTGCGTTGAATATTAGAACAGCTGAATGTATTTTGGGTGCATTGTTGTGCCGAGATATTTTGTAGGTCTTGCCTCATGCTTAAAAACTGGAGGACGGATAAAAAAAACACAGTGAGATTTTTTTCTCAATAATATATTGGGATGCATCTTTTCATTACCCATGCAACTCTTACATGGTAAGGCTGCAACTGTGGTGAAATGTGTTCAAGGTTCTCTCTGCAACCATGAGGACATTTTAAAACGGAGACTTGAGTTTCTCTTTGCATATGGACAGCCTACTGTGGTGGCATGAGGTGTTGCAGTGCAGGGCAAACTGGGATAGCCATGTGGCATAGCTCCATGTAAAGGTATTAATGCATGTCTGGGACTAGTGCTTGGATAATTGGGCTTTATGCATTGGTGATGTTAGTCCCTGCTGCTAAGTTTCTGGACCTTGTTGAGGTTGTGGTCACAGTGTGGGACAGATACACATTTACTCGCTTGAATCCAAAAGCCAGAGCCACTAGGAGAAGCAAATAGCATCATACTTGGTGTGGTAGAATACAATTTTGAAAATGCTTTCACAAGAGAAATTATAGCTAAGATATTCAGCAGTGATTACATGGTTTCGAGTGCTTTCATTTCCAGGTGCCCTACTAGATACATCCTCAAGAAATCTTACTTTATGAAAATGGATGCTCAGCATTTTCAGGTACCTCAAACCAAGAGTGAGATAAATTACTTACAAGTCTTGTTCAAAGTACATGTGATCTAAAATCAGGAAATCCTGGGGGGCGGGTGTGGCGGTGGTGGATATTAGTCACAGTAGCTAGAGTGGAATTGATGTGTGGAACCTAAAAATTAAGGAAGGAAAATTCCTGTTGGGATATTTTTTTAATCTGTCTGCTAGTCATATTGCACAAAGTAAGTCTAAGTTATTTCAGAGTTTTCATTGTACCATTATTGATTGCTGCTTAGGAGAATTCACAAGGACAACGTATATCTCTTGTGCTGGAATCTTGTGCTGGAACGCTGACTTTGCCAGAGGAAAGGAGATTGCCACAGAGGATTAATTGCTGAGATCTGAGCAGCTGCAAAAGCAATCGAAGAAGTGACTGTTTTCTTGGAGGGTGATGTAGCAAAGTGACACTGGGAATAGTTGCTTCCATTTTTCAGTGTTTGCCCGGGCCCATGGACTTACATGGCATAGGGGGCCCTGAAACATAAGTGACTTTTTCTCCTCTCCCACCCCCCCGCTCAAGGAATCTTTGAGATTTCTTCTTTTGGTTACTGATCAACAGTGGTAGTCTGAAACAAGCTATGGAAAGCGTAAATTTTTTTACAGAAGAGTTTGGCAGTGGCCACTGCCATTATGAGTGCAGATGTGGTCAGAAATGGTCACAAAATAGTGACAAAACTGGGTGGTCCTTGCATTATGAACTATACTGAATATACCAAACTGTTGCTTAGTCCCAAATGTTGCCTAAGCACCTAAATAAGTTTTCTCCCTTGTAGCTCTTCCAGAAATGTCCAAACTCTCTTCCTGACATTGCTGGTGTCTATGAAGACAAATGCTTCAACCATGTAAATCCCAGAACAGACCATAACAGAAATATCTGAATGATTGCTGTTTATTGGCCAACTTGGACTCTTTGTTGACAGTAAACAGTATCCCTCAGCTGAGAGCTGGATCCCTCAGCCAGAGAATTTAAAGCTGCCATAAGATGTGCAGGATGACTGGCAAAGGTCAATTTAGTCCACCAGAGCCTTCTTCCTGGAGAGGAGTTAAGTAGTGTTGGCTGTACTAAAATATTTAGGAAACATCACACCAGTCACAAGGTCACCACATTGACCACAGCATAAGGGACTGTTTGTTTGTTTGTTTTTCAAGAGGAATGTGGTGCTTGGAGGAAAACATGAGAAGTTGTCACCTTTCCAAGTCAGACAAGATTTGTGCTTGAGAGACAACATGTAACATATATATATGTACATTTAACATATGACGTGATGTTCAGGTCTAGATTTCAGCTGCCTTGGGCCCACTAGTCTCCCCATACAGGCTTGCCAGTGGTCAACACCTCTAGTGATACCAAGCTTGAAAACATGACAGGAACTTGAAAGCATCAGAAAAAGTTTATGTATTATATTGATGCACTGAACTGTGAAGTAAAGCATACCAACATTCAGATAAAATTAAGCCAGTTTGCAGTCATTACCTGTGTGCCATGAGATGAGGTCATGGTATTGGTCAGTATTAGCTGTCGTGCCTGTCTTTTGTCCAACGGTGAGGAGTTTTCTGTCCATAGAAGCAGAACGTGCTTATCTATCCCATTCTGTAATAGATGGGGTGTGCCTGTCTGTCTGGATGCCCCCAGGTGCTGTGAGTGTCTAAAACTGCCTGAGTGTGCCTGTCTCTCCTCCTCCACACTGAGCTTTCCTTAGCATGTTCCAAAAGCACACACTTGCATTGTTTAATTATTATTAATAGTAGTATTATGCAGAGGTCACATGCTTCATAGGATATTTTAGGATCTGTGACTCACTAAACCGTAATTTCTTGTTCACAGGTTACCCGAAGAAAATTGTCTTTGTGGAGTCCTGTTCATGGTTGGAAGATATGTTCTTGGGGGAAATGGTAAATATTGAGAAAAATACTGGATCTCACATATCTGTGAGCTGTCCCAGCCCTCCTCCAGGTGCAATTGTTTCTGCCTGCACATAAGATGGTTAATTTACAGGCATATGGAACAGATTCCCTGCATTTCAGGATACTGCTGTAAGGAAACTGGAAAGGCTCCTGAGACAATTGAGGAGACTGTGCAGTTGGGCTCTGGTGGGGCACTGAAGGTCTGGAGAATCTTTCCTATGAAGACAGGCTGAGAGAGTTGGGGTTGTTCAGCCTGGAGAAAAGAAGGCTTGGGGGAGACCTTATTGCAGCCTTTCAGTACCTAAAGGGAGCTACAAGAGAGTTGGAGAGGGACCTTTAACAAGGGCAGGTAGTGTTATGACAAGGGGGGATGGCTTTAAACTGAAAGAAGGTAGATTTATTGAACATAAAGAAGACATTTGTCTATGATGAGGGTGATGTGTCTATGATGAGGGGGGTGAGGCACTAGAACAGGTTGCCCAGAGAAGCTTCTAGAGAACACATCCCTAGGAGTGTTCAAGGCCAGGCTGCATGGGACTTTGAGCAACTTGGGCTAGCGAAAGATGTCCCTGCCCATGGCAGGTAGGTTTGAACAAGATGATCTTTAAGGTTTCTTCCAACCCAAACCATTCTATGATTCTTCTAGATGGAAGTGAATCCACTGTAGCATTTTTGCTGTTAGGTGAGCTTTTTATAAATTGGAACTCTAAGGGCCACTATGAGGAAGCAAGTCTATATATATTGAAAACCAGATATCAATTTGGAAAGCAGTATAGCATGTAAGGCCTCAGTTCAGTTCTTGTGCATTCATTCATGTTGATGGGACTGTTGACCATGTGAGAGTCATTTCATCAAATCCTTCATGCCAAAGCCTCACCTATTTCCAATTGTGATGAAAATGGTGTCAATCCCTTGTGAACAGGAGAAGAGATCCCTCATTGCCTTCATTCAGCTGCAGAATTCCCAAACAGCAGCAAGCTTCCAGCACACACAGCTGCTGCTGCTACAGTCTGTCGCCAGCTTAGTCAATCATCCATTATTTATTTCCAAACTGTATGTAAAGCTCTGCAGCATAGCCATTTATGTCTATATACAGGGAAAAGAAGAGAAAGAACTTCTGAAAGGCCAGGAGAACAAAAACAGAGAAGCCTCTGAAATCCTTTGTTGGGGAGATTGCCTTATGTAGTTATATCCAAGGAAGGGAGGAAAGGGAAATAAAATCACATTTAACAGAAGGTGCCACCTTGGTACAAATTTCTTTGATCTCTCCCTCTCATTTGTTGCAGTCAAAAATTCCTTTTTTGGAACACAATATCCTTTGTTTACAAGTGTCCATCAAATGCAACACACTTGAAGAGAATTGTGCATGTCTTCTTCCACGGTCTGCATTCTGTGATGGGTCAGTTGATCCTGCAGGCTGTTTGATGCCTGCTGACTGCCTGGTTGAGAATGGTTAATCAGGACTACAATGACTCTCCCAGGAATAGTATACAATCAAGGAAGAATAGCCCACAGAAATGTTTGCAGGCAAATAAGAGAGTTTCTGTGACAAGCCATTGCTTGTGTGCATATATGAGCAGCATCTTTGTCACAAAAAATGCCTGCTGACAATACTAAGAGGTGGATGGTTCAACAGAGCAGCTGTTCAGAATTAAAACAACTCTTCCAAATTCTGGTTTTAGCATTCTGGATTTTTTCTTTCTTTTTCATATATGCGGTAACAAATTGCTAACTAAGGGGCTTACCCATGAACCCAGGACAGGTCAAATCAAAACAATTTAACAGCATTCCCAGTGTTTCTTTTTGCACTTTAATTAAAAATGAGTACTCTGATTTGCAGAACAGTCACACTGGAAGGGAATGCTGCTCAAAAAAGTTCGAAAAACACTTTTAACCTCTTAAAATCAGCTGTTGACAGCCCATCTGCAGGCTGCAGCTATAATCTCTCAAGTGAACCCCATTGTTCTGGGTAGCTCTTGCACTTTACTCAGGCTGGACTAAAGAGCAGCAAGGTTGATTCCTCAGTTGTGTATGAAAAGAGTGGATCTGGAAAAAATCACACCCACAACTTGCTTATCAGACGGATATTGAAAACCACAAAACAGGCCCTGTTATATCTTTCAGCCCTCATTTTTCCTCTATCTTATCTTCCAGCATCCAAAGCTGTCCTAATTCTGAAGGCGCATCTATGCCACGCAGAGGAGAGTGGTGTGAGGTTTTTGAGTTAGCAGTGACCTAGATCTGACTTGAGAACAATGCTTTTTCTGAGACCCTAAGGAAGCAGACCCTCACTCCACTGTCAGTTGCTACTGCCCCAGGGAGACCTACAGAACTGCCTAATGCTACACCACAGCATTATGGGCTTGAGTTACTGCACATCAGCTGTTCCACCAGTCTGGCAGGGTGCCTGTTCCAACCCTCCATGAAGGTGAAGGCACTCATTCCCGTAATGCTGAAAGACTGCATATTGTGCAGCATTAGTGGGGAATAAGAGATTGCATAGAAGCAGTTACTGCAGGTCTGCTCATGTCTGGCATCCTCCTACTGCCCAGGTAAATGGCAAGGAGTTCAATGTTAGTAAAGATCACTTTAACTCCAAGAGTGACCAGGTGACACTTGGTGCTCAGATCTGTACAGGAGTGCAGAATAAGTCACTTGGGTTTAACTCTAATGAGACAGTATGTGAGTGTGACTGGAAACTGAATAACTGAAGAACACAAAAAAGAATCCTAAAATGCACTGACTCCCTGTGAACTTTGAATTGCTGGTACTCTGAAGAGAAATGCCATCCAATGGTCACCAGCAGTAAAGCCTGCTCAGTTTGTGTGTCCGCATTAGGACTGTTGCCTAGTCTTTACACCGTGCTTACACCTTCAGGATCAAGCAATGATTGCAACTGCACTCCAGGGTAAGTGCATATTTATCATTACTTGCCTGTTAGCTAAAGAGCTCACACCAGCACCCTTGGGTTCAACTCGCACATACAGCTGTAACTCATACAGCTGAATTCTTCCCTGGTATCATATAGGCACACATCAAAAGTGCATCTAACTACCTCCAAGCTTGAAAAACCATCTCTCTCTCAGTTTTGTGGCTTAGTCTTTGATTATGAGAATAAAAATGGCACACGGGAGCAAATGGAAATTCTTGTGCTTCTAATTGCTTGCTTTGTGTGAGGCACAGACATTCCCAACTTCAGCTGAACTGCAAGAGGAAAACTATGAGCAGTAATTTTACAGAGCAAGCAGACCTGCTAGAGAGGTGTCTGCCTTTTTAATATCTGGTCTGGCAGTGTGCAAAGGAGTTAAGATCTCACAATAAGCAGAGTTGTCTGGAAAGTTCCTGGTTGGGCAATGTCTTTGAAAACCAGGGCTTACATGAATTATATTGCATATCCCATTCATTTTCATTGTCTTATGTCATGGGACAATCTTCGCTAAGGTAAAGGTTCAATGCCTACTAACTTTGTCATGCCTGAGGGGTAACAAACCCTGGCCTCTGGGAAGGCTCTTGCTGTGCTAGACATACCTGACTGGGCTGATGTCAAAAGGAGGGTTTGTGCTGTTTTCCTGTCTGGTCTCAAAAGTCCCTGCAAGTTGTTGATGGTAATCAGAGTGGCCTCTGAGGAGAAACAGGCTATTTCAGGAAGTGTGGCTGACGATACAGTAAATGGTACTGTCCCCTAAGAGAGCACTTAGCCGCTCTGTCGGCAGACTGGCAGGCCCTGCAGCTCAGTTAGCTGTGCTATCTTTGGAAGAGAGGTGAGATGAAGGTGTTTTCTGACCTTTAACATGCCTGTGCTGTTTGAAGGGTAAACTGCAGGGCCTGGGTCAAGTTTCAGTGTAAATGCATTTGTACTTGCTTTTCCAGTGGGATGTAGTAATTCTGCTTGCTTTTCTCTCTCTCTCCTAATATGCTGAGGGTGCTGCAATGCACAGCTAAACAGATGGCTCACTTCATCCTAGAGACAGATCCATTTCTGAGCACAGGGATTCTTGTATCTAAAGAAGTGCTCAAGTGAAACCATTTGAGTAAAAGCTGCATGGAGATCATTAAGCTCATTTACCACATAGATGGGTGATTTGCTTACAAGAAGGTTTGCGAGAAAAAGGAAGAAAAACTATAAAAGTGGAATGCTTCTTGCTGTATCTCCAACATTCATCGTGCAGCATGTGACGTTTTCCTGAGAACGTGCATTCCCAGATTTGCTACAAACAAATTTGTGAGGTCTGGTGAGCACAAAGCCCCAGGCAGTGTGGTCACAGACTTACCATCTGTGTGTGATCCCAGTAGCATCAGCCCTGCAGTTCACATGTGAGGTTCTCATCTTTCCAATTTTGTTGCAAAAATGGTTCTGTTCCCCAGCCAGACAGCTTTCCATGCTAGGCCTCATCTCTCAGAACGCTGCAGTGATGGAAGGTGGCCAGCATTGTGTGGTACCAGTATAGCTGTTTGTATACCGAGAGCTTAAATTAACTTTGAGTGAGGAAACATCATTGCTCCATCCTGCAAAGAGAAGAGAAATTCTAATGGACCTTGATGTATGAAAGACTTTTGAACTCATTTAGTGGGTCCACATGACATTGTCAATGTAAGGTCTCAAGTGTGGACATGTACTATCCCTATTTAATCGAAGCTCACTGAGGATTTCACTGCACAAAATTTATTTAGTGGTTCCTGCAGCACACTGTTATTGCATTGGTAGACTGTTTGAAAGGTATTTCTTTCCCCATAAGCTGTCATGCACAGCTTACATTAACAATATCGCCCTGAGGAGAGTCAGATGAGCAGTCCTTATGGACCTACTTGTCTGTGCACACCTGTCACAATAATTTCTTAGCCCTGAGCAGGAGTGTCCTGGCAGCTCAGGAAATAAAGATTTCCTGGGGTTGAGGAGACTGAATAGAAACAAAATGGACTATTTTCCTCCAAAATGAAAATATCTGTATTAATATAGATTTTAAAAATTATTCATTGACCATGCCTCTATTTGCTTCTCTGATTGCATGTCCTGTCAACTAACTACCCAATGACTGCAGTATCCACACTTCATTTAATTCTTAACCCACTGGTTTTCAAGTAAGTATGGTTTGCTTATGAGGATCAGCCTAGATAAATCTCTCATTGGGCTGTTTCTTTCCTTCCTTCATGAAGTTGTACAATTATTTGACTGTTTTCATCACAGTTCTAGGCTTAGAAATACCAGTGCTAAAAAATGCAGAGCAGCTAGAAGAATAAGCAATGCTTGACCTTATTAGCAAGATTGCTTATTCTGTACTGGGAGGCTTTGGGGATTTTGTAAATTGTACTGAATAAATCTGATTAAAGAGGACTATAAAACAGATAAACATATGCATTTTTAAAAACGAAATTCATCTAGAAAGACAAATATGGGATGAATGCAGCTTCCCATGTCCACTTTTATAAATGTTCAAAGGAGACATTTGATCTGCCATAAAAGCCACTATGGATGAGAAAGTCGAACATCCATGAGCAATACAAAAATTCAGGCTACTGCTTCTGTATCCTTGATACTCACTTGAGAATCAGTTTGAAATCATCAATTATTCTGCCCAGAATAGAGTCCAAGGTTTCATCTCAAAGGCTAGTAGGTCATTAGCCATATAATGTTCCTCTCCACTCACCTTTCCTTTTCAGGAAGGAACAACAACAGTGAGTTGAATAGATAATATGGATGGAAAAGATACTCCAGTAATCCTGGAGCTAAAATCTGAGAGATAATGATTTCACCACAGGTCTGATAGTGGATTACAAAGGCAAGAAAAGTCATTTAACCTACCCTTCCTTAAATCCAAATCTTGTTATGATTAGGAAAAAAAAAAAAATTAACATGATTGAGAGACTTGGTAAAGTGTCAGACTTGTTTTGGGGCTGTACAGCTGCATAAGACTGCATAGCTTGTCAAGCTGTCCTTTTTCAGCACCGAGCCCCAGCTGATTATGTAAGGACATTTCCTGCTGGGCAGAAATGCAATTTCTCACAGATGCAATGTTTTACAGATGCAGAACTCTATATGTGAACGAAACACTTTGCTGCTAATTTGTCCCATACTGGGAAAGCCCATCCTGGAGAAGCAGCCCTATTGATGAAGGGTGATTATTGCCCTGCTTCACGTTTTTTTCCCTCAAACCACAGTCTGCGCTTCATGGCACTGAATCAAGCTGTGAAGGTCAGTCATGTGGTGTATGCTGATGGTAAATGTTAATTTTTGACAGATTTGTAGGACATATATCTTGTCTGTATTCATCTCCTGATGTTCCTATTATCATTATTTATCACTGCATCACGATAGCTTCTGAGTCCCAGTGGAGTCCCACTGTGCTAAGTACTATAGAAACACATGCCTGGCTTTGCTAGTTTGGCTTCACTCCAGTAGATCAGCTATATTCATGTATCTCCTGCTTTCCTATTCTAATTTTTTTCCTGTTCAACAAATGGAATGTTTAAAACACTGGGGAGAAGAGACTGTGGGAAATTATCAAATAAGATCATTTGTTTTTTAATCTGTAAGTGTCCTTGCTCCACTCTCTATTGCACTGATAGAAAAACATAACTAGTTCTTTGCTGGATGTGCAAATATCCCAGCATGTTCTGTAAGTTGCCACATACCTACTGACTTCAGTATGATCTGCAAGGCAAAGGGGTGCTGTAGCTCTGTCCATTATACAGATGAGGCTCTAGTATCAGTGCAGGTTCATCACTTGTTTGGAGCAGATGCTGAATCTCTGTGCTGTGAGCTTAATTAATTTAGCCTACTCTTTTCTATCAAAGCCTGGTGTAAAATATTTACAGCTGGTTCACTGTTGGCTGATGTGGTTGAGAGAATATCTCAGATGGAGGGTTCTCTCATGTGCAAAAGTGTTCTGGACAGTGCTCTCCTGCTAAGCTGCTTTGTCCCAGCTTTGTACATCCAGAGCTCAGAGTCACAAGTACAGCCTCTGGAAGTTTCTGTGAAGTGGCATAGCAACTCTGATCTCAGTCTCTGATGATGGACAGTGCAGCACCAGCATGATGGGCTGATACTGTGCTGATACCCAAGGGATCTACCTTGCTTCTCTGGGACCCTACTGAAGCAAAGTATACAATAACCTGTATTTGGGTAGGGAAACCTGTAATTTTTTAATGTAGCCTGTGATAGGAATTTTGTTAGTCCTGCAGAAGAAGGGATAGATGCTCCTGAGAGTGGGATTTCTCTGTAAATTGCAGATCCCAGAGCCCCTGCTGAGCACCAATTCACTAGTAATTTCCTACCCCATAGGGGACCTTGCACCTTAGAGGCTGTAGGGCAACAAAGTGAAGCCTATAATGACACTGCAGCCACTTCTGAAGGGAAAGGAAGAGGAACACACACCTTCTCAGCCACATTTGCAGTGACCAAGGAAATCCCCTCTCTGAAAATACCTTGATCAGACTAAGCAGCCAAAATCCCATGTAGCTGTTGAGATGAAAGGCCCCCATAAACTCATGCCACCTCTACCAAACTGGGCCTTTCCTCTCTCCAAAACAGAGTCCAATTACCTTTGATATAACCTTTGATATATGCAATATTACCCAGCAGGAAGGAACACGTCATTACAGATCATTTTTCACAGGCCCAGCAAATAGGCCAGGTTCCCCACCCTAGCTTAGCTCAGACGTTGGTGTTAAATTCCCGCTTGCTCTGGACCCAGGGATGAGCAGCCCTGGCTATGCAGCCATTAGCTCGGGTCAATGCTTGGGCCACTTGCCTGCCTTCAACTCTGCTTAGTGTGGAGGCACAGATGAAGAAGAGCATTGCAGCCAGGATGGAACTAATGTGGTTTTTTCAGTATCCATTGGGTGGGGACACGTGAAATTCGTGTGAAGGAAGCAAAGGTGTTGAGAGTTACCAGCCAACCAGCACCAGTAAAAAATAATGTAAAAGGAGAGCAGGGAAAAAGGGCTCCAATTAAGGACCTGCCTGGCCCATTGGGTACCTGAGACAAGTGATGAAGTGTGCACAGTAAGATTTCATGGTAGGTGAGGATATCTGTTTTAGATAGATGGAAGGTGCAGAGAAAAAACGTTTGTGACTCAATGGACAGAGCAGAAATGAAAATTCTTCACGGAAGTAAAATAGACCCCTTTTAGCATTATGAGGCCTGCCTACAGTTGTTGAAGCAGAGATATTGCTAGACAGTTTCATTAATGTTCTGACACCATGGCTGCTTGCTGGATTTTGTAGCTCTCTCCAATCTTGCAACATAGAAATTAAGTGTTTCTTTTCACTTCCAGATCTGGTCAGCCTGTCCATGTTTTGCATCCTCCCACTGGGAAGCACAGGGCTCGCTGCCAAACTGAAGCCCTCTGTTTTTTAATAGAAAATACAGTAAATCAAGAAAACAAATCTTGATTTCTTCATCAGACTAGAGAGACTCTATTTTATTAAAGCCCTCTTTCAGATCAGCCAAGTGCCTGACTTAAAGGCATAAAAATCAAGGACTTTGGCTATATTGGGGGTTACAATGCACAGTAAAATGATGGCATTCAAAGCTTACTGAGAGGTATCTGCCAAATGCTAAGGCTGTGGTGCAGTCCAGAGATTGGGAATATTAGATTATTAGACATGTGCAATAAAAAGGGTGTATGGGGAGAAGATTGCTTTGCTTTTCTCCCCTTCCCTGTCCTGGGCAAGCCTTCGTTGTCAGCAGACACTGTTTGCTTGATGGCAGCGAGTGGGCCACGGCTCTACTCCAGGGCCCTGATCTGCCCTTTGGAAACTGGGGGGAAATAAAACATTGGTTGACTCCCAATCCAGCAAAAAAATGCAGACAAGTAGAGCTGTATGGGATGGAGGCTGTGCTCCAGGGTCTCCTGACAGCTTCATCTGCCTCTTGCTGGACATTGGCCTGTATGTGACCAGTGCAGCTATAGGGACATGGGGCATTCTGCTTCTCCCACCAGTTCCCTCCTGGTGGGAGAAGCCTGTAGGAAGGATACTTGCTGCATCCTTCTTTGTCATGGGCTTTTGCATTGACAAAGCCAATGCAGCAGCAGAGATGCTAAGGTCAGAGATGTCTGCAAAGACACAAAAATCAGCATCTGCAGTTGCTGGTTTTAATACATGATCATATGGAAGATGACACAGTTTGTGCTTCTTTGCTTGGAAGCTCATTTCCCCTCCAGTTGTTAGCAGCCATGTGGCATCCTGACATTTCATCTTTATTAACTTCTTGACAGATAGCCTTTTGGGGTTTACTGGGAGATTAATTGTTTTCAGGAAGCTTTTAGACTGTTAGCAGGGTTTCATCTTTTTTTTTTTCCCTATTCTTTCAAACAGGACACTCTAATAAAGCACTGTGAGATGTATTAAAATGCTCTGAGAATGCCAGGAACATCACTCTTGGTGTCCCTCAGCTTCTCTGCTCTTTGCAGCCCAGAGCTGAGAGCAACAAGGTGGGGGGGACTCAGTTTTGAGCAGGGCACCAGCTGCAGCCATCATTGCAGCCACTTTAGTTAGATTTTCCCAGTGGCATTTTTCCAGGAAAAAAATAAGAGCTTACAAGCCTGGCTATTTCTTTTATAGTCAATGCATGTGATTAGCAGTATTTATAAAAACTGTGCAGAGAACAGCATCTCAGGAAAAGGAAAAGAACATGCAGATGCACTGAGCGAAAGGAGAAATTAACAGACTTTGAAGTCAGCAAAAGTGCCTGATTAAGGATTTAAAAATCAGAATTTTGCAATTTGGCTGTGCTATGGGTTTCTAAAGCACAATTCATTGATGGCTTTTGAGGCCTACTGGAAGCTATTTTGTAAATAACTGCATGTGTAATGCCATCTGAAGATACCAGCAACATGAGTGTTTTCAGGGTGGAAAGAAAGAAACTTCACCAACAAAAATGTTTAAAGAGAATATGGGGAAAGAACTCATGGTATCCCACTCAAACATTCCCTTTTCCCCCTTACAAATTTTGTGATTTCATCATTTGCTTTGCATTGCCCATACGTTTCTCTCTCTGGTTTGTTTATATGTCTTTCCCTCAAACCATAAGATAAGGATTTAAAAGAATATTTTCCCATTCCTATTTATTATAAACCAGTAGAAAATAGCTCATTTCATATGTAATTCAAGCTCAGCAATTTTTCATTAGCATAAGAATTTAGACTTCCCTTGTGCTTCATTGCAGAACTAGATTTACTAGAGCACAGAATGGGACTTGGAGATATTTACTATTAATCTGTGAGTTCAAATGCAGGTTGGCAGAATCTGAGGTGCTGTGATGATACCCTTGTTCAGGAGCCTCTATTGTGTTTTGGAAACTGCCCAGAGTTTAATGATAAGGATACATAAACAATACTTTTCACCTGACGGCGTATAGCTAGCTTATTTGTTCAGTCTCTGCAGGCTGTTGGAGACGTGCACAGAGATGGTTTTCCATCCTTTTTTAGATGTAGTCCTCTCAGTTTAGCCCTGCTTATTTGAAACTATAAAGGGACTCCTTGGCAGTCTCCCTGCTGTAGCCATAATGTGGTTTGGAGCTCTCAGCGATACCAATCCTGCATCCACTGGAGCTAACAAACACTGTTCATTAGGGACAGTCTCTTCTGTTACATATAGGGGAGCACAGTAAGATGAGATTCCTCATTAGCTCTGACCATAGAAATACAGAAAAATAATCCCACTGCGGGGAGAGTGACACTAAATGACATCCAAACACCAGGGCATGAAAAGGTGTCAGTCTTTATCCAAGTATTTTATGCATTTTTAAAGCACACAGATTGAATGAATATGTCTAAACATTCATTGCTTAAGGTGCCTTTCTTTGACATCAAAAGAAGTGGGCATAAATTCCTCATTTTATGTGATAGCTTTCATTATCCCTCCATCTGTAATCCACACCTCCTGCTAAGAGGGACAGAACCGCAATGCTCATTAGGACTCTCTCTTTAGAGGAAGCCAGGTGAAAAAGCCCTAGTCTTTTATGCTACAGCAGAAGGTGAAAATGTTACCAGATGAACAATTCTTTCCAGCAGTGCTTTGGCTAGTCTCACCATGTAATTGAAAATTCATTGTAAGCAATCAAGCCCCATTATTTCCCACCCAGGAATCTTTACTTTTCAGCCTCTCACTCATCCAAAGACATGCTTGCTGAGGAGAGGTGCAGAGTCAGCAAGAAAGATGGACAACATGTATAATTAAAATAGAGGTTGAGTTTCCATTTGCTACTGAAAAGAAATGGTTTGCACAAAAATAGAATGAAATCAGAGATGCTCCAGAAGGGTGGCTGTTATGTCTGGTGGCATTTTTGCCCTCCAGGAGGATTGTTCATGACAGGGATATAGAGGTATCTGGCACTGTTCAATCTTTTTTACTTATTTTTTGCACATTAAGCAAATCTTCTTTTGAAGAGAAGATTAATTTTCTCAGAACGCTTACCATCCCAGCCTCATATTTTTGCAGATATTATTAAATTTATTTTCATGAACCACTCAGAGAGCCAAGGGGCCTGTTATCACCTCCCTTTTCGAGATGCAGCCGTGAGGCACTGAGATTACAAAAATCTTATTTTGAGTAATTAAACTGTGAGAGATTTTAGAGAACTTAACTTCTCAGTGTGCAGAGAATTACAAAACACACAAAGCATGACCAGCATTACTTTATTTGTATGAAGGGCTCAGCACATCTATACATCAGAAGTTGAAAAAGCTTCATTAATCTAAGGTATGACTATACCACTGGCAAGACTAGAGTCCAGTTTTCCAAACCAGCATTTTTCTGCCTGACCTTGTCACTTTCTGTAACCTTCACTTGATACCTTCACATCTTTCAACACCTGAAACATGTAAAACAAGTATTCTGCAGGCACCTCTTCTTCACAGAAAACAGGCCCAGAATATTCACACGTGATACTGTGACTTTAACATATTGAATGAGATGGGAATCATGGGAAGAAAAAAATAAAAGAGTATGTGGTTTTGCAATTACAGTCTGTCTCCTAATGCATTGGTATGAGAGGACTGAATAAAGAACAAATAAGCAGCATCGGCTCTCTTTTGCTCTAACTTTTTGATTGCTCTCATACAATAATATCCCTTTTCTGTACTTCATACACAGTAAAGTACTTCCTATATTTTTTTCACACAGGTCTCTAATGGAAGGGGAAGAGATTCCATCACCAATTACGATGACGTGCCATCAAAAAGGTGACAACTCCAGGCTCTCTTAGACTCTGCTACTGCCAGCAAGGGAATGGCTGATCTCCTCAGCAAAGGCTCAGGCACAGTGAGTCCCTGGAGGTACAGCCAGCATGACACAGGGTACTGGACACTCTGTACGGCAGACTGGTAGACTGCAGTTGTCAATCTAAATAAGGAGCTTATTAATCTTCAGTGTATGGATATTCTTCCACCCACGGAGTGTTGTTCTTCGCTCTATAAATGGCTGATGACCGACGATTTCACTTAAGAGCGGAAATGCCAAGGACCATAGCTCAGGACAGGAACCATAGAGCATTTTGATGATGTGACCTCAGAACATCTATTATTCTCACATGGCACACTAAATCAGGGCTGCCCCAGCCAGCTCAAGCTGAATGGTTGTGATGCTGAGCAGCAACCTGCAGTCCACACCTCTTTCACTTTGAAAATGACCGGCAAATACCAGCGGGCCAAGGTCAGGTGAAAACGACTGCAAAACCCTCGTATCTCCCCTTTCGAGCAAACAGCTCAGGATGAGCACGTTGATTTTCGGCACTGGCGCCGTCGTTCTGGTTCTGCACCACGCGGGTGAAGAGCAGGTCACCTTGGCTCGCGGTGAGAGGCTGGGGCAGCACAGCCCTCCGCGCACGTGTTTCCCTGCTCAGCGCCTGCGTGTTGGGACGAGGGGCGTTCTCCCCCGACACCGCTCCGGCCCCGTCCCGCCTCCCCGCTCCGCCTCCCGGCTCCAGGACCGCTTCCTGCGCTTCCCGGGCTTCCTGCGCCCCGCCCCGCCCCGCCCAGGACGTGCGCGGCGCGGCCATGGCGGCTGTGGACATCCGAGGTAGGCCGGGGGCGAGGGGATTGCTCCCCGCGGCTCCGGGGCCCTGCCCGCCGGCCTAGGCTCAGCTCCGCCCGCGGAGCAGGGCCCTCCGCGGGGCGGCCGCAGGAGGGGGTCGGTGTGGTGCTGTGCCGGTCCTTGGAAGCTGGAAAGGCCGGGCGGAAAAGCTGCCCAAAAAGCAGCTTTCTTGGATATGCGGCAGGTTGGGAACGTGTGCTCAGGGCCGCCTGGGGAAAACAAGCTTCCTTCTGGTAGACTCTGCCTTTTCAGGGGCGATAAGGTGGTCCTGCGCTGAGATGGCGACATAAGGGAACAGCTAAAAAAGAGAGTTCCAGCTCTGATGTGTGGGGGAAAGTGGGAAGCGCTGGCCTGTGTGTGGGGCTTGCACAGGACTAGCGCAGCGAGTGAGGCTGGTAATCTTAAGAGCACTTCAGGTGGATGTGGTGAGGCAGGCCAGGTGTTAGGAAAGCCAGAAAAAGAAAGCTGAAGTGACAAAAAAAAGAAACATTTGGGTGAGAAGTCAGGGATATGGATAAAAACAGATTATGTTTTGAAGAAGAAGTGATATTTGAATAAAGTATTAAAGAAGACTTACGTTGTGAACAAAGTAGAAGTTTAATTGCTGTGAAGAATTTGAACTTTGAGAGAAGAAATAGGGGCTCAGAGGCCACAGGAAAGGAAGTTATTTTTCTCCATAAGAGTGTCTGAATGGAATAACATCAGAAGCCTGTGTGGTGGAGTCTCAGAGAAAGAACAAGAGCAGATATTTAGGGAAATCTCATGAAGGGTCAATTTTGATGCCACAGAGGTTTTCTCCTTTTTTGTCTTCAAATTCTTAATAATTATGTGTAGTCCTGTGTGTTTTTCTGGCTGCCTTGTTTGAGATTACACAAAGGAACTATGTGAACAATTAATGGAGGAGTGTTGTATTAAGCTATTAGCTGATGTGAGAACTTTCTGTCTTACTCCAGATCATTTAAGCTCTCTCAAAGTCGTTTATCTAATACAGTTCAATATAGTAAGTAGATTTTGAGGTATACCTCCATTTTTAATCTACTGGCAGTGGGTTAACCCTGGTTGGATGCCAGGTGCCCACCAAAGCCACTCTATCACCTCCTTCCTCAACCAGACAGGGGAGAGAGAATATAATGAAAGGCTTGTGGGTTGAGATCAGGATAGGGAGAGATCACTCACCAGTTACTGTCATAGGCAAAACAGACTCGACTGGGGAAATTAATTGAATTTATAACCAATTAGAGCAGAAGAGGATAATGAGAAATAAAACCAAATCTTAAAAACACGTCTTCTCCACCATTCCCTTTTTCCTGGGCTTAACTTCACTCCAGAATTCTCTACCTTCTCTCCCCCAAGCAGCAAAGGTGGACAGGGAATGGGGTTGTGATCATTTGACATGTGTTGGCACTGCCACTCTGTCCTCCTCAGCAGGACTCTTCACAGTCTTCCGCTGCTCCACAGTGGGATCCCTCCCACAGGAGACAGTCCTCCATGACTTTCTCCCATGCTGTTGTCCCAAAACAGGTTTTTTCACCTGATACAAGAAGCCCATCCACACAACAGAGGTATCTGATTTATTGCTCTTAAATCCTGTACCAGCCTATACTCCTGAGAACAAGGCTTCTTTACAGGTATTAAATTCCTGTTGATACTCTAAGCAACAATCAGTACTGCTTCCAGGATGTCATTTTCAGGTTTCTCTGAGGTCTGGTTCATTGGTAAGCAGATTTGAGCTTTCCATGTCTTTTTCTGTGAGATGCATAGCTGTACACAGTTCTCCAAAGAAGTTTCTTGAGCATTTAGCTTGCAGGGTAAGTCTTGTCCTAACAATGGAGGGGGACATTCTGGCATATAGAAGCTCATGAGCTCAGTTTAGTATGTCCAATTGGGACACTCCATGATTTACAGGAATGGCCATAAAACCCTTTTTCCCATTGCCCCAACAATCAGTATCATAACTTTACTAAGCAGGCCCTTGCATCTGGTTATTACTGAATGTGTGGCTCTGCTGTTGATCAGAAGTCTATTGTTTCAGTCTCTGGTTGTACTGGAGCTAGGAGGTCTGCTAGGGGTGCATTGATGTTTTCTACCAGTCCCCTCTCATTGCAGAAATAATGTTTACATCTAATTGTCCCTTCCTGCCTACAAAGAGCACATTGATTCAGGCCAAAGGGTGGGAGCCCTTTCAGACCTCAGCCCCCCCTGCCTATAGCTCTCCTTTCACCTTCTTTAGTACCATTCTCTTCTTCTTCACAGTAAAAATGTATTCATTATAGCCTGCATAACTCCCCCAAGTAGGGTTATTAGTCAACATGATAGTTTCCAAAAGCTGATACATTCCAGTAAAACAGATTTAAGCCTAGCCACTTTGGTTATATATTTAAAAAATTAATGGGACTCAGATAAGAGTGAAGCTGATAATAATATTCCCTGAATTTGGGGAACGGAAGGGTTAGAAATTAAGGTAGAATGCTGGATGATCAATGGGTCTACCTATGAAAAGGCATCCCAGATTTCTCTGCATGACACATCAAAACCAGTAGTGAAAAATCCAAAATTTTGCACCTCTGAAAAATGAATTGTTGGTGTAATTGTACTGTGTATCCCTTTGGGCCTACCATAATGTGGGACTATCATTGAAATTCAAAATAGATATTACTGAAACTAAAACAACTGCATTTTCACCAATCCAAGTGTATTAGAATATTTTATTCCCACAAATTTTGGAAATGTGTGATCTAAAGTACAGGTCATCAAGAAATTCTGTTCAATCCATCTTGGTCTCTGAAATTGGTGGAATTAATAATGCAGATTAGTATTCTGCACTTAAACCGACCTGTTCACAATTTATGAGTACCTTCTGTGCAGGATGGTTAGCGTGGTTACACAGGCAATTCCTCACTTTTCCAGAATGACTGAGACCTTTGCAGCCCCCAGAGCTGCAAAGGATGGGTCAGGATGGACAAGTGCCCATTGTCACAGAGAGCATGGCCTCTGACCTGCCCTACCCTCTGGGCCAACTTTGGCACTACTTTGCCCAGGTGAACATGACCTGGCAGCTCTGCAGGGCCTGGCAACTCGTGGGGCTGCTTGGCATGGCTTGTATTGCGCTCGGCACCGGGAGAAATGTGAACAAAGCGCTCCAGCGTGGGTCCCAAGTCCTGCCAGCAAACCTGCTCCAGCTTGGGCTCCTCTGTCCAAGGCACCAGAGGTCCTGTCAGGAGCCTGCACCAGCGTGGCTTCCCAGCGGTCACAGCCTCCTTTGGGCATCCACCTGCTCCAGTGTGGGGTCCTCCAGGGGCTGCGGGCAGATCTCTGCCCCACTGTGCATCTGCATGGGCCTCAGGGGCACAGCCTCCTTTACCATGGTCTGTGCTTGGCTCTGTAGTACATGGGAAGCTTCCAGCAGCTTCTCACAGAAGCCACTTCTGTAACCCCCACCTACCAAACCCAATACCTTGTTAGGCTACTTTACTGTTCCTCTTGGTGTGTCAAAGCCTAGTGCTGGGCTACCTGGCTGACAAGGCCAGGTTCAACACCTTGTGTGAATTACTCTTCTTTTTTGCCATGGCTTGCTGGCTTGTCTTCCAAATTGTCTTGAAAATCATGACAGATTGGCAGTATTGTCACAAGCACTTTACTTTTGCATCTACGATGCAAATTCCACAAGAAATGCTTTGCACAAGATGTACTATTTTTGAAAGGAACAGGGAAGCAGGAACACCATCCTTTCTTTCTCATACCCAAAATAAACAGTACACCCTTCAATATAACAGGCATGTCAGGTTCACAGTTTGTTTTATTCTTCCTCCCCTTTTTTCCAACAATAGTTAAGAGAACAATCTTGCTAGTTATAAAGGCTGTTATAAATACTGGCACTAAGCAGCTATGGATAATTGAGTCTTAGAGTCCAACTTTATATTCCATTTTATGTTACATTTATCAATCTATATACAGCATGATAGCTATATTATTATCTCTCTAAAGCTTGTCTGACATTCCTCTGAGAATGCACGTATTATTAATCATACAAACAAGGAAAGTTTGTATTTGAAATATAATGTAAGAGTTTATTATGAGAAGAATGCAAGCACGTAAGATTTTAAGATTTTTTTAAAAGGAGAGCTCTTTGGGCTTTGAATGGCATTTGGAATAAACAGCGCTGCCACGACTTAGATGCTTAATAATGGATCTTAGTGCAGTGTTTCTGAAATTTTCTTTTCTGTAGTGAGGAGAGAGGATAGTCTGTGTGAAATAACATGAATGCCTCTAGACTTCTCCCTTCCTTTCCTCACCCCGCATGAAACAGGCTGGAAATTCTGAGATTAGCAAGGAAAAATGGTTTACGTGTAGCTATTTCTGTTGCATTTTTCCTGGTTTGCTGAGCAGGTACTGTTACTTTATTAACACTTCCTCAGAGGAGCTGCTAATAGTATATGAGCTGACATTTTTGAAACTGATGCAATGATCCTTGAGCATACTGAATTGTCACAGAAGTAAAATATTCTCAGTGGAAAGATAAGTGGGAGTTCTGGGTATGTATATAATGCATGAACTTTAGGGAGTGGTTCCCATGAGGAGGGAGCTTCAGTTCTTCAGTCAGTCTTCCAGGAATTCTCATGACTTACGGGTTTTTTTTAATTTAAACAATGCATGTCTCTTCCTGCTTGCTTGTGTCTTGGAAATTCTGTTTGCTGCTCCTGCGATTTAAAACGGATGAATTTCAGGGTGTTTTTCAAGGTTCCTCCTGGATCTCCAGTGTTAGCAAATTTGTTGACTATGGAACTGGTTGTTGACGCTGTGCCTGAGGAACATCATTTTGCTGCAGCGTGATAATAAAATGCAGGGACTTTAATTCATACTTCCCTAAATCTTCAAGAATTTAACTGGCCTATAATGACTTGTAGGTTATAAAGTGTGTTTCATTTAAAAAGCTTACTTTTTTAATAGAATTGTTAGTGTTCGGTAGTTAGATTTCCGTAATATTCACTGAGTTGTGGAACAAGTAATTTGCTGGAGGCAATTTGGCAGATTAATTTTATAGTCAGAATAGAATCTCTTGTTCAAGACTACTGGGAAACATCTGCCCAAAGATAGCATCTTTGTGTTGTTTTTTGGGTCTTTCTTTTTTTTCTTGTGTACTGCTAAGAGAACTGCAGAAGGTTAAAGGTTATCAATTATTATTTGAACTCTATGAAATACTTCTTTAATTTTAACTGGTGTGTTTGCCTCTGTGTTCCATCTCCTTTCTCTGCTATAATCATTAACTGGTGCCAGTTTACTCTTGTATGTATTTGTAGTGTTTTTGACTGCATTGGTACTCAGTGTAGATTTATTTTCCCAGATAATCTGTTGGGAATTTCCTGGGTTGACAGCTCCTGGATTCCAATATTAAACAATGGGAGTGTGTTGGACTATTTCTCAGAGCGAAGTAACCCGTTCTATGACCGGACATGTAACAATGAAGTTGTCAAAATGCAGCGGATGACCCTGGACCATTTGAAGTAAGTTGTAATTTGCAACTGGTTCCTGTGCAGTATCCCTTGTCCCTCCATTCAGAGGCTTTGGTGATTGAATGGAAGCATGCTGGAAACCTCGTTCTGTTTGGTGCTTTTTAGTCCCACCACTTTCCAGGGAGCCCAGCTTTTTCTGTATTTGGATGTTTTCTACTTCTTCTTATGCCATCTCAAGAAGGTGTTAAGCATGTAGGATTCTGTGCATCTTTTGAGATTCCAGTAAATCACCCTTTAGATATTTCTCTGAAATAGAAAAGCTGTCTTCTCTCATCCTCCCAGCTTAACAGAACCTGAGTAATGTAATGTAGTTAAATGTTTTTTCTGCGGTGAATAGGGTTTACATTAGGGGATACTTTGAGTTCTTAAATAGTTTGTGTTTCCATATACTGCTGGCTATGTGCCATAATTAGTACATAATTCCTCCGAAGAGCTGGCTTTTTAGTATGGATAATAAGAGTAGTGAGTGTTGTAAATAAACTGATCACATATGGTTGTGTAATGAGATTGCATGTGCAAGTTAACTTTCTTTTCAGTTCCCCATCTGCTACACTGAGCACAAGTGAGTTGTTCGAGAACTATTTAAAGACTCCACAATATGATAGGGAGTTTGCAAGCAGAACTGGAAGTTCATTGGTAAAGTCATTTGTGCTCAGATGTGGTTGCAGGGATACTTTTACATCAGACACACAAATGATCACATCATACACCAGTTCTTTGTTGCTGTATTTAAATGACATGATGATAGATTGTTATCTTTCTTGCTATTTATCTGTTGCTAATATGTTCTACTCATGTCACGTTGTTACAACTCCCTTTGTCTATGCACCTAGGGTTTGATAGATAGGTCAGGAAATCCTTTGCCTTTATTTACTGCACCTTATAAAGAAGAACTTTCAAAGCATCAGAACTTTGTTACTTTACTGCCGGCCCCTTTGGTTGCTCTTCACATCCTACAGATGTTACTTCGACGAAGATACTTACTCTGGTTGCTTCTTTTTCAGCCAGATGGTTGGAGTGGAGTACATCCTTCTTCATGCTCAAGAGCCCATTCTGTTCATTATCCGAAAGCAGCAGAGGCAATCTCCAACACAAGGTACAATCACTCAGCTCTTACCCCTGTTGAGAAGCCCGATCAGTCAGTTGTTTTTAGCAGTTCCTAATTTGTGTGTAAGCACTTCTGTTTCCCTTTTTCCGTCTTTATCTCCAGTCTAACTGGGAAGGTATGAGGCCTTGTGGTGGAGAGATCCTCTCTCCAGCAGTTCCCTGCAGTGTGCCAGCAGCAGGGAGTGCCATCTTGTGGGGAAATGGGAACAGCAGATGAGAAAGTGATGCCCTGTGCTACATTTTCCTTCAGGAAATTGCTAATAGCGCTCATTCCATGTTGTATTTATCTGTTAGGCTATGCAAGAGTGTCCATTTCTTGTTGTGATGGAATCTTGTGATAACAGCACCACTCCTTAGAGTGTCACTGATCACCTTTCCAGTTTTTAAATCAAATACCTTAGCTTTTTTTTTCCCCATCTGCATGCAATTGGCTTCATTATTCCTTTTTAACCTTAAAATTGTTTGTATGTGTGATTAATCAAATATGTAGCCACATTTCAGTAGTTATTGGACTGTCTTATCTGTTTACTGCATGTTCATATAAAATAATTTAGGTTATTTCAGAGTAAGCTTTGTAGGAAAGAAAGGCAGGGTTAGTGCTAGTTATTTCTTAAGTTTTTTTTAGGGATTTAGGCTCTGCATATGCATTTTGGTCTCGTACAGGAATTTGCCTTGTCTCGTAATGTTTCTTATTTGCTTGTATCAGATAATGGTCCCTTTACATTGCAGTTCCATATTGAAAAAACATATATGATTGATTCTTTAATATGTTATTTGAGTTATTTCTTTATTAGAGATTTTGAATATAGCTTCTAAAAGTGACTATGGAATTATCATGCAGCCCATATTTTCTGGTTTTGACACCTTCCAGATCAAGAATGGAGTTGGAGCTTCCACAGTATGTGTGTTTAGACTTAATGCTGTAAGGCAGATGTCTGTTTAGTGGAATTTAACTGAGACTTTGTTTGGTAACATTTTTCCCGCTGTGACTGTAAAGTTCATGCTGGGTACCTTGATTGAGTTGCATAGTTCCCTAGCTCAGATGTTACCATGTGTTTTATTTTATCAGGGTACAAATATTGGTGTATTTGAGACATGGGAATGGGGATGTAAAACTGAAATTTAATAAGTTCATAGCTAGTGTAGAACACTCAAATACAACTGATGCAGGCCGACTTCTGTGTGTTTTTAAAACAGATGTATTTATATTTTAAATTGTTTTAAGACAAGTTTTTGCTTGTTTGAAGTGATATTTGAAAAATCTTTAGATCAATGATTAGGGAGAGTTACCTGTCTAGGAAGGTAGGCCCTGGTACAGAGCTGTGAGACAGTAAAACTGCTGTTCTGTGTCTTACTCTACTTGCAAGGAAGTGCTAAGCATCCTTTTTCTTTAGAGGAGAAGTGGCTACTGGCTGTAATGTGCACCTAGCTGTCTGGGACTGCTAATTTAGGCAGGTGTCCAAGCTTCATAAAATGCAAGTACTGGGTGAATTGTTAGTACAGATAGAGGAACTGGAACACATGTGTGCACAGGTAAGATCCTTAGGAATGTGAGCTGAGAGCATTGCTATGGTTTCTCAACTGAACAATGTTTGGCAGGGTTACAGAGGCAACTGTCGTGCTCTCTGCACTGCAGCTCTAATGAACAAGAATTTTTGATTGGCCAGTAGAGGTTCCAAATCTGATTTAGCAAATGCCTTTGGAAGGTAGTCTTTCTTTGGCAGAATGTTACTAATTCAGAAAAGCATGCTCTGTGTGTGCTTAACTCTACTTGGTCTGGGAAATCTAGCTGAGAGGACTGTACAAGTTAGAGAAAGCTGGTCCAGAAGACTGAGCTCTTACATTATTGTGGGTTGCTACTGGTAGCCAATGCTAGTGGAATTACTTCCAGAGCAGTTCACTTGACTGGTAGTAGCTCTAGTGTAGCTCTGAAAAGCCCAGTTCTGTGAGGGCAGTCATTTGCTTGCAGTAGGACAGGACTTTAAAGCTGATGCTTTCCTATCTGTAAAGCAGACCTTGGTTTTTCTCTCGTTATCAGTCTGTGCCTAAGGTGCAAATAAAGCACCTTGAAGTTTGTGGTAAGAGGAATATTGCACTTTCTGCTGCTACGACTGAAATTCAGCAACAAAGACACAGTCTTCAGCCAGAGCTTTAAATTGATCCTGCGTTTTTCTTCTTTTCCTTCCCGCAGTTATGCCACTGGCTGACTACTATATTATAGCTGGAGTGATTTATCAAGCACCTGACTTAGGGTCTGTCATTAACTCCAGAGTTGTAAGTGTCCTGTGCATTTGATGTGTACTGGTTTATATCTCTTTTTACTTTCGGCTGTCCCCCAGGCTGTTTCAATCTCTCCTTCACTATTTTGAGGAAAGGTCTTGTATAGTGATGGTGCAGTAACTTAAACCAAACCCCACTGGTTAATATCCTGTGCATCCCACATGAAAATGCGAGATCCTGGAGACTGCAGTATTGCCCAAACACTAGGATACATTGTTTAAGGATGAAGGATCAGAGTAACTGAAGCTACACAACTGGCAAAACAGCATGAAGTTTGAATAATCAAAAGAAAGATTATTTGACAAATACATATGAAATAGTAATTAAATACATAATCAGTGAAGCTTGCTTTGGAACATTAATGTTAAGCTAATGTAACATTTATTTTTAAATTAGGCTTATTTTTTTAAGTTGATGTGGTATTTATTTTTAAATTGGATGCTCAAGTTTGTTTTGATTCCTTCTGTTTTCGTGAACTACTGCTTTTGCAAGTTTTTCTCTGTCAGTTTAGAAAAGCACTTCAGAAGAGCCTTGTGAGAACCGGTTAAAGAAATTACATTCTCAGTCCAAACCTGGATGTTCCAAGTTCCCTTCCCAGAACAAAAATGAATATAGAATACTAATTTTAAAATACCTACTTTCAAAACTTTATATTGTATATTCTCCTTAAGTTCTGAACACTGCCTTACATTGTTGTTCTGAAAGCTCACTGCAGTGCATGGAATTCAGTCTGCTTTTGAAGAAGCTATGTCCTACTGTCGCTATCACCCATCCAAGGGCTACTGGTGGCATTTCAAAGATCAAGAAGAACGAGGTATGATTCCTAGTTTCTCCTGCATACTTTGGGAGAGGAAAGGAATGTAGGGAAAAGCTTGATGCAATGCACAGTGATGGTGGAGAGGTGAGATGAAGTGTCTGAAGGGTAAGTTAGGGCTCTCTACCAGGTGAGAGGAATCTTGCCCTTCTGTGTTGGTGGGAATGAACATTGAGGCATGGGTGGGAGAAGAAAATGGTGAGCTGTGTGTCAACAAAGTGGGCAACTCTTGAACCCACTGGGGACCAAAACACATTTTCAGAAGCCAAACCAGTTTGTCAGGAGGTAAGAATCATACTTAATGTCTTCCACAAAAAAATCCGAAACCAGTATCAGTGAGAAAATACAAGTGAAGTTCAGAGGAGAGACAAATACCTCCTTGTCATACAATAAAGAGCTGCTAAGAGAAAATAAATTTTAATACATCTTTCTCTACTATATCTGTGACTTGCAGAGAAAACTAAACCAAAAGCCAAGAAGAAAGAAGAACCAAGCTCTATTTTCCAAAGACAACGGGTAGATGCTTTGCTTTTAGACCTAAGACAAAAGTTTCCACCCAGATTTGTTCAGGTATGACACTCAAAAGCCGCAGTATTGCTGTAACTTAGAACTTTAAGACAGCATAAGTATTTGAACAGCTGAAACTGAATGGGAATTTCATGTATTTCTGCAATAGTAACATGGATTAGATAATAAATTTGACATGGAAGGGTCATATTGGAGTGTAGGATCTCCCTTTGTAATCACAGGAGTCATTAAGACCTTGGCAAAACGATGGGAGTGAATTTTATTATACACCTTCCTTATTTGATCACAGAGGATTTGTTCTCAGCTATCAGATGCTGCTGCTGCTTCCAGTTTCCTGCTTTGTGAACTCAATCAAGCCATCACAGTATTTTGTTTTAGTTGCTCCATTGTTCTGGAGACTCAGTAGTTAGCATGGAAATTCTTGGCATTCTGTGAAGTTGTTGTGATTACCTCTGATTGTTTTTGGTAGCCATCTGTTCCACCAGGTCTTCTGTTTGGAAGTAAAGGAAATTATATTTACAGCATCTCACAAAAGTGCTCCTCAGATGCGGGAAAGACTGGCTAACTGCGTATTTTTTGCTTTAGTGTTTTTCAATTGTCAGAGGGAAAACTGAGTGTTATAAAATGTTAACTGGGTTTTGTTTAAAGTGTACTGAGTGACCCATTCTACCCTCACCTCTTACGTATAAGAGTGCATTGCTTGCATTTTCTTCCTAAATGAATAGAAGGAACAGTTGAGAATTACAACTTCAGTTCCACTGATGTGTTGTTTTTTTTTTCTTCCCCCACAGCAAAAGCCCGGAGAAAAGCCTATCCCAGGTAAAACTGTAATATTCTCACAAGACTTAAAAAATAGGCTCTGTATGCAGTATCTTTCAGTTGCCATGTAAGCTCTTGCTGCTGCTACTGTGAGGTGGTTTGGAATTCTGGCATTACCTAATTGTGCAAAGTCATGGATAAGAGTGAAGAGTTTGAGTTGATCATAGGCAACCTCCAAAGAGGAAAGGCATGAACTGTATCACTTCAATCTATTCCACCTTTTAACCCATATAACATATGAAGTTACTCCCTGCTTATTCTTACACCTTTGAAATTAATGTTGCCCTTTTGACCTTAACAGTATTTTCTAAATACTCTGAAGAGTATTTTAGGAGTGAAAATCAGAGGTTTAACTTTCTTTTGCTGTTACATCTTTAGTGGATCAGATCAAGAAAGAACCAGAACCAGTCCCTGAAGCTGTCAAGCCAGAGGAAAAAGAGACTGTAAAGAATACTCAGAGTGCTGGTGCTAAAGGACCACCCGAAAAACGAATGAGACTCCAGTGAAGGGAGAAGCTATTACACATCTGGATTAGTCAGTACCTGGAAAACAGGAGATTCTTGCTCCCTTTTCTTTATATTTAAGCTCTTCCACTGAGACTGACAGTTCAGGGACTGAGATCCTTGTAACAGCTTTTTCTGTAGAAACCTGTCATGCAAATATTAATGTCAGGATGTGAGCTGCCTCAAAGGAGGTGTTTTCAGTCTTCATCTTATTTTGAGTGTTGGCTTCTGAGAATGGTTTTTACATGGACATATTCAGCAGCCTCCTGAAATCTTTACAAACTCTTGCATCCTTTGTGTCTAGACTTCCTATGTAAAAAGAAGAAACTTTTATATATAAAAAGGAATTGGAATTCCTGGCAAATAAAACTCCTGTTTGCTGGAATGCCTTTCTTAAATGTGTACTTTGTTAGTAGCAAATATGCCATGTGTGCTGGCAGCATTTATTTTTTGCTTGGACATTGGAATATATTGTGTTCTATTTTGAGGAGGAAAAGTTAGGTTACCTGCTACAAATTTCTGTGCCATTAGTGTGCTTGGGATAAAGATAAAAGATTTGATAACTGGACCCTCAAATCCATGTAGTTAGATGTCAGAATGCTCTCAGTTTCTAGATGTTTTTGGACACTGGTTTTACTTAATGGTTAAGCTGATAGTTTATTATAGAAATTAGTGTTTTTGGAGAGAGATTTATCACATAAAATAGGCTAAAATTTCTTGATGTTGCACACACAGTGAAGCTGTTTATATTTCTAATTTTTTCACTGTAACTCAAATATATAAATTACATCTCTTCCTCTGTGCTCCTAGCACTTCCTTGCTCCTTCATTAGACATGTGCCTTTTAGACTTCCGGAAGTGGGACAGTGGAAGAGAAACATCACTGACAGCTGTACACTTACTTAAGCATATTGCTTACATAAACCTTTTTTTCCCCTCAGAAAAATTAGAAATTGTCTCTTGAAAAGAAATTACTATTAGTTTGGTTGTGTTTTTCATTGAAGTAGTGGAGTGAACCTTGAAACAGCTTGCTTTCTTTCCACAATTGTTAATTGTGTTCATACAGTAAACTGTAGTAAGCAAGAAAAAGGTTTGTACACAGCAACCAAAATGTAGATAGGAAGAAAGACTAAAGTATGCTTAGATAGCTGTGTCAAATGTATTTTCAGGTTATGTCCCGGTTTGAAAGCAAACCAGTGAGACTCTGAGTCAGAAACACAATTTAATAGGAAAAGAAAACAAAATAAACGCAATAACACAAAAGAAAACCACTGACTGGGTCAGAATACAACCTGACACCCTGTCAGTCAGGGTGGCGGTAGCAGTCCAATGAAGTGGTGGCTGCAGTCCTCCTGAAGTGGTGGATGTGGCTCTGTAGAAGAGTCTGCTCTTCCTTGGAAAGTCCAGTGGCGGCTACGTAGCTCTTGTCCTCGGAGAGTCCCGTAGGTAAGGGCTGCGTATGGTGTTCCATACTCCTGATTATATACAGATGGGAATGCTCTGTACCTCCTCCTGGGCGGAGCATCTCACAATGGGATGGTGAGTCATGAGGTAAGGCATTGATGGGCCCATGAACAGGAGATAGTCCGGAGAGAGTTATCTATGAGTCATGGGGCAGAGTCCTTGATTGCCCATTGAACAGAGATAACTCCTAGAGAGAGTTATCAAGGATGAGTCATGGTAGGAGACAATGAACATTGCCCCACCTGCTTTAACAGCTTGTGAAGATGGTGATAGAATACATACCTTTGGGCACATCTTACATTGTAACCTAGGACAGGTTACAAGACACTTTTTCAGTAATTTAGCTCTCCAGTCAGAGCTGTTTATTACTGACTGATAGAAAGTTCCATGTCCTTTTTGTCCTATAATCCAAAGCTGTAATGTTAAAAGATGTAGATACACCAATAGCTGATCTCGGTTAATGCAGATACAGATCTGAAATTCATGTATTCGTGTACTTGAGTGTGTATTAGGTTTATTTCACCCCTGGATCAGGTTTGAACAGCTGTTTCTCAAAATTTTGATAAAACTAGATAATAAGCTAGTGTGAACTATGAAATCAAGTGAAAATGTAGAAAGCAGTTTTTCTGGGATGCTCAAAACAAGACAATGTGGTGTGAATATACTTAGAAAAAAAGGGTGTTGGTTGTTTCTTGTATTAAAGAAATGTCTCTGAAAGCAAATAGTGGAAGAAGCACCAAAGCCATTGCCTCATCCACCCCCATGATGGAAAGCCAGGATTTTCGGAAATGAGACATGAATGGTGAGGAACCTTAGCAGTCCTTGCTGTTGGTGGTCAGAATAAAGTCCTTCGAAATGGCCATTAAAGGAGCTGAGAACCTGTATGTAATTCGGGAAAACTTAAGCAAGATGACAGACTGCACTTAATGAAGATTTAGGTGTTGGGTGTTGCTTGTGTGTGGGCTTTTTGGTGGGGTTTTTTTTGTTGTTGTTTTGTGGGGGTTTTTTGAGGGGGGTGAGGGTTTTTTGGTTGGTTGGTTTTTTTGTTTGTTTAGTTTGTTTTTTTTTAATGGAGAAAAATTATCTACTCATGCACCAAGGAAATATTTAACACTATTAGCAGAAGAAAGCTTGCTTATTGCTGAAGACACATAGAGCTGTAGCCAACAATGGTTGCTAGAACATAGTATGAGCAAAATATTCTGAGTCACTGGACTTCACCTGAAATAAAGTGTGTTGTACAACTCAATATCTGAAAAGGAATTTCCCTAAAGTAGAAGGGTTTGAAGAAGGGCAATAAAATGAGTCGGAGTTTCTCCTATGATGGCACTGGGAAGACAAATACTGAGTCTTTATAAAACTTGAGTAGTGAAACAAGTAGGAAAGGAGAGAACTTGTTCTGTCTTGTAGTAAAAGAATAGAGGGACAAGTAAATGAAACTGAATTGGAGTTACATTTAGACTGAACCATTATACTCCATGCTCAGAATTTGAGCTGATCAGAGATAAGGGTGGAACTTGAAGGGGCAGACTGTCTTCACCTCTGCATCTCTGAGCAGCCTTTTTGCCTTCTGCAGAAATACCTGGTGTTGGCTGGTGTCAAAGGGCGTTAAAAAGGATGGATTCCTGATCTGATCCCATCTGAATTAAAGCGCCAGCATCTAAGCTATTGAGAGGATAGAAAATGGCTTCTGTTCATGAAACAAGCATTTGAATGTGCTAAGCCTTTTCCAGGGGAATGATCTTGCCCTGAGTGAGTTACATTATAAAACAGTAAGGGATGTTATTGGTGTGTCGATTTCTTAGTAGCTGTCCAGTGCTGAAGGTTTGCCATATGAGGGACTAAAATATCTTCTGATCCTCTTACTTGCTGACCAGATATTCTAAAATAATTTTATCAGTTAAGTGAGCTATGATATTAACTTACTGAAGTGACATTATGTCAGATATTACTGTTAAGATGTTAAGCAGCTATCTTGTAGTCAGTAATGTTTTTCAGTGCATGAGAGTCTAAGCCTTTTCTCTCTTGGTTTAGAGCCTGACTGTGAAGTCCAAAGTCCTTCCAAAGGACATTCAGTATTTATAAAGCTTGTAGATGAAAGGGAAAGAAGCAAGCACTTCTGAATTTTGCTTCTGCATCACTTTCTTCTGTATAATGGAGAGATTTGGTTGTACAAGAGAACTATCTCTACTTTTTGCTCTTAGATAATAACCATTCAGACTTCAAAAGGGCTTTTCTTCACCTAAATAATGGGGTAGCTGAAAACTACCTGGAACTCAAATAGAAACAGTTCTCCTCAGAACCTGAATGTACATGTAAATGTTTGTATACCCATGAACAGCTACACACATTTGTATGTACATGTGTGTCCATGTACACGTGCATGCAAAAATCCAGCCAGACTGTAGGAAGAGGGGCACTCTAGCTACCTCAGTTTACTGTGTAAAGCTAATGGTGTCTCAGGTGCAGCAGAAATACTGTCTTTGTCATCTTACCTAAGTAAGATCTGACCAGGCTATTTGTTGCTCTCACATATTCCTCCTTGCCACTCTGCCCCCATACTTCATATTTTGGTAACCTTTTCCTAGCAAAGGAAGTTAGATGCCCTCTGGTCAGTCAGTACATTTTGTTTGCAAGCTGTTCTTGGAGCAAGAAGGGTATAGGCAAGAGGAGGGACAAGGCAAAGGGGATAATTAGCTTTACTTTGAGACATGGAGGTCCCCTGTGAGAAAAAGGATGAAAATGTGTTACGCAAATAAACTGGCTTCGCTGACCAACAGATGGTTTCTGAACAAAAGCTGATGTGATACACTTCTTCAGGGTTGTTTTCAATAATTTTTCAATAGAAAACCAAATGGTAACTAGGCATTCAATGTTCAAGACAGGTTTTTTTTTTTTCTTGGAGAGGAGGGTGAACTTTTGATAAAGTGTTGCTTTGGTCATGTAATCATGCACAGAACAAACAAATAGTCTCGTATGTGTCCTGTAGCCTAAAATGTGGATCATAGGTGGATGGGTAGTGGGGAGAAATTTTCCCAGTGGGATGATTTATGACATATCATTGATCTCTCAGCAGTCTGAAGGCTTCATTTCTTTCTGCCAGTAAATTTCAACCTGTGGTCCACAAGGCTGCTGGTGTTTCATGACCTGTTCCTAAAACCTCAAGAGAAGGCAAGTGAGAAAAGGAAACCTCTTGCTGGTAGGATTTAATTCCACAAGCACTTGCACCTTCATTGGAAATTCTAGGGAGCTACAAGATTGAAAGAAAATTGAAAAACACTCATGAGAAAGCCAGTTTCTGCAGTTGAAGTAGCTTCAGATTATGATTATTTTCTCCTGCTCCACTGTAAGGTCAGTCATTTTTCCTTCCAACATGTTCATTGTCATATAATGGGAATCTTTCCCTCCTTCCTCTTTGATCTTAACCTGGTCAAAATACAGAAATGCAAGGCTCTGGTAACCTGAACACAACAGTGTGATCCCTTTTCATGTAAGCTCGATGCTGAAAGACTTGCTTAGGTGCTGAACACAATGTCACAAACTTGCATTGACACTTCCTCCCAAGAATCTGTCATGAGTTCAACAGTGGAACCTGAGTATTTTCTATGTTTATATTAAAAGAGAAAGAAAGTAGTAGGCAACTTCAGGTTGGGAGATCGTAGGGGTGGTAAGACATGACTCTTGCAAATTGTCAGAGTGATTTAGTAGGGTCTTTTGTATAATTTAAGGAATGATCACACAGCAGAAGCATGCATTTAAAAACAGCACTACAGACTGCACACAGATTATGTAACAGGATTTTTCCATTGTTGTGGTCTGGGTTGTATTTATTTCAAAAGACATAATCTGACGTAGTTCATGGTACTGAAATGCAAAGCTGATAATTGAAAAGTAGTGGACAATCATTCAGCAACTAGCTGCACGTAAAAGACTTCACAAGAAACAGTTTCTGTAATTTTAAAACTAATACAAAAATTAATCTAAGGCTAAAACAGGTCATGAGTTTGGATGGATATCTAGAAAGATCCTCTTATGTGGTTCCTAATAGAAGCAGGCATCCTGTATTCACTCCTTTAATCTGAGGTAGTGTATTGCAAGGTGTATGCTGCTAATGCTGGCCATGCTTGCAAGGAATGAGCAAGGTATCAAACCACAGAATCTGAAGCACCTTTGGACAATTGTTGGTAACCTCCACAGCTGTTAGTTAGGCCTGCCATGTGCCCAGCGTAAGGCACCAGCCCACTCAGGACCCTGGGGCATGAGGCAGCAGAAGGAGGCTCTGAGCATTCTGCCAGTTTCTTCTTTCACTGTCCAGCCTCCTGAGGAGCAGTGCCTGTCTCAGGTAGTTTGAAATGTTAAGTTTTGCTGCCTGTGCCAGGGTGGTGGTCAGCACACAGAAGCTGCTGCCAAAAGGCAGGATTCCCGAGATCTGTATGGGATGGTAGAAGGGTATACCTCCTGCAGCTGAGAAAGATAAGGGCCATAGCAGGTTGGACTTCATCCCAAATGTGCTTGCAGTGCTGAAAAGAAAGTTGTGAAGAGTTCCCAAAAGGTAACAGCTGTGGCTATGTTGAATCCCAGCGCTATGTGCCAAAAAGCCAGCGTGCATAGCTGTGTTGCATAAGACATCCTGTCTTACCACAGTCCAGATCATTCACTGTCTTACGGTTGTGCCTTGATGGAGCTGTACCCCAAAACAGGGATGGCAGCCAAGTGGTAGATGTACCTGTAAGTGTTCTCTTTCCATTGCTATGCGATCACAAGTCTTTAGGATGTGGGAAAATGGCTGCTGCATAAGTGCTGTAATTAAGGTGCATTGTTGTAGGTATGTAGCAGCTGTGGTGTAGATAGGCTTGAGGCTTTTATACTCGGTACTACTAGTTTGCATCTATATTATAGAATGTAGTGAAAGTGAATTCCCCCCTGGTTCTACCTTTTTTCTTGGGGGGTGTGTATGCTGTAGTAGCTATAGTAAGGTACATGCTAAGGTCACCACAGGGAGTATTTCTGTACTTTTTCATTGCAGCCTCTAAGCCTTTCCAGATATTCTCTTAGGCTGAAATAGCCTGTTTCTGTTGTCCACTCACAAATTATCCTGTAAGAAAAACAGCAAAAAAAGCAAAAGCCAACCTTTAGGGATTTTAAAACAGTATTTCCCACTTGTGGTCTACCCAAATGATCCCTTTGCTCAACACAAACATCTGTGACAAGGAGTGTGAAGCTGAACTGGGGGCTGTCCTCGCTGTGTCTGCTCAGAAGAAGTAACCATTAATTTGAAATGAAGGCTATTAAAAGCTAGGAACGTGTTTGTGGGAGGCTCATTTACTCTCTCCTCCTCACGAGAGCCTCTGGCCTGGCTCAAAGAGCAGGGTGGGCTCTCTGGAAGCGCCCGGGCAGCGCTCGGCGATGCGCCGCGGCCGCAGGTGCCGTNGTGGGTGACGGTGCCGCGGCAGCTGAGCCCCCGGGCCGGCGACGACGCCCCGGCCCTCTCCTACTGGCTGAACGTGGCGGGGCGGCCGCGGGTGCTGCGCCTGCAGCCCAGGAGGGGCCTGGTCTCCCGCCCCTTCACCCTGGTCACCTACGGCCGGGACGGGGCCCGCCGAGAGGAGCACCCCTTCGTGCGGGACAACTGCTTCTACCAGGGCGAGGTGCTGGGGAGCCCCGGCTCCCTGGTGGCCCTCAGCACCTGCGGCAGGGGCCTCCACGGCGTGCTCTGGGTGGAGGATGATACCTACCAGATCGAGCCCCTCCCCAATGACCCGGCCTTTCGGCACATTCTCTACCGCATGGAGGAGGCCAACAGCTCCGAGGGACCCAGCTGCGGACTGACGCCGGAGGTGCTGCAGCAACAAAAGGCTGTGCTGCCGTGGTTCAAGGCTCCCAAGGCAGAGGAGGAGAACGAAATACTGAAGGACTGGTGGACACACATCAGGTATGTGAAGATAGTAGTGGTCGTGGACAACGTGCGGTTTGTGAAGTCAGGCAGGAGCAAATCCGAAGTCTTGAAGCACGTCATGCAAATCATCAATGTTGGGGACATAATGTACAAACAGCTTTCTGTCCGGCTGTTTCTTATAGGACTGGAGATCTGGACTGAAAGCAACTTTATAAACATTACTAACTCTATTCCCAAGGTACTTAGTGACTTTAACAGGTGGAGAAAGTCAAACCTGTACCATCGGATGTACCACGATGTTGCTCACTTATTTGCATTTCAGTGGTTTGGAAGCAGCCTGGGACTGGCATATATAGGGACAGTGTGTGATAGCCACTGGTCATCGGCTGTTATTTCCTTCACTGAGAAAAAGTTGTCCACAATTTTTGTCACATTTGTCCATGAGCTGGGCCATAATCTTGGGATGAGCCATGATAAACCGGATTGTAAATGCAGACGCAAGACATGCATTATGTATGAAAACAATGCTGAAACTGATGCGTTCAGTGACTGCAGTTACAAACAGTACTTTGACCTGCTTGTAAATGGCGCTAAGTGTCTTCGTCAACCACCAGCACCTGGCACTTTCTACCCCAAGACACGTGAATACTGTGGGAATAAGATAGTAGAAAGCAGAGAGCAATGTGACTGTGGTTCAGCAGCAAACTGCAGAAAGGATCCTTGTTGCCGCGCAAACTGCACATTTACTGCAGGTTCGGTCTGTGCGTCTGGAAAATGCTGCAAGCACTGTAAAGTCCTTCCGGCAGGAACACTCTGCAGAGCAAGTACTGGCAGCTGTGACCTGCCAGAGTATTGCAATGGGATTTCCCCTCAGTGCCCACTGGATGTATACCTACAAGATGGAACCCCTTGCGAAAATGGTATTTATTGCTATCAAGGAAAATGTACTTCCCACAGTAAACAGTGCCGGCATCTCTTTGGCAAACAAGCCAGGGTTGCTCCTTTAGATTGCTTCAAAGCAGTGAATACTCAGGGTGACCGGTTTGGGAATTGTGGTAT
This sequence comes from Dicrurus megarhynchus, assembly GCA_013399195.1. Taxonomy (NCBI): domain Eukaryota; kingdom Metazoa; phylum Chordata; class Aves; order Passeriformes; family Dicruridae; genus Dicrurus; species Dicrurus megarhynchus. Next base: position 667,672 of record VXAD01003680.1, on the reverse strand, counting down.
TCGTGACAATATCCATTTTACAAAATGCAGTACTGAGAATATCTTATGTGGTAGGATTCAGTGTGAAAACATAGCCAAATTACCTTTCTTGCAGAACCATGTAACGCTAGTCCAAACTCCTGTTCGAGATAAAAATTGCTGGGGTCTTGACTATCACATAGGGATACCAAGAGCAGATGTGGGAGCTGTGGAAGATGGCACACCATGTGGTAGTGATATGCTTTGTATCAACAGGACATGTATGAGTGTATTAGTGCTGAACTACGACTGTAACATGACAAAGTGTCATAACAGAGGAGTGTGTAACAATCATAAGAACTGTCACTGCAAGTATGGCTGGGCTCCTCCATATTGTGAATTGGAAGGATTTGGAGGTAGCATTGACAGTGGACCTCCTCCAGCCAGGAAGACTTCTCAAAGAGCAAAAGTAAGACTAGCACTATTTGGTTTTTTTTCTTTATGTATCCTTGGAGTAGCCCTTACCATCCGTTATAAACATGAAATAGAGGGATGGCTTATGAAGGTAAAGGCCCAATTCCATAGAACATTGCAGTTGTTTCAAAGACTGAAAAAAACAGAAGTTCCTAAAGAAAACTCACCTGCTGGTGAGTCAAATTCCACCAAAGATCAAAAAGCAGTAGCTTTGGAATCTCTTGAGGAAATCTCCCTTTAGCAGAGCCATCTGATAACTCATTAAAATAATTCAACAGATTCTGAACAGCTCTAATCTCATGTGATATCATTAAATGCAGAGTAAATGTTATCTCTGTTTATTTTCTTTTAAATTAATAAATGCAGGCAGCAAGGCATGCTGTTCTTTGTACCCTGAGCTCTTAAATTGACGTAAACTGCAGGTATTGTGTTTATGCTTCATACCAACAGTTTAAAATTGCAAACTTCTTAAAACAGATGTAGATAAATTCTTTGCTTCAATTTCCTCCTTCACCTAATATTTTCTTCAATTGAATGAGAGAGATGTTTGTGAACATCTTCTTTAACAACCAAAAAGAAAAAATTGCACTTGCAATTTGCAACTTGCAAAGCACCGCACGTTCTCCACTGGGCTCCTTCCAAGCAAGCCATTCTGTATTTCTGTGATTTAATTCACATCTGTGACACACAAACAGGCAAGGAACAGGTTCTGCAGTGAGATGCAGGTGTCTGTTTCACAAGCGCTTCCAGTGGTTTACAGGGAGCAGCCCTTCAGAAAGGAGGTACATCATAGGGGAACAGGGTCTTCCTTTTGTGAAAGAGTAGAGAAGGATTATCCAGATCATACCAGTAAGCATTACATTTCTGAACCATGAGATATATGTCAGCAGTGTAGTGACACCAAATCTGCCATTTCACAAGAACAAATTGTTTTTATTTTCTGGAAATTTTCCTGTGTCTTGACTGCTGACTGCTTCTGAGAAGTGCTGTGTATTTTATTGTCACTAAGAGGAGCTGTCTGTGGGGTTCCCCAAGTTAACTGAATTTCTAAAGTATTTGGAACTATTCTGCACGTCTACCCCACCTAGAATTCCTGCAATATTTGATAGATGCTTTATCTGATTATCCTCAGGGGATTTCTCTTGGTTTACTATGTGATTCTTTCTTCAGCTATGACTGAATGTGTCCTTGCAGTACTATGGAGTGCCACACAGAAGCGTTGTCATTTTCATTTTTTAAACACAACATAAAATATGTCTAACCTCTGAAAAATATGAGGGACATGGAAATACCATTCAGTAAGTTATATTTTTATTATTTATATTGCAGCAGTAGCTAGATGTTTCTATCAGATCAGCATGGAGAGGAGTCTCTAGTCCAGACCATAGCGAAAACCTTTTTTTAAAGGTGTTTCAGGGTAAAGGGCTACAATGCACTTGTCTGCTAACAAAAGAATTACTTGTATCTAGAAAGCAAAGAGCACACTTTTAGCAAACCTTCTGTAAAGGCAGGATAAGTACCCTAACACTTGGGAACATTTGGGAAGAAAGATGTTGGTGACTCTACAAATTATGATGGTCAACTTTTGCTGCCTCCCAAATATATAATTTATGTTTTTAGAATATGCATTTATGTGTATATTTTTTTGTGTCCTGTATCCAAAAAGGGCCGATTACATTATGATGGGATGTGAAATACAAAGCATGTGATTCACAGTTTTTCACAGCTTTTTGTCTAGAGCAAATGGGTCCTTAAATAGTTATCTATGCTTGTGTGCAGGAATGAGGTAACACATTGTATCTTTAGCAGGCTGTGCTTATTGCCATGATAAAACATGGATGGTTTTGATTAGATGATGAAAACTTAATCCTGCGTTTATGTCAAAAGGCAAGATAACTGCTCCTTGACTAACACCCCAGATTTATTCCTCATCACCAGAGACCTCCTTCAGAGAGTTTGGGGGAGTGGGAGGGGTATCCTGTGAGAAATAACAATTCAGGTGTTGCAAACAAGGAATGGGTGACAGACAAGAGAGATGTGTATTAATAGAAAGATGGAGATAAAAAGTAAGCTCTACAGGCAGCACGTTCCAACTATCTATGCACAACTAGTATCTACTAAGACTTTTTTTATTTTGCTTTTTAAATACTAAAAGAGTGGCAGAAGTTTCAGGTTGTCACCTTGATGGCCTGCCATTGTTGATCAGTAGTGTACTATAAATTGCCAAGTATAGATCTGTGCTGAGACAGAGAAACACCAGAGTCAGGGGGTTCTTATTTACAGACTTGCATACTGAAGAGACAGAGGTGTGAATGAAAGCACAATTTAGGCTAGAAAGCTTACTTGTAAATGCAGTTCTGGGAAAGATAAAGTAATAAAATGCTGTAGCTTCCGTTTTCCTCTATGCTTAAAGATTGTTCTGAAAAAACAGGACTTAATTGGGAGGAGGCTTTTAGTGAGCTTTGGATAGGAGTATTTCTGTACACTTTTCTTCCATTTCTTCTTGGGCCATATGAGCAAGACAAACATGTATCCCAACAAACCTAGTCTATGTTTTATAAAATGTGTGAGCTCCCTTGCTGAGGTTTTCTCCTTTAAAATATTGTTGTTTCTGATTTCAACACAGCAGTGAAAAACTTCATATTTCTGGTGGTTGTTAGAAATGTCCCACTACTCTGAAGGTGCTGTGAAGGTGTAAGTCTAAGTTCAGTCCTAATCTTTCTGGTTTCCCTTTTTTTTTCCCCCCCTCCTAACTGCATTTTAAAATGCTTTAAATGGATGCTAGAACTTGGTTAATGTGTAAGTCACTTGTACATGAAGAGGCAGCTTGCAGATGTTGCTGCACCGTCTCCCGAGAGACGTGGGTCAGTGTAGTATGTGAAATGGTGCTGGAGGAAATAAGAGACACAACCTGGACTAGTGGAAGGTGTCCCTGCCCATGGCAGGGGGGGGTTGGAACTAGATGACCTTAAAGGTCCCTTCCAGACCAAACCGTTCTCTGATTCTGTGAGATGGTCTGTGCCAGTGCAGTAAGGGTATTAAGTCTTAGGTAGCTGTTAATACGTGGCAGGCCAATCATGATAGGTGAAGCCTGGAGCTGCCTAGGTCTAAGTTACAACAATATATCCATGTTTCTTGTTTGAAATCTCTTCCTGGCTAAAGAAGACTTTTAAAAACACTTAATATTGCAGTTATCTCAGATCAAGATAAAATTGGTTTTGTTCTAAGCCAAGACCATCATCTCTAAAATACATTAAACTGCTGCTGAGGAACACTGTTTATCTCAAAGGAGTTTGCCAAGTACCTCACAGCTGCTTGCTCACTCTCCTCCCACCCCTCCCAGTGGGACAGAGATTCAGAAAGAAAAGGTGAATCTTGTGGGTTGAGATAAGAACAGTTTAATAATTGGAACAAACTATTATAATAATGATAATAATGAGCAAGAGTAACAGAACCCAAGAGAAACAAGTGATACACAGTACAATTGCTCACCACATGCTGCCCAATACCCGGCCTGTCCCAGAACGTGTTTGGCCCCCTTACAGGTAACTCACCTAGCTTATATACTGGACATGACATTCTATGGTATGGAATATCCCTTTGTTCAGTTTAGGTCACCTGTCCTGGCCGTGCTTCCTCTCAGCTTTTTTGCACCTCACTGGCAAAGTATGAGACAGAAAAGTCCTCAATTTAGGGCGAACACTACTTAGCAGCAACAAAAAGTCATGGTTCTGGTCATCACTGCAAGTGTAATTGGACCTTGAATGCCTGTCTCCCACCTCTGAGGCATGTATTCTAACACTCAGTTTAGCACTAAGCATTAATGTTGTATTCAGAGATCCAGTGCCCAGGTTGTCTCTCCCTGTTAAATTCAGGAATCCAAAAGTGCAGATAACCTTGGAAGGAATGCAATCAAAAGCATTTGTTATCTTTACTGCAATACCAGACAAACAAAATGGTAGTGTAACATTGAAGACCAGATAAGCTGGTCCTCATTTTCATCAGAGAAGTTCCTGCAGCATGTAGATGTGGCTGCCCTCATAGTGCCAAGCAATCAGGTGGTTAAACTGAATCAGGCTTATTCATTGTTCATTCTTGTCATTGTCTGTATTGGCACACTTGTATCGTGTGCTGAAATAGATAAGGATAAATTTCTCCTTGCTGTCTATTTCCCTATATTCTGTTGGTTCAATAAACCCTGAGGTACAGAGTCCCAGGTTCAAGTGGCTCCTCTGTAAGATAGCAAGTTGAACTACTTTGCCTTTTATTGCTAGGTAATTATCTCTTCTGTAGAGTTCTGAGGAAATTTCTCAAATCGTTAAACCAAACACCTTCTACAGGACCTAGTTAAGTATTTCTTGCCTCAGCAGTGGCACGGTGATTCTATGCACCATTTGTGTTTCTGAATCTAGATCACTTTATTGCATCGCAAGGTAGCCTGGCGTTGGCATGGATGCTCTCTGTGCTACTTGCCTGCATTGGGCTTTTGCTCCTGCCCAGCACTGCCTGATCTGTTTTCAGTTTGCTGTGAGGACAGTTAAAAGGGCTGGGAACAGGTCATACATCTCCCTCCCTCTCTGCTATGCCTCCCCCAGACCACTATGGCCTACTCCTTAACCTTCTAAGGAAACCAGCTCCAGCCTGGGGAGCAAGGCAGGGCCAGGCACAGATGACGCGCAGGGGCCACGGAAGGTGCGGGGGGCAGGAGGACGCCGTGCTGGGTTCCCCTGGGCCCGCTCCTCTTCCGCCTGTGCGGTGAGCGCTGGTGGCGGGCGGCCCCAGCGCGCCGGTGGGAGCAGCCCCGTCCCGCGGGGGACGCGCGCTGGCACCGCTTCCCGCCGCGCTGACTACAACTCCCAGCGCTCCGCGGCGCGGCCCAGCGGCGGCCGAGGAGGCGAGAGCGGCTGCCCCGGGAGCCGAGTTCTCCTTCAGGCCGCAGCATGAACGGCAGCGTGGCGGGCGGCGGCGGCGGCTACGCCGAGGAGATCATCAGCCTCACCCGCAGACCCTCAGGTAAGGCAGGGGCGGCCTCTCCGCGCCGAGACCGCGGCGCCTCCCGGGCCGGGGTAGCCGCGCCGAGGCCTGCGCAGCCCCTGGGGAGGCCGGAGCGGAAGCGCGGGGTGGCGGCGGCCGGCGGGGCGGCCGCGGCGGGCACCGAAGCTGCGGAGGGAGGGTCCCGGCGGGGAGGATAGAAGCGCAGCGCCCAGAGGTGCCGGGCCCAGCGGCCTCCCCTGCTGTGGCGTGCTCTTGGAAAGAGCCGTGGCGGATACGCTGCTGTGGGAGAAGCTCGTGCCCTGCGTGAGATGGGTCAGGGTCGGTCCTCTGCGGGAGCTCCGGTAGAGGCTGGTGTCCCTGCGGACAGGTCGCCTCTGGTTTCGCCTCTGGTTTTCCCAGGAAGTTGCCATCTCCGGTGGAGCTCCTGTTGCTTCCAAGTGAGACGGCAGCCGCTGAGCGCCCCGCCGCGCTGGATACCCTGAGTCAGGGGCCATTTGAAAATCATATGCCCAAGTGGCCATGCCCTGTACTGTCAGCTTGGCGTTCGTTGTGCAGCGTCCCTTGACAGGCTTTGGGGTGGTCAGAGAAAGTAGCATAGGCTGGAAGGAAGAGAGAATAGGGCAGTTCGTGGGGCATTTTTTTGGCTTTGCTTTTCATGTCGCAACAGCAGGTGCGCTCATGGAAACCTTGAATTTTTTACAGGATTTATGGTGCTATTCAGATCACATTTTCAGAAGTGAGAGAAGTTGGCATCAAATGTACAGCTCTGGAACAAAATCCTGGCTATAGAGAGTAGCAGGCTCCAGGGGGCTTTTGGAGCTAGACTTGTACTTTGGTGTGTGAGGCTTCCTCTGTAATTAAAAGGAGCATGAACGAAAACGTGGCAGCCCTGCTGGGTGCGGCTGCTGGTCAGCCTTGGCTCCGTGGGCTCCCCAGAGACCCCCAGCTCCCACGTTGCTGGCGTGTGTGTTTTCCTTTCTCTGGGGTGGAGGTAAGTCCCGTGCAGGGCCGGAGTTGGTCCTGGCCCTCATGCTGGTGATCAGAATCCAGAGGATGTGAGCCCAGGGAGCAGCCCTTTGCCTCCTCCTGCTTGCCAGATTGGGCCTCTGGTCTGAAAGCTGTGTAGCCCTACCTGCATAGGCATGAGCTTAAGCTAATGAAGCTCTGCTTGTCAGTGAAAACTGTGCCAGATGGAGCCGGTTCCGATAGGAAGGTTGTTTCCATACATCTGGGGACCTAAAATTTTAAGGAAGGTGTAAGGGAATGTTAAAGGGCAGAGTTGAAAATGGTCTTGAATGTGGCCACTGTGATTTCATTCTCGATTACCATGAGCAGCATTTGTCTAGTCACTGAGATGGGCTGTGCATCTTTAGAGTTAGGTTTCTAAGTATGTTACTTGTGTTGAAGGTCCTACAGCCCCTTATGGCCTTGATGCACTTGCCATGTGAATGATTATTCGTTTCTGTGGAAGGAACAAAACACTCTTATCTGTGAAGTACAATTGGATACTGTAATCTCTTGAATTGGAGTTTTGACTGAAACTTTTAAAATAGGTCTGATGCTAAACATTTCTGGCAAAAGTTTGCATAGGTCATTAATGTATTTCCAGTGGCAGGACAGTGTATATATGTCTCTTTTTCAAATATTCTTGTATTCAGTCTCCCGTTTCCTAATCCTGCCTGTCATGATTTTTTTTTAAAGGCCTTTTTGAGGGACTTTTTTAGTACCAGGGAGGGTAAGCGAGGCATAGGGAGGTCTGCAGCCTTCGAGAGGGTCAGAAGTTTAGCCTAGAGCCTGCTTTTAAAGCTCTGCCATTCTGCTTCTGGTCCCTTGTAGACAAGAGATTTAGTGCTATGTGCTCTCTTCCTCCCCTTACTCCTTTTCTTCCAGCTGTGCTGTGTCTCTTTCTGTGGCTTCATGAACTGGAAGGGAGAGAATAGCAAAGAGCTCGAGGATTGATAGGGAAGATATTTTTAGGCAGAGTGGAAGTCTGAGTGCTGGAAAGGAAAGACAGAATGAAAAAGCCCCGTGAATACTTAACTTGGTCTAGCACGAACTGCTGCCTCTTTGTCACGAAGATCTGCCTCTGCCGATGAAAGCTGTGACTCTTGATTATTTTTCCAGTCATGGGTAAAAAGTTGCAAAGTGTATACTTTTTTTTCATATATATGCACCTATTTGAGGGGTTTTATATATGAGAGAGAGAATCAATGTGTTCTGAGACCTTGATTCCTTCTTTCTGGCTTTTTAATAAGTGTTGATTCACCCTTATACTTTCTGTAGTATAGATTTCCCCTTTTCCTAGGTTATTGGCTTCATGGCAAATAATTTTTAGGAGTGTGGATTTTTAATTTTTTTTCATTTGCTGTTGAAAGGTGTGTTACTGTGCACAACTGGCCCTTCTTGGAATAGATATTATTCTAGTTGAAATGTCAGTATTTCTCCATTTTTCTCTTGCTTCCATTTTTTTCCTCACTTGTCTGAAGCTGCCAGGAAGGGAAGGAAAAAAAAGGTGTGGCAAAATTGCTGCTAATATTTCTTTACTTCCCAGCTGTAGATGCACACTTAAAATAGCATGACTCATTTTGTAAATGCTTTGATCTCCTGTGACTAATTTAAAATGCTGCTTCCTAGCAGGCACAAGGTGGTTTTACTTTCATTTGAAACTCTCCCTCCCAAGGTTTCCAGTCCCAGCTTCGAGAGAAAATAAGAAAGAAAGCGAAAACAAATAAATCAGCCTGGTTGAACGTGGGCAGAACTTGCCCTCAGCTGTTCTTGACAATAGCTTTTGGATGACTGGTTTATGTCAGAAAAAAAAAAGTTGGGTTTATTTCCATTTACTTTGATTGTGTATTTGATTTTTTTTTTTCTTTTTCCTTGGCTCTTCTTTCTTTTTCCATTGCAAGCCTCTTAGGGAATCTTTCCTGTCCCTTTTGTCATGCATTTTCATTTAGAGAGAAACTTAGCTGTATGTACAATGGGTAATGTGCTCTCGTAATCTTTGGGTTTCCAGACTTTAAATTCAATTAGTTCTTCTGGTTTTTGATGAAACAAGAAGTCTTAACTTTAATCCAGAAGCTGGATCCAGCTTGATAGCTGTAACTGAGGCTTCCTTTAAAGAATAATACAAAATGGCAAAAATGTGAAGTGGACATCAGTTCTATTAAATGTATGTGTATTCCTTTTTGTTTTGCTTTAAATCTGTGTACTTTATTTCCTATCATGTTTGAATTCATGGAGCAGAACAAAGTGATTGTATACAATTTGAAGTAGCATCATGTAACCTAATCTTATTCTTGGAGGCAAAGCACACCAGTTCCAGCTCCTGAGATGTGGAAGGGGAGCTTTTGAGCTCTAGGTGCCCTCGAGCTGGTAGCACAGTTCTGCTTGCCTGTTTCCTTATTAGATGGGGTCTAATGCTCCTTGCCTTTCCTTATCCTGTTTCCCAGCTCACAAAACACTTGTCAGAGGTGATTTCTTGTAGCTCAAAGGTGGTGATTTACTATAACCTCATGTGAAATGCAGAATACTTTCGTTTTCTTTCATCCTGTGCTGAAGAAGTGTATTCCTGCTTAGGGCTGAATCGGTGTCTCAGAAATGATGGCATGCCCCTCAGTATTCCCCAACACCCACCTGAAAACAGCTCACAGATGTTTTGTGTAATGAAGCGTCTGGGGTCCTCAGGCATTCAGTGTCTCTTCTCTGCTTTCAAGACCAGTTTCATGAGAATGACTTTTCTAGACAGTGGGAAGGTGGTTGGAAAGGATGATGCAGATTTGTGTGCTGTGAGTTTTTGTATGGTGGAGAAAGCAAGAGAATGTGGGAGGGTGCAGTCCCCAACAAGCAAGACAGCAAGAATGTTTGAAGCTTTGAGCTTTTTCTCATCGGTTTTCTCTTTGGCTTACCTTAGGGTTGGGCTTCAACATTGTTGGTGGGACAGATCAGCAGTATATTGCCAATGACAGCAGCATCTATGTCAGCCGGATCAAAAAGGATGGGGCAGCTTACCTTGATGGCCGATTACAAGAAGGAGATAAAATTTTAGCGGTAAGCCCTTTCTTCTGTTGCCCCCTGTGTTCTTGGTCAGTGATGTGATATGGGAGGCAGGTTTTCTATCACGGTGCACAGAGGGAGGAAGGAAGGATGTGGTGAATGAGTTAGGTGATGCCAAGCAAACTCCATGGAGGAGCTGTTTTGGGGATCTGGGGAGAGCTTTGAGCACTAGGGAAGCGAGTGCCTCTACACATGGGCTTATCTCTTCTGCCTTCTTGATTTGCCACAGAAGTGCTTCGTGGTGCTGTGTTTGTGTTTCCTCTGTGACTTGCCTCCCTAAGGTTTTAGAATCCATCAGATCTTCTCTTGCTCACAGTGGATTATCATTTACACACATGTAATTAAAGGTTTTCTGCCTCTTCAGTTTACGTTTTTTGATTGGTAATCCATGATTTCTGGTCCTTTTGCACAGGGGGATTTTTAGACTATAAAACCTCTAGGCCGTAAAATTCTCTTCATTTCAACTCCTCAAGAATAACATAGGCTGCTTCTCCTTTTAGAAAAATGTTTTCAGGTGGCTGATATTCACACCCACTGGTTCTTCAGATAGCTGGCAATCATGTAAGAAATAAGCTTTACAAAGTGATGGGTGAAGAAGTAGCCTCTCCTTGTATGATGCACAACCTTTTTATACTCCCTAATTTTATTTTCCGCTTGCTTACTATGTTCTATGTGTAATCCTTTCAGCCTCTGTAGACTGCCTTGCACTAATTGGAACCTATTATTGATCCAGAAAGTGATATTAAGTTAAACAGAGAATATTATTCTCTTTTCCTTGACAGTTTAGCATTTATGTACTTGTGTTTAGGGTGTCTGAATATGAAGAGAAGGGAAGCACTGGATGTGATCTTAGGGAATACAACTAGGGGTAGTGGGGATGAAAATAAAAAATTAGGATGAATATAATCACTTAGTGAATGAAATCAAGTAGGTTATAAAACCCTGTGCCATTATATATTATTTTAAATTAAGAAAAATCCTAACACTTGCAAGTGGATGCCCATAAGTATGTTTTTTTGGTTGGTTTTGTTACATCAGTGTGCTTATAAATGTGTGTTTACAACACTCTCTCAGAGAGGTTTCAAAGGTACACCAGTAGAGGAAACAAGGGAAGAGACTCAAAATAATAATTTTGCTGTAGCTGCTCTTTTATTTTCATTAGCTGTCAGAATCACACCTTTGATTTGTTTCCAGTAAAGCAACAACATCAGAAGCTGCTATTGTCACAACTGTGGTCTTATATTCTTATTTTGCATCTAGGTAGTTTTTTTCAGTACCTCTGTGGTTTTGCTTAGAGTTTCTCATGTTCTGTCTCAACATATAAAAATACATCTATAAGATGAATGAATGAATGATTTAATTAATTTGGATCTTTCTGATTATGGTATCATGCCCCAAATGCAGAATTATGTGAAAGATGAAGATTTTTATGTCTTATCCTTCCTATGTTAGTCTGCATTGTTAAAAATTTGCTTTTTTTTACCTTTTACCAGCATCTGGTTCTCCTTTTCCTTTTTTGCTAGATCAATGGCAAAGACTTGAAGGATTTGCGGCACAAGGATGCTGTGGAACTGTTCAGGAATGCAGGCTATTACGTGTCTCTGAAAATTCAGCGCAGGGTATGTTTTACCTGTTTCTTAGGGTTATTTCTGGCCCAGTTTAGACTGGTTTCTATGATTGGTGGCTATTTCACAAGGAAGAAGAGTACTGTGTCCAGGCACTCTGTGTGATATGTGCATATAAAAATTTTGTTTGACCTATGACCTTCTCTCGTTGCCTCGGCTGTAATTGTCTTTGTATTACTTTGCAACCATATCGGTGAAGAGGTTGGAGAAGTCCCCAGGTCTTTGTTTTGCTGGAGTATGTTGTGTTTTCTCACTGATCTCCTTTCTCAGAGGTAAAAGTTTGTGTGTGAAGACAGAATCTCAAGTTGTCCAGTTTTATTTCAGTGGCCAAAATCTTACTGGAGAGAGAACTCCTTTTGTGTCAGAGGCCATCACTCATGTTAGTGTTGAAATGTGTGTGCAGCCCAATGCTACAACACAGACATTGAGGTGCTGGAACGTGTCCAGAGAAGGGTAATGAAGCAGGTGAAGGATCTGGAGCTCAAGCCTGATGATGAGCAGCTGAGGGAGCAGGGGGTGTTTAGCTTGGAGAAAAGGAGACTCAGGGAAGACCTTATCACTGTCTACAACTGCCTGAAAGGAGGATGTAACCAGATGGGGGTTGGCCTCTTCTCCCAGACAACAAGTGGCAGGACAAGTGGAGACATCCCCAAGTTGCACCAGGCGAAGTTTAGATTGGGTATTAGGAATTTCTTCACTGAAAAGATTGTCAAACACTGTAGCAGGCTGCTGAGGGAAGTGGTTGAGTCACCATCCCTGAAGGCATTTAAAAATTGTGCAGATGTGGTGCTTAGTTTAATGGTAAACTTGGCAGTACTGGATTAATGGTTGGACGTGGTAATCTTAGAGGTCTTTTCCAACATAAATGATTTTACAATAATAGGAAATGTGGATTGCTATAGCTTAAATATACTGGCACCATTTTAGATATAAAAAGAGTTGAATCCTTAATCCCCACCTAGCATGGAAGTTGACAAAAGAAATACTGATCTACCTGAAGCATATTGGTGGGGAGAGATGGGTTGAGATCCCTTTGCTACTCCCTTAGCAAAGGAGTAAGTCTTCTGGACCAGTGTATAAGGCAGGTAAGAAAACCAGGGAGAATTACTGACGTTTTTTTTCTGGTAAAGAGAGCAGGAAATGGTGTGGTGGCAAGTGCATCAAGGGATGACTGACTGGGTATGTGTGTGTCATTGCTTCTGCTGTATGAGGTGTGTCCTGCTCCACTTGAGTCCTGGTTTAGAAAGTGGCAGAGAAACGTGAGGGTGCCTGGTAGTGACAGGGCACCCTGCAGTTAAATTCAGTCCATCCAAAGCTGTTTTCACCCTCCCATGGGTGAAGTCTGCAGATACCTGGGGAAACAATTTTGAACAATCTTACAGAAACATTTGGTCCAGGCACAGAACTGGGGGCTCTTTTGTTATGGGTTCTGACATAAATATTTTTTTTTCCTTGTAGTTGCAGCCACAGAATGGCCCTGTGGGTCATCGAGGAGATGGAGAATCAGGTGGGCTTCCTCTAGCAGCCATTCTTGTGCCAGGCCTGGCGCTTGCTGCGACAGCAGTCTGGATCTTGCTGAGGTATCGACAGCGGATGTGAAGAGGTCACGCCTGGGATATCACTGCGTGTTTTACACAGCTATGATGTAATTTGAAGATAGAGAATCAACGATCTTGTCACAGACTGATGCCAAAAAGGATCATTGCCTATCACCAAAGCTGCTGCTGATGTTCGTATATACTGATTTTGTTGCAGGGTGGATAGAAGCAGAGAGAAAAAAGGGAAGGGAGAAGACTGTGTTTATGTAAAGAGTGGGATAGCTGTATTTTTTGACAAATCTGAGGAGGTTTTGCCAACCTCCTCTATTTTGCACCATGAACTTTCAAACACACTCATCTATTCCACATTTTAAGATGTAACTTTTGGTTAAAGGGAGTGGGAGTTTGGGTGGTTTTAAATCAAAAACATTAACTAGAGGCTTTGCCTTGTTTCTGCAGAATTTTTTTTTTAATCTAATGAATTCTGTCTGAACCATGAATAAAGAGAAGCAATGCAAAGGGTATATTATTTTTCCCATTGAAGTTTTGTTGGTTGTTGCTAAATAAATGCCTTAAGTGCGTAAAATCTGATCTGTAGTTTCACAGGTAAAATCATCAGCATAGCTGCTGGTTTAACAGTAATATGCAGTATTGGTGAGGTATTTTGCCAGTTGTGGAAAGATAGAAGATAGCCTGCCGCTAGAAGAAGATTTTGATTGTCAAAATGATTGCTCATTTTTGAGTCAGGGTTGTAAGAGAAAGCTTTCCACAAAATGCTAGCATACTGGAGAGAGACAAGCAGACAACTGAATCACAAGGGTAAGTGGTGGCAAGAGATTCGGGCATACTGAAGCTGCAGAAGAATCTTTAAATTAGTAGTGAAGCAATAGTTCCTCCATTCATCAAGTGGGTTGAAGTCTGTATCTCAGGTTAGAGGTCTGTTTTGGGGGTTGCTTTGTGCACAGGGAATACTTCAGGTAAAGTTTTCTGTAGCAGCTAACTTGCTCTCTGCAGTCAGGAGAATGTTATGATGATTGAAAGGGAGAAGCTGAGAGCAGGCTGGGATTGTCCTGGCTGTTGCTTTTGAAGAGTTATGTGATGCTCAGGAGATAGGCTGTCAGCTTTAAGCCAGGGTAAAGCTTAGCAAGTAAAACCAGAGGGAAAAGACCATCCTCTGGAAAGCATGTGACTGAATTTACCTACAGGGTCTCATCTCACTGTGATTTGAATAGTTTTAAATTCCCCAGCTTATAGGAACTCTGTGGGGTTTCTCTTGTCTCCAAGAAATCAATGTGTTTTTTTGTTTTTGTAAAAGAAAAGCAAAATGCATGGTCTGGTCTGTATGATGCCAAAAAAGAGATCACATATGCAATATATGTTTTCAAAGAAAAACCAGTGTCTTGGTGCTTTACTTATCGTTATTCTCTATTGTTCTCGTAGGACATTGCTGATGTGTTTAAAATTGTTGTGTTTGCTCGGGGCTGTCTGCTGGAGATAGAAATGGTATGCTGTTGAACATGGCATTCCTAAATCACCAAAGAATTTCAGAGCACTTAGACCACATGAAATCTCGCTTTGGCCTATAGACTTCTTTAATGTAAGGGGAAGAGGAAATAGGAGGAATTTTGCTCCATGTTCTTAGGGGACTTTGGGAACAATATTGATGTTGACTGGCCTGGGCTAATGCATGCAGTGACTTGCCTTGGCCTGCAAACCAGTTGTGCTTGATAGCAGAAGGGCTGCTGTGTAGATAGATCTTTGCAGATAACAGCATGAACCAGCTTGTTTGTGACCTGCTCTGACTATTTGGCTGTGGTGTCCCCATGGAACACGTGTGTGTATTAAGATGGAGGATTAGAAGTTGATGCTGTTGTATCACAGCCTTCAGAATAAAGATGCAGACAGTAAGAAAATGGCCTGTCTTGCTAGCCTTTGCCTGAGTTGAGTTTCTGTGATGAAGAGGAGTATGTGGAACAGGCTAGGAGGATGAGGATTTGTGGAAGGTAATGGTTAGTTTTAGTCATTTCCCACTGAAGTAAGAGAAAACAAAACCTCTGGGATTTTTTGTTTCTTTCTTTCTTTGTTTAACCTTTCAGCTTTGGGACTTTGATACTGTTCAGACATGATTGCCATTTATATTGGAGGCAGTTTATTAGGGAGGGGGAGGGTTATATCCAATGCCCAGGTAATTGATGTGGCTTATTAAAAAAGAAAAGGCCCTTCTGGTGCATAGTGTTCCCAATTATTGAACTGCCACTCAGTAGCTTTTTCAGAAGTCTGAGTAGTGGTTTTTACTCATGATTTAAACCATCCAGTCTAAAAGTGAGTAACACCTTTGTGTATCTGCCTGGTACCAAACAATCCCTTTTCCAATCCTCAGCTACCTCTTGTCCCATTTATTGACAAAACCCAAGTGGAAAATACCTCATCCCCAAACTCTCCTGTGAACTGTGGCCCATACTACTTTCTCTCAGCAGCCGGACTGTCTCACCTAACCTTTCCGTGTTTTTCAAAGTATTTTCCACCTTGTGGTTTCTGAAGCCTTAAGTTTCATCTTTGCACTAAATGCTGTATATACATTTTCTATCACTGCAGAAGAAGCAAATTAAAAAAAAATCTAGTGAGGACAGCTTGTAAATACAAGTGATCAGAGAGAGTTTTACCTTTTGTTACAACTTAAATCTCTGTTTTTTTTAAAAAAAAGATAGGTTGAAATCCTGAAAACAAAAAGCATCCTAACTGTAGTTTATGTTTGTTTTGTTTAAGAACTCATTTGCCATTAATACTGAGGGCAGCTGAAACTCTTAAATACCCATGTTTCTCTCACATTCTCATCTGTTCCCTCAAATGTATTGTGAATTTGCTGATCTGCTGAAGAATGGATTTTCAGGTCCATAATTTAAAGACAAATCTGTCTAGTTTGACTTTCTGTATATTCTAGGCATTTGTGTCTCAGAGTCTTCAGAACTGTATGTGCTAATAATACATATTTTACTAGGGCATAGAGAAAGAGCAGCCAAACTTGATCTGAAGATTGGTAGATGCACTACTTATGATGCTTTTTAATTAACACAAACTAGAAAGGAGTGTGTGGGAGGGAGAGGTGTCTTGCTTTCAGTTTGCCTTTAGGTTCCAACAACTGGTTTGTTAGCTTATTCACTGCTAGATTAAAGAGGCCTCTAATAACTGACGGTCCCTCCCTTTGAGGGGATTTATGTGTTGTAATTGCCTTACCTCTCACATTATTTTTAGGAAATGAAGCCAACTGAGCCCTTTCAGATTCTCTGTGTAGGGTACTTTCTTTTAGTAGTTTCTCTGCCTCTGTGTACCCTTTCCAGTTTCTGTATTGCTTTGTAAAATCCAGATACTCCAACCATGTGGGAGTCCCACTATTGACCATGCCAATGCCCCACACTTGGAGTTCTTAATACCGTCTTTATCTGCAAATTTTGATTTTATTTTTATTAAGATACAGATAAGTACAAGGCATATTTAAGCCAACTCCCAAGAGCTTGCTTTTCTTAACTAACTTCTACAAGTCTCTTAGGAGTTGCATACAGCTTTGCCCTTCTTTATGTGCTGTCTCAAGTGCCCTAAGGAATCTATAAAAAAACACCATTGCTCCATGAGGGGTAACTTCTCTCAGTTTGTAGGTCAAAACAGTGATTCCATTTGGTCATAGTGTGACACAAGAAACAAGTGTTAATATTCCAGCTTCTAAATCCTTGTCCATACCCAATGTGACCTTTATGGTGTGGGGGAAGGTGTCTGACTTTGCATTTTGTTGAATGACTGCACCTCCTGTTTGCATTGGCTGTGCACTGACCAGCCAAGATTACTGTCTCTCTGCCTTGTCTGCTGTATTGTTTACCAGTCCACTATCTTTAGCAGTACTGGTTTTGCCTTCTGCTAGATCATCAACAAAAATTGTGAATGGAGTTTGGTACAGAAGCAACTTCCCCCCATGGTTATGATTTTTCAGTAGCTGTTGGCATCTCTTGATTATTGGATTCTTTGTCTGTTTAATGGATGCATTTTGATAGTGTGTGGCATTGATTTTTTAAAAATACATGTATCAGCATGTTGCATAGTACTAAGTAGATTATGTTTGAGTGGTAAGTAAACTTCATCTGTTCTCTTGCTGGCAGAAGCTGATACAAGGGTTTGGATTAGGTCAGGTGAGCTTTATGAGCCAGTCTTTCCCCATCCTCTTTCCTAATTTATTGATGTGGGCTTTACTTATGGAAGTTATTTTTCTCTACTCACGTTGAAGGAAAGAACAGATAACTTACTAATGGGACAGTGTTCCACAGCCTGGGGGCCCAAAGGAAGGCTTACACAAAGAATTCTGAAGGAGGGCCTTAACTATACCCTTGTCCTCAGGGTTTTTCTCATGACACTTGAGGCAGACTCATGCTACATCCATGTTGCAACGTGTGGTACATGTCATCTCTGGAGCTCTGCTCTCTCTCCACCTTTGCAGCTGAGGGGGACTCCAGGCCTTTCAAAGCTTCCTTCTAGACAGGGCCACATGAGATGAGAACATAACAGGTGTTAATGAAGAGCAGTGTTGAGCAGACTGAAAACAGCTTTCCTTGTCATATTTGATAGCTTTTGTCCTTGTTGCTGCAGCTGTAATTGATCATGGGCAAACTTCACTGTAGAGTGACTATATATTCCTTACCCGGCTGCCAAAACCAACTTTTCTAGGCTGAAACTCTTAGTAAGGGGAGTGTAACTGCGATGTTTATGCAGGATAATTATTCAAAGCAGTGTGTGAATGATTTGCGATTGTTCACCAAGCAGGTATGCTCGTGTTTGTGTTCAGGTCTTCCAGCCATGTTTCTATTTGGTAAAGTTCTCTTTCCTCTCATGTCTCTTCACCATTTCTCAGCAGCCTAGCATTTGTGCCTGGCTTGCATTTTTTTGCCATGACACAAAAGCAATTGTTATAGAAAAATTGCTGCTTTTGCTCTGTGTCAGCAAGTACTGATACTTGTTAATTCAGCTGGGTTCCCTTAGTTGCTTTGAGCTAGCTATTGGATTTGGTGTCACTTACTCATTTTCTCTCCCATTTGGAACATGAATGTTGGCACTTAATTCTGTGACTGCCCTTGTTCTGTCTGGTTTGTCAAGTGTTGGAGGACAGATCACCAGAACAGGAAGCACGAGCGTGTGTATGAGGGAGGGGAGGCTGTACAGTTGTAGCAGTAAGAGGTTCTGGCCAGCACTGAACTGAGTCCAAAGAAGCCCTAAGAGCTTTGCTCCATGGATGTGGATGCTAGAAGGAAGTATCTTGCTAAGTATCAGTATCTTAAGCAGGGTAGTTTGGTTTCTACAGCAGTAACAGCTGGATTCCAGTTTTGGGAATGCTTCTGAAGACCTATGCTGATGTTGTGACAACTCACAGCTTCAGGCCTGCCCTTTTTTTTCTTTACTGCATGTCTGTCTTACCTTTCCAAGTTCCTGATCATGGTGCTGTTGGGAAAATGATATTTGTAGTTGTTAGGGCTTGGCAGTTGACATTAGACCTGTATCCCATTTCCTGCTATGGGTTGGATATGCAGCATAGACAGCTCTTAGAGCTAACCAGCCAGATGACTGTATCCACCACATGGGGAAGTGCAGCAGAAGTGCAGTGTATGCTAAGCATGTCATTCTGCTGGGACAGACTATTTCCAGGGAAAGAAGGGAGAAAGAAAGTTCAGCAAAGGCAAGCAGATTTTGGAAAGAAAGCTGTTCTTGTGCTTGAGAGCAGGGTTGTCTGTAGATCTGTGGCTAATATCTCTGGGAAGAGGCTTTTTTTTGGAAATGTAAAGTGGATGAAAAAAAAAAGGGCTGAAGAAAACCTGTTTGTCCTTGTTCATAGTGAGTGTGTGAGGAAAGTGTGCTCCTAAAGAAAATGAAATGAGATCTAAAAGAAATGACAGCTGAACCCAGTTCAGTAGGACTGCTGGGGCAGGGGAGCATGGAGGGCGAAGTCAGGGAATGCAGCTGGGGCTGGCTGATTTGAACTCAGTGTTTTCTGGGAATGGAGAAATAGCAGTGTAAGGCATAAACTGCTGTTTTTTCACCTTTGACACAGCTGCCTACTTCAGCTAACCTAACTAGTAATAAGTACTTGATGAACCACAGAGCTACTCTGGATGTTAATAACACAAATAGACTAGAACCTCTGTTTACCTCAATCACTTGAAATTTATAGTTCACAGTTTTCAAGGCAGACAGCTGATATTAATTGAAAGACTTCAAGCTATTAAATGGGAAGTAGTCTAAGTTAGATGATTCTGTGCTTTTTAACATTCATTCATGCAGAAAAGGCCTGGATCCTTAAGGATGTTTTTTAAATTTAGAATATTTGAGATACTAGCAATCTGGTGTTAAGTTGTTAGTATAGAGATTCCCAGGGGAACTGGAGACTCTATGAAAGAATTACTTGCTTAGTTAGTGAGATATTTGCTGTCCCACTTAAGTACGTAGCCTGTATGGGAGTCCAGATGCAATACATGAAATAATGGATTCACAGTTATCCCAAATGGTCTTTTGCACTCATTGCTCCTCAGCATGTTTTGGTAAACTTATAAATCACTGAAATAATAAAAAAGAATAAGAAAGGGGATAAGATAATTGTAATATTTAGGGCTTCTATAGCAAGTTAATACAAAGCTTGGGAGTATGGTTCAGAAATGTAATTATTAAAGGTGAGTAGTAATCCATGATTATATGGATGTTTTTCTTCTTTCATTGTGTAAATAATACTTTTCAAAAGGGGCTCTAATGAATGTCGAGAAGGCTTTATGCAGTTCTGCTTATGTTCCTTCACAGACTGTTGTCAGCTGATGCTCAAAAAGGCGTGCTGGTCACACACTCTGACAGCAAAGATACTGCCTTTGGCTTCAAAGTGCTCTTAGACATGGGAGGTATGCACGTATCCTTGGCTTTGCCATGCTGGGGTTGCATGGGAAGGGAGCAGAAATCGGGTATGGAGTAAAGCCAGAAACGGCACAGAAGCAAGGAGTGGGACACCCTGCAGAAACCAAACTCCTTGGCCCCTTCATCCCGATCCCTGCATCTGTGTGGGCCTTCCAATTTCCAGCTGAGCTGTCACATGCCACATGGCTGAATTATGGCAGGAGTGCCACAAAAAGCCAGTTTGTCTGCCAGGCCAGCACTTGGAGATCACAGTTCTGCAAAGAAATGTCAGTCTGGAGTCCTTTTTTCTTAAATTGCTTGAATTTTTTCCCTAGCAGTGGTCCCATTTTTGCCAGTTAACTATAAACCACTGGGGGAGCACTGTGTAGGTCAAGCATATGGTCAAGGAATCTGATCAAACTGTTAATTGCCTTCTAATATTGATTAGAGGAGAGAGTTTGAATCTGTACTGAAATTACACAACACAGTGTTTTATGGGCTCCACTGCATTTCGCTCAGAGGTTGAAGAACGATGTTAGATGTTCTTCCATCGACATTTAGACATGCTGGGATGAGGAGGAGAAAGCTTTCTTCATTCTGTATTCAAGTTCTCCCTGCTTGTCAAGCTTTAATTAATCTTTCCTTGAACTGCTGGTATGTCCCATTTTCATTAGTGAATTTGTTCGTAGTGCATAAATACTTCTAAAAATCCTAAACAGGGGATGTAAGAGCACTGATCAGCTGAATGAGAATATGTGCTTCTAAAGCTGTGGTATGAAGCTAGAAAATAAACATAATCCAGCACATGGACTTCTGTGGGTGTGGTTAAAAAACAAGAAAGCTTAGTCAAAATGCTGCTTCAGAGAAAGCACTTTACTACTGCTGTCTCTAAATGCTGTTTCAGATGCTAGTGTCAGAACATGTATGCTGCTGTTGAAGGTGAACAGCGCAGTGTGGAGATGTGGGCTGGTGTGAGAGGCCCTAATTACAGAAAATGGACTGGAGAGGGAGAATGGTTTGGATAACCCTGAGGATTCAACAGTTGCTGCTAAAGGACAAGGTTTGTGCTTCTGTGATGTCTTGGAAGCATCTGTGCTGATTCTTTGCAAAGCAGGCCCTACTTGCTGAAAATGCAGGCATATTTTTTTTGCATAAGGCCTTGATTTTGAAGCAGTTAAAAGTAAAGGGATTTGTTCTCAAAGGCTTCAACTGACTGAAATAGATTCTGACAGTCATGATATTTAACATTTTAGAGGTGAGATTGCAGGCTGTCCTTTAACAGGGATAACCATTTCTGATGAGGAGCTAAACAACAGAAGATACAGAGGTTCAACATCTACCATTGAGAGCAAACCCCCAATGTTAAGCTGGTATTCCCCCTGTGATTCTTCTGGCAGTGGGGAGAGGTGGGAGGAGAAGGAGGGTGGCAGATAGTTGTCAAATGGCTGTTACTTGTCAAATGCTGATCTATTTTAACAGCACCAAAATGGAAGCTGTGGGACAGGGGTGAACTAGCAGGAGGGAAATCCAAGTGTGCCACAAAGTTGTCCTCCTGAGATTTGATTCAGAGAGAAATTCAAATTGCTTGACATGCCTTTTAAGGTATTCTGTACATCTCCCATATGGATTAAGTCTTAAGGTGCTGAAAGTAGAACACTTGCTTTGTGAAACCAGCAGTATTGGCAGTCATTTAACAACTGCCCTGGTAAATGCTTTGCAATGCATTGTTGCTTTAGTGCCCATACTTTCCATGAGGGCCCTTGATATACTTAATCTATCTGAACATAGCTTTAAGTGTGTAGCAAGGTATGGGTGAAAAGAATGCAATAATACTGTGTAAACATAGAAATGACCCATCTGTACAATCAGTGCCTGTTGAAGATACAATCACTGAGCATTCGTGAGTCATTAGCAATTCTCGACCCATTGGTTTCCAAGGTGGCAGGATCAAATTAGTGCCATGTTCTTGTTATCTAAATACACGTTGATGGTTGTTGTTTTATAGGGAAGGGTCAGACAAATGTTCCTGCAAGTTGGGCAGCACGAATGCTAAGAAGAATATGGAGCAAAGAAAATGAGAGATTAGTGCAAATGACACGTTGTGCAGATGGTGAAAAGGATGAGTCAGACTCAGATGTGCTAATAGCTGTTATTGATGAAGGAACTTTTTCTGAAACTGTTGTTAGTATGGTTTAAGTTTATCATTTGGGGGCCTGTGTGTTTATCCCCAGGCTTTACCAACACAGCCTGTTCAAGAGCTGACTCTCATAGCCGCTTGTTCACAGGTGCTTGCACACATGGCTGCATGGAGATCTTCTCCGGTAAGATGATCTATGCCAGAATCAGGAACTGGCTGCACTGTTTTCCCTTGGCTAAGAGGATACATGTCAATTATTGCAATAACCTTAAAAAAGAAGGAAGAGGGCAGAGAATAGAGAGCTTTAATATTTCACCCAGCACATCTTTAGCTCTACAACCCATAATACGTGGCACACCAGAAATATCTAGTTACACATGCCAGGAGGAAAATCTGCCCATCAGTGGAGTTATCTGGGTCAAAGAGAAGCCTTTCCCTTCTTTCACTGCCTAAACTGCAGTTCCCTGCTTTTAGAAGAGGCTGCATTGATTGTGCTTCTTTCAGGATGATACAAGTGAGCATTTCCATAGGAGGGACAACTCCCAACAAGGGAACTGGGTCCAAATGTCATACACATTGCTGGACCCAGTGTTTGTTGGGAGTGGAGACTGAAAAGCTGCTCTAAATGGACAATGCCATAGCTCTCTAAGCAACAGTTCACAGGCACCAACTGTTTTCTAGGGATCTGATTTTTATCCAAATCCCTGCTGTTTTCTGGTTTGCAGAGCTTCTGTTGAAGTCCTGTCCTCTCTCTGAATGGAAGGAACCTTCACACAGACAACTTTGCCTCTGGTCAGCTATTGCAAAAGGTTATAAATAGCTCATCCGAGCTGTTGCCTCGGTTGGTGATAGCAGCTCAGGGAAAGGAACAACTGCCCAGTAAGAATGAAGATCTGCTCCCAAGTGGAAAGAGATTTGACTACGTCCCATAGCATCTGTGTCTGGCCACAAATCCTGCTACAATAGCAGCCTTAGAATACTGAAGTCATGTAAGAGTCATTGATAGGAAGTATATATAGGTTCTCTCTCACTCATTAGTAGCACAACCTATAAAAACACACCATGAAGATCTAGAGCTTTTGATGTCTTCTAGACAAGAATGTGGCTTTGTAAGACAAGACAAACTCTATCTTAGTATCCCTTTCATGAAACTCTGCTTTTCTGACCATGGAGGAGTAAATTTTTTGTCTGAAATGAAAACAAAATTTGGCTACTAGCTTTTCTACCAGGGAAATGCTGCAGGAAGAAGTATACTTGGCTTCCCAAATGGTTCTTGGTTACAACCCTTGCTACGAAGAATATAAAACTGCTTTGCATTTTCTAGAAATTAATGAGAAAGCCTTATCAAGCCTCTTAGTTATTTGAAAAATTTTTCAGTAGGGAGAGCTAGTGGTTGAACTAGATAGGTGATACTCTTCACTGGACTAGAGGGTTAGCAGAAGGGAAAATTAAGTCACTAACTAGAAAACCTTCTAAGACATTTTTATATTTTAAGCTAGTCAGGTAAAAGGTATCACCTCTCTGTATAAAATCTATATAAGGGTATCACTTAAAATACTGTTATGGTATTGCTAGTCTTCTCCTCCAGTTCACAAATTTTAACAGAATACATCTAAGTGTTAAAAGTTCATGGATCCTGCTGTTGACCTTCTGTCACTGAGGAAATTAATTTATTCCCATTTTTCTGCCCTCAATCATAGGTCAGAATGGTCAAATTTTACTTCTTGCAACTCAAATAAAAATTATTCATTACTCCACCATGAGGAACTTCACTAGATGCCCCCCAAAAATAGGAGTTGGTCCCTAGTTCTCTCCTGCTAAATGTTCTATTGATAAAAGATTTACAAAGATTTACAATAGAGGATGCTTTTTCTTTGTACCATAATCCTTCAGGATGTCTTCAGGATTCTGCTTTCTAGGAGCCATTCAGCTGAGTTATTAAGAAAGTGAGCAAGGTCTAACTTGCCCAGATTATTTTCTGAACCTTTTGAAATTAGGTAAAGCAAGCTTGTTTTCCAGTTCTCTGGAAGAGTTGCTGCTCTTAATAAGGCTGCATGTTTTTACTGTGTATCTAGTCACTTAAAAATTCAAAATCTAGGCATCATGCTTTGCTGCACACAGCCCAAATCCCTTTGGGTTGTTAATACTAGAGAAAGAGATGATAGAATTAGGAATCTTTGATGTTACCTTCCAATTTTAAAAAACTATTCAAGGTCCTTTTCTCATCTAGTACAGCAGGTAGTGTTTGTGCTTTTTCCTTGTCTCTTTCAAGGAGTTACCCAGATCTTACTCCAAAACTCCCTCCGTGAATTGTTCTCCAAGCCATATCTGCTTGTTCTGTCAGGTTTTTTGCTTTCTTCTCTTACTCTTCTGGTTCTTGTGGTGTTTCTCCTGACTTGTCTCTCACTCTCCTGCAGCTCTGTATGCGCAGCCCTCTACCAAAAGCAATGGAAGCCTTAGGCCCTTTCCTAGAGTGCATGAGTGACCCCAGAAATGCCTTTGTTTTGGACAGAGATGTATGCTCATGTTTGGAGTGCAGACTGCTAAAGTCTTTCAGAGAATATATGAAATAATTCCTAGCTCTTCTACTAGTTTCAATATGTACTGTTGGTTATGATAGATTCTTACTTTTGTTATCAAACTGCAAGTCAGCTAAACTTCCACACATGGAGATAGGCTTCAGGGTGCTGATGTGTCTGGTGATGTGTCATTGAATGCAAAGATTATTCGAAAGAGAGAACAGCAGTCTCTCCTTCTGCAGGTGAGCTCTGGGTAGAGATTCTTGTTGCTTCACTCCTCCATGGAGTGCAGGTTTTCCTATTCCTTCACCACTCAAATTTACCAGAAAGGAAAGTAAGATTCTTTCTGCTTGCAATTCTCCAGATCACTTCCTGTGCCTTTTTGTAACAATACAGTGTTTTCTGTGCTCCTGTCCTCCAGAGCAAAAGCTGGTCTTAAGAGATAGTATGATTTTTGGTTGAGGTGCTAATGGAAAGCTGTACTAACTCTCTAGTCTTTTTGCTGGTATTTTGCAGGTCAGAAGAGTGCCAACCCAAATGACTCCCTCTGGAAGGAGTTTCTCTTTAAGGGACTCTTTCTGGGAAGCTGTCAGTGCTCAGCTCATTGAAGAGTCACGGACTGGGTTGTGCCTCCCACAAACTCTGAAGCTGTATAGTGTTCAGAGCCAGTCCTTTACAGATGATAGCACTGAGAAAGATTCAGGAAGGAGTGATCTAGTAATACTTTTGTGAAGCAAGTGGAAGATCTCCTAACAGGTAGTGCATTGTTTTCTGGGACAATTTAATAAAGCTATAGTGACCCTGTAGTGTTGAGGGAGTAATACATGCAGCCCTAAGAGGTAGTTACCTTATTTCTGTGGAGAACCATGTAATTAGTGGTGTTCTAAGAGCTGCTTTCCATTTCCAGGTTGTTCCACTCTTGTATCTTGTTCAGAATTGAAGATCACTTAAGGATATTGGCAGATAAGTTTCTTTTATCCACAAAATGCCCTTTCCTTTCCTTGGCTTTATCTTTCCCTCTTTCAAGCATCAACTGTTATGGCAACAGGAAGGTTGGAGGCAAATAAGCAGCTGGCATTCTTCCTAATGGGCAGAAACATAGGCTGGAATCTTTACTGAATTCAACAGCACAGTGGTAGAACTGCAGTAGCATTGCTAACAGTGGCACAGAGTGCATTTTGAGCTCACAGGGTAGCTGGATTTAATGAGATGAGATACTACTCATGCTAAACCTTCTACCAAAGCTGAACAATGTGATGCATGCAAATACAGAAAACATAGTTTAAGGTTTTAAAATGGCTTTCCCTATTGATTTGTTTTTCAGAACAAAATGGTAAAATATGGTTTGGGCTGCAAAACTAGGTCTGACCTAGTTGCTTACTTGTTGATTCTGGATTACTTCAAGAAGGCAAAAAGAGGGACACTGTGGTTGCCTCTCTGAATCTGGCTTTAATGCAATGCCCTTCTTTTACCCTCACAGGTTTTCCACAAATGAGAGGAAGTGTATGTGTGGGTTTGACAGCTATGGAATTAAATACTGGTGTTCCAGCATTTGATTTCCAATATACTTGTACCTAATCCCTTCTGCTGTTGGTGTCTTTTGTTGGACCCTCACTCTGCAGACTGTTTTTTAGACATATTTCTATTATGTTTCAATCCATTCTTTTTTTGTCTGCTGAGAGTTTCCTTAGCTCACACTGTTCCCAGTTATAGGATAAAAAAGGTTATTTTACAATTGATTTGCCAAAAAAGTGACAATGTTTGGTAACTTACCTTTATTTAGCCACATATTTAAATTATGCAGATTTACCAGGTCTAATGTGACAGATTCATTCTTGATGTGACTGAAAGGTTGAATGTCCGTAGTTATCTGTGAATAAAGGTGAATACATATTTCCAATCTCAGTCTTACTCTCTTGAACTTTGATTGAAGTGTCAATCCAAACTCCATTGCTTGGCATCATCTGGTTACTAATTTGAAATGATTCCAGAGTTGAAATACTCTCCATGCTTCAGGGCAGTTCAAATTTGAATTTCAAGGAGGAGGAGGATCTGGAGCTAGACAGGAGGAAAGCCAGTGGGGTTCCCTAATTACTAGAAGTGTTTTAATTAAGTGGAGTAGAGCTACACAAATTTGATATTCTGAGTTCCTCTTTAGAGATACCTGCACTGGCAGTGCAGGTTCCTTCTCACAGCAGCACAGTTGTGAGAGCCATTTTAACCTGTCATTTTTAATGGAAATTAAACCAGGAGTGATAGTATTTGAAGGCTGTGTCACTTCTGGCTGACAACTACTTCATCTCCATTTTCATGCACTCAGCTTTATAAGCATCCCCTGCAAAGGTACATCTTAAATATCCAGACTTCTGCATGCCTGTATTATAAATGAACTACCTACAAAATCCATTTGTTTGAGAACTATTCAAAAGTCAACGTTTAGACACGTAAGGTATGAGAATGTGTGTCTGGGTCTGTGTTTGGTGGCAGATTTTGGATTTAATCCTAAAATACCTTCCAGGTTGCAGCTATAAACACAACTGCTGTAAGCAGCAGAGGGTATGGCCAGCTCAGCATGTGTCAAGCTGTATGGTGGCATGTGTCAATAGAACAGCTCTTCTACAGTCACTACTATTTTTAGTGCTGGGGCATCCCAGAATACTGCAGCTGCTGCCTCTTGTACTGAGATGCTAAAAGCCTTACTTTAGCCCCTGCTAGCTTCTACTCCTGGGATGTCTTATTCCTCCCATATGATGGAATGGCCATCCAATGCTGATGACACCTGGGGTCCCTGGATCTTGGTACCCAGCCATCTAGCAGCAGAGCAGAAGGAATTGGAGCCATTACAGCGCTCTGGGCTTGGAAGGGTGGAGGAAGCAGGGCCTGGGCTGAAAACTGTAAGGATGCCCAGTAGTAGGGAGAATAGGGGTATTCTTTCTTTTTTTTTCCTGTGAGGAATCACTTACAATTCTTTTTAAAAAGCATTATATTGTAGGAGCATTTAGGCTTTAGTGACCAAAGGCTTGGCACCACAAGTTCTCATCACTGTGAGAAGCCCTCAGCACTTTGCAGAATTGGGCTGCACCTCATCACCCATGTTCAACTGGCACATGAGCTCTTCCTTCTTTCTGTACATCTTGCCTTGCTCTCTGAGCATGGTAGGACACTTCCTCTTTCCCCCATGCCATGGTTCCCAAACCTGTGAAACTGCTCTTGTTTCTTAGCACTGTAATCTCTTCTACTGCCTGTGTCTTTTGGGTCTGATGTTGCTTCTGAGTTCAGTGAGGCTTCTGTCCATAGTTTCAATATATCAGGAAAAGGACATTGTTTTTTAAAAGCAAAGCAAGCAACGTGAATTCTGAGCAGGAAAGCCCTTTTAAAGCGTAATTAATTTTAAGGCAAAGTGCTTTCAAAACCAAAGAAAAATCCTAAAAAAAGGAATCCTTTAACTACACAAAGCAAAATGAATTTGGCACATTGAATAACATGTTAATAAGCATCTTCAAAATAGATGATGGTTTTGATCTGATTTATGTTTCAGTCCTGTGGAGACAGCTGATAAATTATATATGGTTATGGCACTTACGAATTTTAAGTCTCCTCTTGAATGAAGGCAAATGTCAAAGGCACGATGTGTTAGAACAAGATATTTTGCTTGGCAGGTATGGCTTATTCAGGAAACAGGCTTCTGTTTTATACATACTCTGCATTGCTCAGTTTGGGTGTATCAGTTCTTTGAGCACCCATCCTGTAGCTGTCTCGTGTGGCTGAATACCTCCTCCTCATTTAGGTAAATAGCATTTTCTTTGATAGTGGACAAGGAAGAGGGTATGCTCAGTGAATCCTATCTCTTTGGCACTCTTCTAGTAATCAGTAAGCAGAACACGTCTGTCACCTCTGCAATTTGGAGATGCAATGGGAGCTGGGTTAGAACTGAGTTGCCATAAGGCAAAATGTTTGTGGCCATGTCCTCTCCTCTTGCTGACTTTGTCTTCTTGCCTGAGTGGGAGCAGGTTTCTCCCACCAGTGCTCAGAGCTCTGGCCCAGCCTTCTTCCAGCAAACAGAAGAGACTTCCAACATTCAGGCTGAGCAAAGGACTGATGCTAAGCTTATTTCTCCTGATCTTCCAGGGCTTCTCTGAGAGAGGCAAAAGCTTTCCTAGAAGACCTGGCTCTCAAATGGTTCCCTGCAGAGTTTTCATCTGGTCTCTTTTAGCCTCTCACTTCTATCAGCACAGAGAGCTTATTCTGGGGATAAATTGATCTTGGTGCTGAATTTTGAGAGAGGAGCGAAGTGTCCCCCCCTCTACTTCTGACCAGCAACAGCTGCAGTCTGCAAAATTTGTTCAAAAGCAGGTGCTGTTCTTCCCAGGCAGTGTCTGAGTGAATGTGAGCTGGTCAAAGGGGAAATGGGAAGATGATTGAAAACAGCATCATGCTTGCAGTGCTGATAGCAGAGCACCCTCCAGGAAATATGTTGTATCCAACAGAAATCCAAAACAGAATGTTTCCTGCTGAGCCTATGTTCTCCCCTCACCTGAGAAAGTCATGCAAGTCAGTGAGATTGGGACACTCCAGATACAAGTACCATCATAACTTTAAGACCTGTGTAGTGCTAGAGTCTTTCCTGACTCTGCAGGAAAGAAAAAGTATGATTTGGGCCAGCATGATGGAAGGATGGGGTTGGTAAGAATGAGAGCAAAGGTATTCATTTCCTTATAGATTGACCTGAGCAAGTCAGACACTGGATAGGTTATGACCCTTTTCGAGTACATCTAAAGATGAGATTACCAAAGAATTTTGACTCTGTAACTGTTCCAGTAGAACATACATCAAGGAAAAGTAGAGCTTCAAGGTGTGGCAAGCACTTGTACAAAGATTGTCCCTAACAGTCCCGAGTGGTTGAAGATGCCATTGTGCGCATGTTTCACATGCGCACAGATAGCTGCATCTCGATTCCTGTAGCTCTATATTCTGTCTCTTTCTCCTAAATCCTCATCTCTTGCCTACCTGCTCTACTTACAGCCACTGACCGCCACTTCTCTGCTGTTGTCGTCCTGAGCCAATCTCTGTAAACTCGGGCACTCTGCTGGATGGTGGTTTTGAACTATTTCTACTTCCTGTTTTCAACTATTTCCTACTTGCTTTTTTCTGGATGCTGCCTCCCTCACAGATTCTAGAGCTGTGATGAGACAACACAGGGCAGTTCACAGGGAGCTCTTCAGATTACATTCTGTTGTGATTCTTTAGTTCCTACAGAAATTATTGATTCCCTCTTGCACTGTAGTCCCAGGGAGGTAGGCTCATCTTTCACCAGTGATGGGTGGTGGAGTAAGTACAAGGGAGATGGGGATGTAGCCCTGATGAAAATGCTGTTGGAATGGAAAGTAGGATTATTTCTCTGCTGTTACACACCCTATGGATGGCTAAAAGACCTCATGTGAGAGTTTCCTTTCTGCTAGCAGTGGGTTTCATAGATGGACAGTTCAGGTGTTCTGAGTTGATACAGCTGTATCTTGGGAGAAACACAGTTGAACTGGTGCAAAGGATATTGTCGACTGTCCCTCAGCTGCTGGGGTCAGGATACATTTCTGGGTTGGATAAGTTTAGCTGAGTGGCAGGGACAGGAGATGCCACTAAGCAGATTTTAAGAAATTTCATTCAAACCAACAGTTTTTAGAATCTAGCATCTGAATTTCTCTTCTCATACCAGGTACAAGGGATATGATTAGCATAGAGATTTCAAAAGCAATGCACTTCAGTATAATGGAAAACACTGACCTGTAACTGATTCCATGTGGGATCTCGGTAACAGTTGCAAATGAGGCCAAGCTGAATTCCATCAGCATAGCGAGATTTCAAGAGCCCCTCTGGAGTATGCTCAGAATAAAAAACACAGCCAACACCCCAGCATTATTAGCATGATGTCTCTCTGAATGGGTGATGTGGGTGTGTGTGACTTGGTAGCTAAAGGGGGAGTTCCACTGCTTAAAATTCTAAGGATTAATTCATTGAGGCCTTAATGCTTGATGAGGCTGGAGTGCTTTTGAGCTGGGGAAGGAGAAAGGTTGATCTCCTGCTGGAATGCCATTTTGCAAGGAGTTCCTTTCTTTATATTGACAAGAGTTGTTCTAATGCTATGTGTTTTTAGTAAAAGCTGTCTTTTTCATCCAGAAGGCTCATTGTTTGGGATCTTTGGCTTGTTTGTTTGTTTTCCTTTTCCAGGAAACACTGTTTCCCCATGCAGTCTCAGTGGGATTTACCAAAAGAAGTAAATTCCCTTCTCCATTTTCCAGGGAGAGACTCGGGGCAGTGAGCAAAGGGATTCTTACAAAGTGAGAATAACAGTGCACTGAACTCTAGTCAAAAGTTTGTTATATGTATGAAATTCTTTATGTACATATGGATATACACCTATTTGCATATATATTTCATGAAACCCTGAGCACCTTTGTGGAAAAATGTCCTTGCCAATATTGTCAGTTTCATGAGACTTTCCTTTTCTGTTCCAATAATCCAGGTTCCTTTGGGGATGATCAAAATCTGTACCTGTAACTTTACCCTTTGGTTAGTTTCAGTCTCTATGTTGTATTAAACCCATTCATTGTCTGATTGTCCTCTCCCTCATTCTCTGATGATGTGTTGGGCCTATAATCTCTGAATCCTTGTGTACTGAAATCGATACAGTCTTTGCCATCCCAGAGGGGCTTCCAGAGCAATACAGATGGTAATTTCAGGACAGGGTAGGGGAGGCCTGATGAATCTTAATCACACGTTTCTCCTTCATTACCCTCTACCCACCCATTTCAGCATATCTTCACATTGTACCTTTAAAATTGTTTTCATTTTCCTTTGTTTTCCTTCTCCTGAAGCCATATCCTTGGCTTAGTCACTCCCTAGTTCTTTCTATGTCAGAAGCACGCCCTTATGTTACAGTAGAGCCTTGCATAACTTAGTTCTGCTGCTTTGGCACTGGGAGAACTATCTCTTTCACTCAGATAGTAAAATTTCCCATTGGTATAAATAGATTAATTGCAGTCTCTGTTGGTTCCCACTTGGAGTTGTGTCCCACACTAGCAGGCTGGTGTGTCTGCCAGCCAGGGTGCTCTGATGGTAATGCTAAGGTGGCGTAGTTCTCATCTGCTGCTTTGGCAGTCTAATCCAAAAAAGGGCTTGTGCTGGGCTGCTGCTTCCTGCCAGACATTTTCATCTTTCTTATTTAATGGTGAGCAGAAAATGTATAGGACACACCATTTGGGTCTGTTTCACAAAGAATACAGGTGATGTTGCTGTAGTGCTATAACTGAGCTTGGTAGCTGTTGAAGTGTACCAGAAGCACTTGCTATTTCCATGGCTACTTATTATATACTTATATACTTATTATTATTATATATTTATTATTATTACATAAACATACTTGGTTTCTAGATCAACAAGGACTGCCCATTCAACTCAATTGATTTGCAACCCAGTTGATTTATTTTCCCACCAATTTTTTTATCACTTCTAAAACTAAAAAGAATTTCTGCCAGCAGCCCAGTTAGTTCCCTACCCTTCAACAAATAATAGATAGTAAGGACTAAGCAGAGTTCGTAGTGCAAATCAAAACAGAGATTGGTAACAGATAAGAAGCTGAGTCTGGTGTGTCCTTGCCTCTGAAAATCTGAGACATAGACATGTGCCAAGACTCTGAGAGGATGGGTTCAAAAGGGGTCAGTTTTCAGCTGCTGCCTCTGCCTTTTCTCCCTCTCCTTCCCCTTTTCCCATCAGCTTCTCTGTACATCATCTCCCTCTTCTGGCTGTTTCAGGGTTACAGAAGTAGAGGGGCTGCCCTCTGGCCTTGCAGAGATGTTGAAATCATCGTGTCAACATGAGCTCTCTGGCCAGTATTTTCTCTTGGACTCAAAGATGTCCTCTATGGCAAGAGGAACCTGGAAGGAAAATGGATAAGACTAGAAAACAAGATATTTTCTCATCTTCTGAGTGAGAAAGCACAATGGTGCTGGTTGAGGGGTAGGGGTGAAATGTAGAGACTATTTCTTCTTGCACACTTCTTACCCCAGGGCTCTGTTACAGATCCAGGGGAAGCTATGTCAGCCTGTCTCCTACTCAGCAAAGTCTGTGCAAGAAAAGGGGTTTGCTCATTGCCTGTTACATGCCACAGCACTGTCACATGTTTCTGCCATTCCCCATATCTGGTGGGTGACATTAGGAATTAGAAAGGAAGAGATGCTGGTCTGGGAATTCACAGCCCTCTGGTAGGTGAAAGGGAGAGGACTGAAGAGGGGGTTAGCACCCTTCTGCTCCAGGAAGACATAGGAAGGACATGAGTGCAGTCTGGGAATAACTGGTATCTTTGGAGCTTTAGCTTAAGGACAACCATTTTATTTCTTTGAGTGTGATGACGCTAAGTTTTTACTAAATATTCTGGTGTCACTGCAACAAAAGTGCATATGAAATCAAGGTAGCAGGTGTGATGTGCTTTAAGGATCACAGCGTTATCCTGTTGGAGCAGATGAAAGAGCAGATGGCATAATTTAAATTCCCAGGTTCTTTAGACAAGGTCTACTGGAGACTGAAAGGTACAATCCTCATGTCATTGTATGGCATGTCATAATGTTAGATTTAACACCTGACAATCAAAATGTTAGTCATAAAGCGGGGAAGAAAAATTACACTATAGAAGTAGGTGTGTCAAATCGGAGAAGCTGAAAGATTTTTTCTGTCTCAAGCTATTATTGTTCTCAAGTGCTGTGTCTCGTACTTACCTCTGTTAGAATACCACTAAGACTGTTGTTTGCTTTTCCATAAGGAGTAATTTTCTAAGTAATAATCATGTGGGAGCTTTTATTCTGGAAACGCCATCTTTAAACTAAGATCTTCACCCTAAATCAGAGTTGGAGATTCTTCCTTGCTGTTATTTTATACATGAGAATTATTGTTGTTATAGAAGGGAAATGTGATTACTGCTGTGCAAAGATGCCAGTAAGAGCAAGGCGGACACTGTGTGTTTTTTCAAGATGCAGAAAGATAAATGAAATATCTTTGTGGAATAAAATAACCAGAGTCAGGGGGTGGGATCAACAGGCAGTAGATTCTAGGATGGGGCTTGAACAAGGCTGAAGTATGTGGTCTGGGGAAGTCTGAAAATGCAGAGAAGTGAAGATGCAGATGTGTGTGTGCATGGAGCATGCAAGACTGAGAGAGAAGGTGTTGGAAGTGATGCTGACAGAGCAAATCACAGGGAGGAGCAAGCCTGCTACGGGATTTCTGCTTTGTTGGTGGAAATAGAACATTGTGTATATTTTTGTGAGCCAGCAGGACCATACGTGCATAACACCTTTACTGATAAAATAGTTTTTTCCTAATAGGAATATAGATAGTCCTCTGATATTGGCATACTGCTTAGGCAAGGTAGGCAACATAGGAAGAAAAATGCTCTGTTATTTTATTTTTAGCTTTATTTAATTTTTATTAAGGTATTTTTTTAACCAGAAAGAAGCAAATATCACTGTTTCTGCTCATTTAGGTTATGGCTGTAGTTGGGAATGTGTGTTCTTTAGTGTTCACGATACTTATGTGAAGAACTGGCAGAACAGGCAAACTCTGATATAAGTCTGAAGTGATATTGACTGAAGCAGTATTTTTATATACTTACTCCATTATGTCAAGTGAAGTTCTGAGGATGAACAGTGGGTTTGCTCCCATTGGCTATTCATTTCAGCACTGACCTTACAAAATTATGTGCTTAGGCCCATTGCCTTAGATTTCTTCAGTGACTGAGGGTTGAAGAAA
This sequence comes from Dicrurus megarhynchus, assembly GCA_013399195.1. Classification (NCBI taxonomy): domain Eukaryota; kingdom Metazoa; phylum Chordata; class Aves; order Passeriformes; family Dicruridae; genus Dicrurus; species Dicrurus megarhynchus. The sequence goes on along the minus strand of VXAD01003680.1, from coordinate 633,669 downwards.
TCTATGTTAGCTATGGAGCTTGTTGAGAAGATCACCAAATTCACTTAATTAATGCCTATAATAATAAGCTAGTCCATTAGTCTGCAGTGCCACCTAGCCTCCTCCTCCTTTGGGGAGCAGGGAGTATGGCATGAATATTTAGAAAGATAAAAACTACTTGGAAAACATACATGCAATGATCTTTTGCCCCCTTCATTTAAAGATACAATAAGTCCATCTCATCAGAAGATTTTAATCAGCAGTCTGAAAATTGTTGCCCTGATATTAGCCAGTGACAGAAAAGACAGGGAGAATTAGAGATTATTTTTCTTCAAAATGTTAGTTCCTTGTTCAATACAAGTATTACTCATAATTTGTAAGGTTTGAGCTTGGTAAGGAAGCAGTAAGCTGGTGCATGACTATTAAATTTTTTAACAGTCTGATTCATCTCAAAATGATTCAGAGACTATTGATAGTAGTCCTGACAGGAGTTGCCATCTTTGTGACGAAGTTGGAGTGGTTAGTGACATACCACTAGTGTTTTGTGGCATTTCATAGCATTTGTGCGTTAAGAATATGCAGGGTAATGAAGGCAGCAAATGTAGTTCTGCTGGAATGCTGATATTAGCATCTCTGACACCTGAAGAAGTTATGTAGAATTGCCTTCTGTCCTTGGGTGGGTCACAGGGCAGATTGCTGGGGAGAGAAATGGTCCTGGGAAAGGGGAACCAAGACTGATGCCTAGTCCATGCACGCCTTTAGGAGCCAGGACTGCTTCTTTCCCATTCCTCCTTCTTCCCTGGCTCTTTACTGGGTGAAAGGAAATTGGTGTGCTTAGGTTTGGAGAGTGGCTACTGCAGCATAGCCATTTGGCTGTGTTTCATGGTAAGCGAGACATTAGCAAGGGTGCAGGGTGGGAACAGCATCCCAAAATCTGGCAAGATGAAGTAGGTTAGTGAAGGGTGAGAAACATGTCCTTACATCCATGAACTCCACCAACTTTGCAAGAGGCCTTTGTGCTTCTCCCAGTCTCTCTGCCCTACCTGCCAGATGAAACTTCTTCATCACTGTTTCAAGACAGAATTCTTTCTCCTCACCTTTTGGGTGGCTGGCTTCACATTTTTTTGCTATTCCGATGATGATCTGACTTGTGTTACAGGATTGCTGATACATATAAGATGGGGAAAATCTATTAAAATAATCAATTTCTCACCAATACATTCCCAAGACATCTGTGATAGCTTCTGTCTTCCTAAAAAACAAATGTATTTAATCTGAAGCTTTGGGTTTCAACTCTGTAGAAACAAACACAGCTTTTTGCTTTGGCACAGTTAAACAGAATCTCCCTTCATTTAGACTTGTAAGAAATTAGCAGATAGGTCCTTTGTGAAAATCTGCAAATGGTGACGAAGCATGGGGCCACTCTCAGAGGCCAACAAGAATAGGCAGAAAATGGAAAACATGCACTGCCACAGGCTGCCTTTGTGCAGTGGGCTCATTTGCCATTGCCAAGTAAGACCACAGACTAAGCTCAACAAGTGTAGGTGGGATGGGATGGGATGCCATTACTGCTTTTCTTTGGTATGGATTTCAGCTTACATTATAACAGTGCTCAAAAACATTGGTAGCTAGAATGTGTACCACAGAAGGCTTATATGATAATTTGAGGGTGGGAGTAATGAGAGGAAAAAACTCTACTTAGTTTCATCTCCAAATCCTACTAGATTTTCTTCTTTATCAGCAGACTTTCCTGCACTGTTTAATGATGCTTTTATATATGAGTTTTGTTTGAGAAGGCACTGCAGTGGGTTTTGGCGTGACTGAAAGAGTCATTTGAGAAGTGCACATATTTCTAATGGTTAGACACAGCCTGTTTGCTCATACAGATCTCATGAAGGGGGCTGTTAGAGCACTCTGGGCATGTCTTACAGAATTTATTGGGTTAACCAAAACCCATCACTAAGCCTTGTAAAGCTGTAAAAAGCTGTCCAGATTGAGAGATCCAGTGAATCAACTTAAAAGTCTAAAGCCATACCTTCTTGCTTTTCTGAGGGCATGAGCTGCCCAGTCTCTGTATCTAACCAAACAAGAGATGAAGTACTCCTGGGGAGTTAGAGAGCTACCATCTTTGCTTAGGCATAGATTGATAGCTCACTCTTTAAAAATAACAGGGTTTGTAAGTGAGGGGTTAAAACTAGTAATAAAAAAATCAACCGGCTAAAGCTGGTCATAGTAGTGTGGTGGTCACAGTAGTACTGAAACGATCAAAAGGCATTTGTGGATGCACCTGCTGTCAGGTGGGGTGTTTGTGTTATTCTATAAGCTAAGAGGTTCCTTTAATTGTTGGGATGCTCTGATAGCCCCAGGGAATTGCAGCTTTCTATTGTATCTGCTGGCTAATCACCCAACATGAGTGGCAAGTAAAATAAGGGAAGGGAATTACATTCTAGTATTCTGAAAAAAACCCCAGCAACCAACCACAGTGGTTTGTAAGGGAATTTATACAATCAAAGAAGACAGTGGAGCACCTGTAATTACTTACCACTATTAACAAGCTGTAAAGACTAGCTCTTGAAAGTTGCATTTTACCCTTCTTTGAACATACCATTTAGAAAAGCAATGGAAAAGTTAAAAATTAGGACCAATTTTGAAACACCTTTCAATACTTTTTGTGATTTCTTTATTTCCTTTATAAAGGTTCAGGTTCTATGAAAGGACTGAAAAGAGAGGTTTAGATATAGAATAAGGAATACCCAAATTCTGTGAATAAGCTGCGATATGTATATGCATCTCTTTAATTAATATCCTGTACCTCTAGCTCTGATAATTTTTCTGCAGAATATGATAGCTTGACTGAGAAAGAGACCCTGGACACTAATCAATAGACAGCTTGAGAGTGCTGGAACAGTGTAGCTTAGTAGCTGGGGAATATGCCTAGGAACAAGTGCTGGAGCTTCTGTTTCCTTTTCTGTGGGTTGTCTTCACCCAGTGTTAAATGCGTAAATTGTTTTGGGAATGGATCCCAGGCCTCTTGAATCCTTTGTTGTGTGGTAGGCAAGAAGGAAGTAAGGTGTTGCGAGAACATAAGACCAGGTTTCCAGTTCCCTCTCATCTAACTAACAGGTGATTATACAAAAGGCATTCAATGGCCCCAACAGGGTGTTTTTGAAGGAGCTTGACCTTTTTTTCAACATTCTGTGTTCAACACAGTAGGATGCATCAGAGCACATCAGGCAGATTAAGTGATCTGGGGGTATTACATGCCGCCATGCTGTTTCCTGGGTCTCTGTCAGACTGCAGCAGGAATGAAGAACAACAGTGCCTCGGCTGGGGTAGCTTTGGGCACGCTCAGCAGAAGAACAAATATTGTCCTGGTCCAAGAGGGAGGCAGCTTAGACACATTCAGGGTTAAGCAGGCTCTGGGTTTTTGGATCACAGCTTATGATATCAGTTCCTGTCTTCTTTACGAGTGTGGCATTGCACCTCACTTAGTTCTCTTTGGTCCTGACTATGCAGCAGATTATGCTGTTTGGCTGAAGTCTGGTCACTTTGCTTCCCCATTCCTCTGTGATACGGGGTTAGTGATGTATCTTTTCTCTTGCCATTCACCTGTCACATCTCTTTAATTACCACTTTTCACTGAGTAGGTGCATTCTTCTCCTCTGTGTTCATATAGTGTCCAGCGCATGGGTCCCTGCCCCCCGCCACAGCTTCTAGACATTATTATAACATAATGCAAATAAATAGTATGAAGGTGTTGCTGTGGAAAAACCCTCTGAAATTAAGCCTGCTTTGTTTCCCAGAAATACAAAACAAATTACTGTGTACTGTCCCTTTTAACTGCATCCATTGGCTGCTTTTGACTCATGATAGTTTGTGCTGTGAATTTTTAATAGCAATTATAACAACGACTACTTCCCTAATCCTTAGCATAAGAATGAACAGGAATGTTTGGCATTTTTGTCCCAGTTTCCAGGTTGAAAGTCTCTCTGTACATTGCTTGGCTCTCAGTTGACAGTGTTGCTTTATGTAAACAGAAGAGATAGTCCTGTGCTCCCCTGGGGCCTCTCCATGGCCCAGGAACACCATTTCAGCCCAGCCTGGAGCCACAAGTCCCTGCCCCTGTGACACAGACAGGATACTGGTCTCCAGCTCTGCTCTGCTGGGCCCAGTGCACGGGCTGATGTCCTGGCTTCACCTTAGACCTGCCTTATTCTTATGAACTTGCCTGATGCTCTGGACTCGTGGCTGAATGCGGTGGCCATCTGCAGGCTTGCCCTGCACACCTTGCTCATGAGACCAGAGACCTGGATAGGGCAGAGACCCTGCCCTGTCAACCTTCATTGCTTCCTGACAAAGAGCTTTATATTAAAATGTTGGGAAGTGTAGCTGCAATGAGAAGGGAGGTGAAATGCAAAATCAGGATTGACTCAATGAGGAATTCAATGCAAATATTAACTTTGTTTCCCCCTTCTACTAATGCACATCCAGCTTTGAGCTACAAATCCCCACAGTCTTGGATGAAATCTTTTAAATGATTGAAGTAATCCAATTTGAGTGTTGTTCTTTCCCTTTATGATGCAGTAAGAAGTTAAATATTTCACATGCTGCCTTACACAGGGCAAAAGCACACTGCTGGCATCCTGTGCTGATTTTCTCTCCCCATTTTTTCCCATAAGCCCATACTTAAGTCTGACCAGAATCAGTCAGATCCTTGGTATGTGCAAGTGCCTTGGTTAGAAGTGAGATTAAACTCCTTCAAACTCCTTAATCAAAATACCTCCTCTCACACTCCCAGAATAAGGTCACAAAGCTTCAGCACCTGTCCAGGTGATTATTTATTCCTGTAGATGGAAGACAGGCATTGCAACTCCCTTTTCATTCTTGAATACCTTCCACCATTCTCAAGGATCTGAAAAAATATTGTCTCTAGTTTTTCAAAGGCCATTTTATACTTTCTTTAAAAAGGGTACTCTTGACTAATGTACTCAGAAAGGGATAATAATGATAACTTGACATGCATAGAAGCACTTTATACAATTCAAAATGACAAGTTGTCAAAAAATATAATGGACAGCCAGGGGTGGTGTACCTGATGTGGAGAGAAGACCATTAAGTGTCTTGAAGTTTAAAGTGGGCAGCCCTGCTGTGAAACATGCTTGAAAGCCCCATTGTCTGCCAGGTTGCTTCTGAGCCTTTGAATTCAGCACATGAGGGTAGATTAAGGAAAGGTGTTAATTTAAACTAGAATTCCTGAATAGCAACACAAGTAGACAAACTTGCAGATAGACCATCACCTCTAATGCAGCAATTACTTGTCTGTTGCACTGCTGTTCTTTTGTTCTTGCCCCCAGTGGAATGTATCAGCTCTGTTTACAGTGCCCAGCAATGCCACTTTTGTGACTGGGACCTGGAGGAGGTGGCTGAAGTTCTCAGCTACTCACTGCCTTGGTTAATGTACCAGGTAATTCCTTTAGGTTGTACCTGATTCTTGTTTTTTTAGTCCATGTTGGTAGCAGCACTATTTTCCTTTTAACCCTTTTCACCTCTTTCTTAATCAAAGAACACACTTAAGACCATGTTGTCTCCTCTAGACACCAATCCTTGAAGATGCACACATACCATAATAGTAAGTGGGGATGACCACAGATAGACTCAAATACCCTTTAAAGGGAGTGCTAGGAAGTTGGAGAATCTGAGAAAGTTCGGCTTTGCAACAGGCTGCTTAAATGTGCATAAAGGTGGTGTCTAGCTTTAGGTGTATGTATGGAAAAATGTGTCTGCTTTGTCCTAAAACCAGCATAAGTGGTTAAAAAAAGAATTCAAAACACACCCCAAAGCTCTAGTTCCAGCTGCTCTAATAAGTAGTAAGAAGAATCTCCCTTTCCTCTGTATTTGCAATTCATTTAAATTGTAATGTTTTTACAATGCAAGATACAGGCTCTGGTGCCTGTAGGCAGTGAGGCTATCTGTGGGATTGTACTCATGCTCCTGAAATACAGCAGTTCACTTTGTCAACTGGTATCAGCCTGAGCTGTTGATGAAACACTTCAACATAGCCCAAAGCAACCAAGCCTTGTGAAGAGTTAATGTGGCTGTAAAACAACTCATATTAATGAGCTCTTTGAATTCAGACTGATCCCTTCTCTCTGGTGCTAGAATAAGTTTTCTAGAATAGAATGGGGTAAAAAAAAAGGAATTTTCAAAGCATCACTGAAACACTGATGAGACTAAGTCACCATGTGGAACAACTTCTTTCTGTGAAGGGGCAGAAAAGGGAGTCTGAAGCAATGACATTTTGTAATTAGCTCTCACAGTTGTTTCAAGTTAGAGGGAGGGAATCCAGGTCTTAATGTGCAAGTGACATTTACTGTCTCTCCTACAGCAAAAGTCCTTTAAATAACAAATGCACATTTAGACTGGCTTTGATCTCTTGAAGCAGTATGATTAGTTTAAAGACATGTTTTGGTTTTTATTTCCCCCCCACTCTTCTATCTCTTAAGTTTAGAAGTGGAATTCTGGTCATGATATTTTTTTTTTCCCTAGGTGATTAATTTTGAAATGTTTACAGGACAAAACATCAAAGTTTGTGGCTGCCTGTCACCTTTCCCAAATCCCAAGTATTTATAGATGTCTGTCTCTGGAATGTGTATCTGATTTAAATCTTTAATTCATTTTAGTGAACTCTGAGCACAGCAGTCATTTGAGTTAATTTAGCAAATAAGCATGTGGGCAAGTGTGGGAACACCTTGTAATGCTGCTTTTCTTTTCCAGCTACATCAGTCGGTCTAATATCAGCTATTCCCTCTCCTTTCAAGTCTCCTTAAAACATCACCATCTCTAGAGCAGGACACATATCCGAAAGTGACAGTCTCAGGGTATATATGAGAGTTTAACAGGAGCCTCTGGGTTTCAGTAGGCGGTTTGTCTCACAAGTTAGGGCATGAATGATGCTGCTTAGCCTCTTGCAGAGGAAGCTTTCCATTGCTCCATAGCCTTTAAAATGACAGTGGGGGCTCAGTCTATCCTCTGAAGAGTATCTGAACTCTGAGGCGGTGAGGAGGAGGAAGCACCTTTACCCACCTGCGCAAACTGCTCCTTCAGACCCAGGCTGCTGAGACAGTTGGTTCATGGCATGGTTTGAGTTGGTGGGCTGGACAGCTAGGGACGGGGGGGGAAGTCAGGGTGCTGGTCAAGTGCCTGTACCATGTGTGTGGAACTGTCCAGCCCACCCATTGAATGAAATTCCATGTCCAAAGTCCAGATGAAATTACAGTGCTGGAGTCTCTGCTACATTGCATGTCATTGTGCCCAAGCCTGAGCTGTGGCTTTGCACTTTCAAAATGTATATTAGGGCAAAGCAGTTCTGGATCTCCTTTGGCACTGTCTGGAGAAAAATTTTGTCTGACTGTTGGGCTGGCACTTAGCTATGCAGGACATGGACTCACTTCCTACTGCCTGCCTTCACTAGAAATTCTCCTGCACACTGTTTAACAAGTCTTTTACAAGGCTGCAGCTCTATGGTCTTGTCCTTCCGCTCCTGACAAAGGGAGGTGAGCCCTTCTCCGGACGGGATGGTTCGCATGTGGCTGAAGTCAGGGCTGAGGCATGCTGGGCTTCGCTGATGTAACAGCCTCCCTGCAATTTTCATTCACATCTGGTTGGCTGTGAGCTGGCAGAGAGCCTCAGTCTCAGATACGCCTCCAACTCAGATGAGGTCATCCCTGCTTTTTTTTTTTCTGCTTCAGAAGTCTGTTGTGTGTGAACGTTTAAGGTTAGAGTGCTAATTTCTCCACCACTGCAAATCTCCGGGAGCAGGAACCCCCTTTTTCCCCCTCTCAGCTGCACTCTTTCCCAGCACCATCACAGACTCTGCTCTCCCTTTAAAGAGAGAGGAGGAGCAAAAGGAAGATGAATTTACCGCAGTGCATTTTATAATTGATTCTCGCATCCAGGTCGGAAGGGAGTGTTTGCTGGCAAGACATTGCAGAGCTGCACGGTCCTAATACGAGTGCAAAACAGCTCCAGGACGGAAGAAACTCCAGACCTTGCTGCTGCCAGAAGTGAAACTACTCGCCCTGCCCAGTCGCTTGGTCCGTTCCCCGCCCTCCCACCGTGTGCCATGCAGCGATGCATCCAGCCAGCAGAGGACGGGGTAGGTCCCCTCGGCTGCCAGTCAGTAGGAGCTGCCCGGCTCGGGACGAGCTGATCGCGAAATAAGGACTGGCCCTGCGGAGAGCAGAGCACGGAAAGCTGGGGTGTCCAGCCCCGTACCCTGCCTGGAAGCATCGCCTGCTTGGCATCTTCCTCCCTCCAGCCCCAGTCCTGGTAATCCCGCATCATCTCCTGCGAGGAACTGCCTTCTAACTTCGGCGCTGACGCCAGGTCTGCCTGCACATCGTGGGCAGGATGGGGGTTGCGGAATCCCCTCTCTGCCCCGGGGGCAGCCAGCCCCCTCCTCCTCTTCCTCCCACCGCCGAGCCCCGTGCTGGAATCCCTTTGGCACAGCCTCTTCACCATGTCCTGCCAGGGGCGGAGAACCCTCAACCGAGTGCCTAAGCGGGACCGGCTCCAGCACCGCGGACAGATCTCGGCTCCGGGAGGAACAACCCCAGCTCAGCGCACAGATCCCGGCTCCGGGCGGACCGGCCCCAGCACCACGGACAGATCTCGGCTCCGGGAGGAACAACCCCAGCTCAGCGCACAGATCCCGGCTCCGGGCGGACCGGCCCCAGCACCACGGACAGATCTCGGCTCCGGGAGGAACAACCCCAGCTCAGCGCACAGATCCCGGCTCCGGGCGGACCGGCCCCAGCACCACGGACAGATCCCGCGGTGCCTCCGGGCTCCGCCGGCGGGAGGGAGGGAGCTCGGCGCCCGCTCCAGCCCCGCTCCGTGCCTTGGTGCCCCGGCTTCCTGCGTACCTCTGGCAGCCCGCTGCGGCAGCGGCACTCCGCGCTGCCGATAAATCCCCCCGCACGCACTGCCACCCACCTTGCTCACGGTGCCAGAAGAGAGCTTGTATTTGGGCTCAGAGTCTGTCTTCTGTGGATCGGGATTTTAGAGCTTGGACGGTGCCTGGTTACGGTGGTGTGTGAGTCTACAGACCCCAAGGTGCACTACAGAGTTAGAAAGAAACCTTGGATCTGTCACGGCGTGGAGGGCTAAAATAAACCCTATCCAACCAGCAAACCCAACCTTGGCCTTCCTGCCTCCCTGCAACCAACTTTACACACACACACCCAACAGTGAGAATTCCCTCCTTTCCTCCTCCCTTCATGCTCCTTCCTTCAGTGACTGTAGGATGAAGCATTTTCTTCTTTCTGGCTCAGGGTAAAAGCATACCCTGGGGGCATCAACACACATCTGGCAGGGACCGAAAGGTTTTAATCCAGCCTCTACTGCAATCAACAATGGCAAATGAACCAGTGATTCTGAATGTTTATGACATGGTGAGTAGGAAGCACTATTGGCTGGGGGGGAGTGGGGCTGGGTGGGAGTTCATGCTTGGAGGGCAGGCACTGTACAAAAAGGAGCCAAGCACAGATCCCCAGAGATGCTGATTCCCTCCCCCTCCCTCTCTTCCCTGTCCCAAACTCCTCATCCAAGCCTGTCATCCTATCATGTCAAAGATGATGCTGACCCTGCTTTTTTTTTTTTTTTTTAATGTTTAGCATATTGGGCCAGATTACAGGTATTGTGCCAGATTTTCTGCAGAATCTTTCAGGAGCAGCACTGGGTGAGGAGAGGACTTTTTAATTTCCAGTGCCTCAGTTAAGGAAGGAAATGTGATTACCTCTGTCTTTGTTAGAGATAATTGTCCTTTAATTTTGAGTGAGCAAGCATTACCAGGCTGTGGGGTGGGGGTCAGGATTTCATTTAAGGAGGAGAAACAGCTGCAGAGTTGCAGTAAGGGCGTAGTTTCTAGGCTAATAATCTGGATCAATTCCTCATATGCCTAAGGTTGTAGTTAATAATTTTCTCTGAAGGTTAATTGCAACAACAAGAGTAAGAAATCATCTGGTGAAGTTTCAGCACAGAAAGGTGCATGGGCACATGCTGCTTAGCAATATTTCCTGAAAGTTCACAGGGTAGCAAGTGGTTTCCCTTGACCTCTTCTTGCAAGGGAGAATGTGAGTGGGTGTCTTCTGTGCTAGCAAATCAGAAGGTCCAAATCTTGGCACAAACCCCCAAAGAGAAGAAGGCTTGGCACAACCTATTTGCTTGCTGCTCTGACAGAAGCTTAGGAGAGGCATGTTCAGATGATTATGTATTTCACCTTTGTTTTTTGATTACCAACTAATGATTTTTTTAAAACTAGTTTTCAGATCTTCCACAAATTTCTTTCTGGGGAAAATACAACCTTATAAGGCCCTTCTGGGGAAAATACAACCTTATAAGGCCCAGGTGCTGACTGAGCTCTAAGTATCCAGCTCCAGACCTTTAAGATTACAGCATACGTTTGCTTTCTGTCATCAGGCAGTGACAACTTTTACCAGGAAACCCACAGAATAGTGTGGGTTTCCCTGTTGGGGAAATCCAGAGAATAGACACCAAAGAGATTAGGAGTGGGTTGCTGTAAAAGTCAAACGTCTTTTTATCACAAGGATCAAGGGACCTTTTATGAACTAAAACAGGTGGGTTGTTTTCTGAGGGAAGAGTGAGTGGTAAGGATTATTTAGGTAGGACTGTATCTGCATTGGTGAGCAGTCCAAAAAGCACAAATACAGGGGACTGAAGCTGCTTCTTCCAGAGCTATCATTGGTAAAACTGAGCAAGTTGGTGTAAAATCCTTCCTAAGACTTTGGTCTTGAGTGTTTAATGGTCAGTTGCTTAGCAGCCTGAAGTGTGAAGTCTCCCAAGATGTCTTCAACCAACAGGTCTGGTAACCCACACAGGTAGTAGCTAGTGCCTGATAACAAGGGACTCACATTGCAAATGCATGCACAAGAGTTTATCATTAATCCTTTGAGGAAAATAAAGGAGTTGCATTGTCTTTTTATAATATCCACTGACTTCCTTGCAATTTTTTTAGTTTGTTCTGCAGCAGACTATGGCCTAAGCTTTCCTCTCTCAGCCACTGTTGATTCATACCAAATCAGTGAATATTTCACCACTGAGCTGAAGAGATCTAAATACTGGATGGACATGGTCTTTACCTTTTTATGATTGATTCATTCATTGACACCAACGATGAAGCCTTAAGTAATTAAGGCAGAAGGAACTTGCTGTTCATGGTCACTGTGTTCTGAGATGGACACCCAGACACAGTGAACTGAACTGAGGTCATCAGTTTACTTCAGACTGAGTAGTTTTTGCTGCTTAGCAAACCATGAAAATCTTCATGTGTAAGTAGTAACTCGATGGGTTAACCAGTCTGTACACAGAAACCATTCTATTTTCATATAGCATCTGCTTGACTACCACTGAGTCACCTGCAGCTCAAGGCCTACATTATGACTATTGAGGCTACATGCTTTTCCATTGCTGCTATGATTTTAACACCACGAAGCCTGGAATGTAGCCATGCAAAATCTGCACTTTGTTACACTGTGGTGGGGAATTGCGGGGGAACTGGGAAATGAGCACATTTGCTTGAATGACTGTTGGAAAACTAGCTTCAATGGAAAAAACCCAACAACAACAAAGAAAAGACAACTGGGAACAACAATTAACTGGATGTAAAGCTCTGCTTTCCTGACAAAGAACATGACCCCCATATGGCAACTGGAAGCACTTACACTGCAGGAAAACTTATCCCTAGGGCAGAAGTTCAATTATGAGCTTTGTGCAGCTATGAAATACCCACTCTGTGTAGTCTTGTGTATTCAAAGATTATAGCCATTTATCCTTTTACTCATTGGATATGTGGCAGGCTTCTTAAGGAAAAAAAACTGCTACTATTTAATGAGGTGTTTTGCACAAATTACTGAAGCAGGTAGATCTATTCATAGGCTTATTTTCTTCAGCAAAAAATAATGTAGCAAAAATCACTGGGTATTCCAAGTGTTCTGAATATTGTCATCAAAGGAACCTTCCATCACCCCCAGCACACAGGGTGGTTATAGCCTGTTCTATCTCTTGCCAAAGAGCTTGTATGAAGCTTGTACACACCTGGACACTTGCAAAACAGACAGGGCAGGTGGGCTTTGCTGCTCAATTAGGACATTTTAAAGAGTAGATACGCAGGATACTGAATTCTGATTTAATGTGTAAGTGTGAACACAGAATAACAACATGGATCAGGGGGTTGATCACGGATGAATCTCTTTCCCAGTCTGAATCCAGCTCTTGCATGGACTTAATCTAAGTCAATAGTTGCTTGAAGATCTGCAAGAAATAACTAGGTCTATAAAGTCTGTGACAGAGTTTGCTCAGATCAGTCAGTTACCACTTCACCTTCAGAGGGACAAATCAAATCCCCTTTCATAGCTTGCAGCTCTCTTCCCTCCAGTCTGCCTCAATAAGCTGTTTATCATGGAACAGATCTTAGATCACAGGGCTGACTTTTTTTAGTCAGGATATTATCCTGTTCCCTCATCACTTTAAGTCTTTGTGGCTTACTTGGAATAGTTTACTTAGTCACTGTACATTAATAAATGTTGCTTACTTAAATCAGGCAGAAGAGTAACTGCAATTATTTCCTGGTTTTAAATCTTTAACAAGCTAAACATATTCCACTAAAAATAGTTTGCTTGGCAGAGATTCAAGTTTGGAGGCTCTCATTATATTTTCATCTTATTGCATAGCACATTCATGCTATCATATTAAAGGCAAAGATATTCATATCACTGTTTTCCCTCTTTTATTTTTATTATTGTTTTCCTGAGTTTCCACTGTCTTTGCAGCTGATAAAATACAAAACTGTTGTTTTGATCTACTGGCATCTTTGCTTACTCCTTCTGCTGGGGAAAATGAGCCCCTGAGATGTGCTGCAGAGGAGAATGAGAGCCCTGGTCAGCAGGGAGCCAGGGAGCAGTGATGTAGGGTACAGTTGAACAAGACAGGGGCTCTCTTACTCAGCCTTGTCCCATAGTTATTCCATTGATTCCACTGACATGACTTGTCATCCCCTCTGGAGTGAATGAGAGGGAGATAATATTCAGGTTACTGTAGATGCACTGAAGGAAGAGAGATGCTTTGTGCCTCTGTCTTCAGTATGTAAGGAGCCTTTGAGTCTGTTATAGAAGCAGCAACAGAATTGCAAGCAAAGCACTTCATTCTGTGAAGTGATTGTTTTAAAGCACTGACTAGATCATGGAGCATGTCATTATCTCTCTGGAGGAAAGAATAAGTCTAGTTACTTCGAAAAATGTGAACATGTTTGTGCTTACTGTAGGTAAAGGTCTCAGATGCTCTTAGCTCGCTTAGTCAGAAGAGTAAAAAATCCTAGTGCAGGTGGTGGCCCCATCTCTGCACTACTTGTTAGTTGTTTGTGAACTGCTGTGTGTGGAGAAGCATGGCATCACCTGGCTCTATTTGGTATTCCAGGAGAGCAAGGGAAATTTTTTGTCAAGTAAGTTGATAGCTGTGATATTTCTTGCAGTGATGAGCTGAACAGTTGCTCTTAGTCAATAGTAGAACATGTGGTCTTGAAAGATTAGGTGATGGACTGTCACTAGGATTTCCTTTTTTTTTCCTTACTTCATATGTCGGCCAAACTGAATGTATTTAACAAACAGAGAGCAAAAAGCAAAATATTGCCTTTGGGAGATTTTAATTAAATTCTGTCAACTCCTTGGCAACTCCTAATATATATATATATAAAATGAAATTCTTTGATTTTCCTTCAAATATTTTCCAGTCATTTCTGTCCAAAATTATTAGCCAAATCTGAATCATCTCAGTTCTCCAAAACACACTGTTCACTCAAAAGTTTGTCATGTTCCTGGAAGGGCGTGGTAGGTGTACAACGTTCTTATTTGTTCTATGACCAGTCACAAAACTTATAAGAATCCCCTCTTCCATGAATAAGAACTGGCTAGGGAAAATCTGGGGTGTTTTAATCTTCTTCACAGGCTTGTTGTGGAGGTCAGCTTAAAGATAAATCCTAAAATTCCTGAAGGAACAGGGGAAGATTTTGTGCTTGGAATTTTACTTTATCACTGACTCTTCATTTATCCAGATTCTTATTCATTCTTCTGTCTTCAAACCATGTCAAGCCCAGGGTACTGGATAGCAAAACAGAATGGTGAGCTGACAGGGGCCTGGTGTCTGGAAATGGGTTCCCCACAGTGCTATAGCACATCCCACAGGAGTCCTAAATGCTCTTTTTTTCTGGGAGGAGTCAGTCACAGTGCTGCTCAAAGGTGGTAGTGCGAGGGATCAGGTAGCCCTCAGGTGCTTGTCTTATGCCTCTTCCTAGAGCTTTGAGTTGGCCTCCTGTGCTGTTTGTTTTGTTTGGTTTGGTTGGGTTTGTTTCTTCGTTTGTTTGGTAGGATTGAGTTTAGATTATTAAACTATGCATATGCTGTGTAACAGGTTCAGGGTTCATAATCACTCTTGTGTCATACTATGGTACTTTCTAATATGGGCCCAAAAACTCTCTGGGAAGACTCTTGGTTAAAGAGACTAAATAGACCACCGCTGAGAATGAGAGAGGAGGGCAGGAAAAGCTGCTCACTGGATAACAGCAGAGTCCTGAGCCCAAGATAGGAGAGGTCTGTCCAGACTCCTTCAGTTTTCTTGGATGCAACAATTCCCAGTGCAAATGCTCTTGACTTCGAAAAAAAAGTCAGTAACTTTTTAAAAAAAGCTGTTATGGCAAATTTGATGGCAGTACATTAGAGATTTCAAATAAATCAGGCTGAGCAGCCTGGCAGTGTGTGTAGGTGAAGAAAACTAGGCTTTGTTTCTGCTTCTCTTTTCCTCCTAGACTGCATCAATTTCATTTGAGTGACAACAGGCTGACCTCAGGCAGGGTAGTCATAGAGTGGGATTGCTCCCTTGCCCTGTTTGAATGCAGGAGCAGAGGGACAAGGAAAGCAGTTTGGTGATGCTGAGCACTGTGTTGTAGTCAGGCTTCAAGCCTGGGAGAAGACGACGAAATGCAACTAGGCATCCCTCCTCTCTTGTGTCTTTGGAGAGAGGAAATCAATTGGAGGAAGAAAAGATTAAAATAACTTATACACTGAGCTGCAGCTGAGTCAATTCCTTCAAGAAGAAGGAATCCAAACATGTCATCTGATTTAAATCAATTAAGAAGAGAAAGAGTATGTGGCATGGCCCGGGTTAATAAGTCCAGCAATGATGTGTGCCCATTTATGCATAATAAGTGGATTTTTGTTGTCTTAGCAACAGCCTGGAGATGTGTTATCCATCAGGGGAACAGTCTGTTTGGATGTTGTCAGGGTGACAAGCTGGCTACCTGTCCGTGTTACTGCAGATCTTCTCTAGCACTGCAGCCCTGTCACTGGCTACTGTATGTTTATGCATGAGATGTTTCAAGAGCTGTCTCTTGACTGTACAGAGGGCATTGCTCTCTCCAGCCATGGCATTTATCCCATCAGCAAACTCACTGAACCAGTGCTCTGTTGCCCAGTGGACTGACTTGAACTGACTCATTCAGGGCAACACGGGAATTGTCACTTCTGCTAGTCCTGCATGCCTTAGGAAAACTGCTCCACAACAAACTCTGCTTTACAGCAGCAAATGTAAGAAACCCTTGTAAGTGAGGAGAACCTAGGAAAGCTAACAGTGTAAAAAAATGTGTGAACTCTGCTTCTGGAGCAAAGCCTCACAGATCCCGTCACTAGCCCACAATTCCCACATCCGTGCTCTTGAACTGGTTCCTGCAGGTGACAATCTGACTTGGTGTCTCTAAAGCACTCATTTCAAGGCAGCCTGAACTTTTGCAAAGTCAGGAGTCTCTTGTGCAGGATTTCAGGTGTAAGCCTAGGGGCTCAAAGTAAGGTCAGCTCTAATCCAGAGACACGGAAGATGCAGAGTTACTTTTGCTGCTATTGGAAGTTGTTCTTTAATCCCATCTACAGGCAAAGTCACAATCCCCTGGCCTGGCTCTGAGCAGCTCTGAGAGAAATGATTGTTTTCTCTTGAAACCATATGGAAGTTGGTTTCCAGTGATTTTTTCTCTGGTGCTTTTTGGGCTTTCCCCTTACAGAAAGGCAGACTTCTTTTAGAACATGACACTTCTGTCAGCAAGATTTAGCTTCTGGCTCACTAGGCTGTCAAGGTTCCTAATTTTACTTGGCTATTCCTTAAAACAAACAAATAACCCCCCAAACCAAACAAACCCTTCTTACTATTGATGAAAGCAAACTGTGTTGACAGTACTGGAGACTCATTCTCCTAACAAATTTATGCTAGCAGTAGCAAAGCAGACCCTTCTGGCTTTTGTACCTCATCCCTAGTGTATAGGTTGAGCTGCTCTGCTGTCATGGCTCAGCTGGTCATCCAGCTTCCTACTCAGGCAGCCCACAGGGACTAAGTTATACATGCAGTGGGAGCCTCTGTAGGGGAGAGCTGAGCGTTAGTGAGCTACTAAGTTGGAACAGCTGTCAGATGCATTTCTAAGTGTAGTGATCGGCAGGTGTATAGTTGTGCATTAGTGCAATGAACTGAATTTAAATGAGTGTCTTAGGGCTGAAAGCTATGTTAGTGACCTGAGTTGCCCTTATTGTAATTCTCTGTTTGTTTCAGTCTCTCTTGTTCCTGTCATTATGCCAAGATGACGTAGCTGAAGCTGGGGAGGGAAGCAGAGACCAATCAATACATAAAATCTGTATTTCTGCTAGGGAAGAAAAAAACCAAAATTCACAGGTCTAATGATTCTTTCTCTAACAAGTGGACTTAAACTGTTAGGAAAGAAAAAGTATTTGCTACTGTTCTAGGTAACCACTGGCTGGTTTTGAGCGTGAAAGATCCAGAGCAGAGAAAGTAGGTATCTCCTCACGTCAGAGCTTTCTCTATCAGCATGTGAATCTGTGAGACTTCTCATCTCAGAGCAAAATATGAGGCTGCATCCTAAGACTGGAAAATTGGTAACTTAATTTTTAAACAAATAATCTTAAGGTGTCTAGAAAAGCAATGATAAGGGAAGAAGAAAATCTGGGAGAAATAAATGGTCTCTGATAGGTAGGAATGCTGATCTACAGAAGCAAGTGTCTGATGCTAGAAATGCTGAAAGTATTTCAGCCTGTTCAGTGCCTTCATTGTGCGTGTCAACACATGAGTCGAATGCCATGTGACTCCTGATAGATCCACATCTCTGGGAAAGGGAGGACCTGGCTCAGTGCAAGCTCTGTTGATTACATGGTTTGCTGAACCTTCAGCCATGGATCTGTTACTTTGCTTTCCGTATGGTCATACTCAAACCCACAAGGAACAATCAACCCCTTTGCTGTTCTCTTCAGTATCTGCTAGTGAGTGACTTACACTGGATCCTGATGCAAGAAAATAAGCTTCCTAGGTGCTGATTGCTGCCTCAGGGTTTAGAGTGTATGAGGAGCCCAGTGTAGCCTTCCAGAGTGAATTATAGGCTTTACTATAGGTTAGCTTTCCCTAGGAACACAGTGTTCTTCTAGACATCTGTTCTTGGCTCATCTGTGTGTCTTGCTCTGTTTGGGATTACTTGGAGCTGATGATTTTATAGTTGCCCTATATTTGTCATCTCCTCCAGCTCTGGACTAGCCTGGTGAATGTGAGAACTGGCAGAAAGAGAGGAGCAAGAGGTTAACCATGGGATTAATCTGATAAGTCATTACCTGTGTCATTAACCTCTGCTCTTGGGCAGCATCTGAGGCAAGAGCCTCAGCTATCTGCTCTAGTTGTATAAGAAGAGGCCTAGGTTGTGGGTATTTCCAGGCAGGGCTCAGGTGCTTTCTTAGCAAATCACTTATCTAGAAAACAAAAGGCTCTACTAGCTAAGCATTGATATAAAAGGACATTTTTGGATATTTGTCTGACCTCTGGATTTCTTTCAAGGAAGGGTTGAGGTATTTTCCCTCATTGATCATCTGTCATAGCAATCAACTTTGTAGAGATGTCTTGACTATTTTAGGGTATTTGAGATGGCATGACATACCCAGAGGTACTGTCAAGAGTGCTGCTTATGTGCCGGGGGAATAACAGTACTAGTTCTGCATTTGGCTTCTACCATTTAACGTGCTGATGCATCTGGGGTGACAGAGACCAGGTTAAAATCCCTGGGGGACTCAAACACAACTGCCCCTTCACACAGGTCTGCCAGAGAAGCAGACAGCAGGAAACTCTGGATTTGGTCCATCTCTTGTGTGAAAATATTTCTGTATTGTTTGAAATTCTCACTTAGCAGAAGAGTGAATATTTCCAGTGAATCCTAGCTCTTCCAGGAGGTTGTCCAGGCTGGAGCCAAGCTACAGTGCTACTCATACTTGTTCTATAGCCCACTGAGCATGTATTTTATGTGAAAGGAATCTATTCTCTACTTTATACAATTCTAAAACTGCTTCACCACGAAGGAATGAGAAAGCTGAACTCCAGATACACTATGATAGGGTGATGAGGCTGCTTCTCTCTGAGGTAGGTGGAGAGTCAAATTCCCTCTGGCAGGCTGAGGTGGTTAGAAAGTTGGTTTGTTCCCTCCTGGACAAGGGTCTGGGCTCCTGGTTATTAGGTACAAGCAGAAAGCACTTGCTCCTCCTGGGAAATAAGAGGTTAACCTTGCTCGTCCCTCCTCCTACTGGTTTGTTTTCAATCAGGGCATTTTTAGACAGATGTCAGGCTTTGTTGTGCTGAGAGGATCTCTTCTGCCCTTTCTTCCTTACCTGTCTACCTAGCCTGCACAGTCAGTTACTTGTGGAGCTTTTTTCTGAGTCTGTCCCAGCACTAAGAATACAAGGGCTGCTATACCTTTAGAGTAAACCTGTGATGGAGATGTTGTAGAAAGAGGGGAAGGCAGTGCTGAAAGTTTCCAAATCTGTGGAGGCCAGAGCTTAAAATGCATGTCCCAAGCTGAAATCCACCCACCATCTGTCTCCAGTTCTAACATTCATTGTTCTTGATTGCAGTGCCATTTGCTGTACTTTTATTCACTCTAATTTTTTTGGTTGCTCGTTATCCAAGACAGCTGGCTATCTTCTCTTTGGCAGTTCTTTGGGATGTGGAATAGACCTATTTTCTGCTGCTGGAGCACTGTGCCTTGTGTGCTGGCTACTGCAAGAATGTTGGGGGACAGGGCATTGAGGAATAGGTTCTACTGAATTGAAACAGAACAGATGAATTCAGTGTAAGCCAAGAAGAAACAGGGGCAAAATAAATGGGTCCAGTTCAAGCTCGGGTGTTCTTGGGACCAGAAGAAAGGAAGTACTATAAATCCTTCTTTTCCCCTTATGTATCTCATAATACAGGCAAGAGCTGTGACTTCTGCTGAGCAAAAGCCTCTGGGAGGATGAAAAAATGCAAACCACATGGATCCACACAAATTTAAGTTGTTTTTATTGTCTGGGTCAAATTCTGTCTCCTCCCCCAGCAGAATGCTGCTGGCAGGTGATGCTCTGCATCATGGTAGCCAGAGGCCTTGGCAAACAGGCAGGACACCTGGGGGTTGGACAAGGGAGGACAGACTGGAGCTCATCCAGCACCGTGTTAATTAGATTGGTTATACATCCCCCTGACTGCTGAGCGTGTACTCTTCTGTCCCTTGTATTCAGGCAGAGCTAATAGGAAGGAACATATCACCAGAGAGCTGAATTGGGAGGTAAAAGAAAGAGGGGGTGGGGAGAAAGAGACTCCTTACACATCTCTTTTTCACAGTTTTCAACTGCACAAGATCAACTAAAACTTTTTCAACACTCTTTGAAACGCCCTCTACTCCCGAGAGAAAGGCAAGGAAGCAGGAAGCAAGCTGGAGTAAAAGTGACATCCCACCATCCAAATCCATCTCTGCAGTAAAGTTATGCTAGGAGGCTCACACGTCCATCTGTGGGCTTTTCAAGTGCTGTTTGTAGTATGGCATGTTATTGAAATGCTTCAAGGATTCCCTTTGTAATGTGTAATTACTCTGAGATATGCAGTTCGGTGCCTATTGCGGCTGCTGTTCTGACTAATTTTAATGCAGTTAAAGCTGTTCATGGATCAAAGAAATTGGTGCAGATGAAATTTTAAAGCTAGTGTAAAGAACCATTTAATAGTCTCTAACACATCGGGTACTTAAAAATCCTGTACTTGGTACCTCTGAACTTGGATTTTACTTCTCATACCCACAGGACTTTGAAGCATATTTCTAACTGTCTGTTACCTCTCCTGAGATCTCAGAGGTGTCTCATTAAAGCTGATGTTCAAGCCTATTAAATACATGAATGCAGCTTCTAATGATGCATCTCATTTAGGTGAGCTGACACCAGGAATTGGCAGGGATTGTTGCTACTCTGGTCCCCCAGTGCCTGGGATAGTGAAAGCCACCTGGAGAAGTGCAGGATGATACCTTTTTCTGTGTTGGGAGATAAAAGCAAAGTGTTTTAAAAAGGCTGCTGACTTCCAGGGGCACACCAACCTTGTCACCTTCTCACCCTACCAGCTCCCCTCCCTCGCTCCTAGAAAGTGCAGCCTCAGCTTCAGGAAATTGCAGATGGGAAGCATCTGTCCTTGAGCTCTCAGTCTCTCCAGCCAGTTAATTATTAATCATCACAATATCCCTCATGTCAAGCATCTGAACTGCCCATGAAGCATGGAGAACTGTTTTATCCATCGGGTCAGAAAGGTTTTAGTGTTCTGCCACTCATTATTGTAAATCTGTTGTTCTGTCAAAGAACTTAAGCAGCCAGAAGGGATAGTTATCTCATCTGAGTCCACACCAGATGACCTGGTACTAACAGGGGTAATAAATGTGCAAATTGGGAAAACACAAGAGAAAGTTAAGCTTCTTTCATGGATCTGGCAACAGAACTGGTGCTGTACCTTTGCATGTGATGAGAACTGTAATGCTATTGCCCATTAAGAACACCTACCTACTACGAAAATACCTCAATATTTAGCTCCCTAAAAGATACCTGCTGGGCTATTAAATCCTGGGTGGCACAGCTAATTTTCTGTGACTGTGGGGTGGCTGTTGTGCC
This sequence comes from Dicrurus megarhynchus, assembly GCA_013399195.1. Taxonomy (NCBI): domain Eukaryota; kingdom Metazoa; phylum Chordata; class Aves; order Passeriformes; family Dicruridae; genus Dicrurus; species Dicrurus megarhynchus. The sequence continues at coordinate 612,637 of VXAD01003680.1, read as the reverse complement.
TCTCTGTGATATGCTACTGCTTGCCATTGCTCTAGAAAGAGAGAGACTCTTGAGGTTGTGTGGAGCTCTAGGTGTTACCTGCGTTCTAATTCAGTGGTGTGCTATTCTAAAAGAGAGACTGAGAAGAGACACACCAAAGAGTAGGCATGAAAGAAGAAGAAAACCACTGAACGTGTCTCAATGCGCTTCTTACTATTGGAAGTATTCATGAGAACCTAACTTCTTCTAGCTGGGACAATTCTAGTGGAAATGGAATGGCACTGGCACTTATTTCTGGTTTAGGCAATATTACACTTTCCTGCTACCATTTAAAATGCTGCTGTGGGAAGCCTTGGGTGTTGCAGGTAAGTGAACCCATTAAGGCAGAATGATTCACAGGACTGAAATGGTGCTCTTTAGGATCCCTAGGATATGATTAGGTCCTCAGGTACCTCTGTTCCCCTCTGCCCTTGCTTCTATCCCAGGATGTCTTCATGCAAAGTGAAAGAAATTATAGTGGATCTGATGGTAGATTATCAATAATTAGCTCAGCAAGGGCCAAACTCACTCTTCCTTCATTCTTTCCAAGATACTATGTAGAAGACCAACTCTTATTTACATGTAAAATAGATGGAGATGTTTTTTCCTCCTTTCAGTTCAAACATAACGTTGTGTTCAATGACACCACAATGTTTTGTGGAAAGTACAAGTGCTTTGAACATGTGGGGATCAAAAAGTTCTAAACAGATTGTGTCATGCTGCCAACAAAGTGTGTCCTTGGACTCTGGCCGAGAACAACCAAACCTTCATTTTGAGTAAAGCACTGGATGTTGAGAAAGAGAAATACCCAAACTTTAGTCCTAGCTCCCATCTCAATTGCATTTCTAGCAAGTCACTTCAACCTCTTCGCCTTGAGTCATCTCACCTGTAAGATGCCCTATTTATGGGATACTTGGGTGTTTAAAACCCTGACTGCTTTTTGGCACCTGGGATGTTGCTGCCTGGGTGGACATGATTCCCATAGGAGTAGGAGGCAGCAGCAGAGTTTCTGGGCAGTGGGCTGAGGGGCAGTAGCCAGGCCTGCATCCTGCTGGCTGCCTGACCTGTGTCCAGCTGAGCACATGCCCTCTTGCCCCACCCCTCCTGTTTGCCCTGGCAGCTATCCTGGCCTTCCTGTCAATCAGAGGGTGGTGGTCCCACTCCCTTCTCACCAGAGCCTGCCTGGTGAGGGTGGGGATTTTCTGAAGCAGTCACCCACCGCACCTGCTCCTGGCCTTTACTGCCCTTTGACCACAGACAGCAGATGAAGTATTTGGAGACAGCTGCTATTTCTGTCATTAGCATCCAGACTTCCTAGGAGAAAACTGCTGAAACCTGTGACAGCTGAAATCTGAGTCAGAGGAAGCTTTTTACTTCAGCATGTACAAAAGCAAGGGGAGAGTGAAGTAAGGGGGAGGGAAAGTGAGATCTCAATTTGCTATTCATTTAGTTCTGTCAGGAAAGCCCAAGTAACTCAAGATGACGGTGTGCGAATTGCAAACACGCAAGTTGCAGCGTGGTGGATGTTGTTCAAGGGATGGAAGACGCAGAAGCAGTGGGTAAGAAAACAAGGCAGCATGAGGGGGCTGTGTGCTGTGCTTTGTGACAGGATACATTAGCTCCCCCTGAGCAGTTCTGTGCTCTGGACCCTGCTGATGGTACTTGACAATTTAAAGCAAATGTATCTCTATGCTGTGTTGCTGTTGCAGGTGCTGGAACAGGATGCCCAAGGGATCTGCTCAGCCTTTTCCACTCCAGGGCATGATCCTTTCTCAGTCTTCTCTAGTGTACTTCCCATTATTTCCTTGGAGAAGGAAAAGGCTGTTATTCCCAGTCTGCAGCCGAGACACTAGCTTGCAGAGAGGCTGACTTGTCTGATGACAGGACATGAGGAATGGAATAAAGCTGTGTCAGGGGAAGTTCAAACTGGACGTTAGGAAAAAGTTTTTCACTGAGAGGGTGATTGGTCACTGGAACAGGCTCCTCAGGGAAGTGGTCACAGCATAAGTCCCACATGGTTCAAGGAGTGTCTGGACAACATTTTTAGTCATTATAGTTTAGTTTTAGATAGTCCTGGGAGAAACAAGGAGTTGGACTTAATGACCCTTACGGGTCCCTTCCAATTTGAGATATTCTATGACTCTATGATTAGGTAACTTGTTGTTCCATCTCTTGGGTTTTGATGTGGAGTTAGGATTGTGAGACTGTTCTTACTCTTCTTCAGCTGTGGCTGCTGAAAAAGCTCTGATTTCTTTTTAAGGACTGTGATAGATGTTTTAAAGCAAAGTGTTTTATTGAGGTTTCCCAGTTTACCTGTGCTCTCCTTTGATGGAGTTCAGATAGCTTCCAGCATTGAAGGGAACTATGGGTCAGAAGCACTCTTCCAGCACTCAGTCTTTTCAAAATGAAAGTGCAGGCCCTCTGTTGTTATCATGATTTCCAGTTTGAAAGAAAACTCCTAGGATTACGTTGTACTGTGACGCCAACAGGATCAGAGGCAATTCTTCCCAAACCGATGAATTTACAGAGCATCTCTGGTAATACAGTTCAAGAGGCTTTCTGAAAAGGTGTCCCTTAGTAAACAGGGGTAAATGACCCAGAGCATGAGCAATTAATGCCCCCCTTTTTTCCCATGACTCTGTATAAGCTTTGGACTGAGATAGGAGGAGGTAAAGGAGACCCAGTCACTCCTAGTTCTGCCCAATGACTTGACAACAGGATTACATACATTTTAATCCACAAAATTTATCCTCTCCTTTAGAAATAAAAGCAATTGCTCTAGACAAGCCAGAAGTCTTTATGCTGACCCATTTACACAGGTTATCATTTAATTCGATGGCCAATAGATTTGAAAATATTCCTGTTTTACTCAGTACTTGAGAAAATAAAATACTACCTAGGATTTTGGGGGGATAAGAACACATTACACACTGGGGTTACAGGAGGTGATGTGGTTAAACACTGCATGCACATATGTGCTCTGGGGACAGCTTGACAGACTGCAGGCTTTTGGAAAGAAGTAGTCTAGCAAAGGAGCCGGGGGGGGAGGAAAGCATCTGCCAGTAAATAGATGGATAAAGATGTTCTGTGCTGCTTTTAAGGAGCACCAATCATCTTTATAACTTTGACAGGTGGCAATGGGGCAGGAGGGGAGGAAGAGATTCAGGGAATTGTGTGGGTGGTGAAGAAATTAATCCTAATGAATAGGAAGAGCAAATCCACAGTGGGCAGAAAGCTTTGGATTTCTGCCCTGCTGGATATGGATAAATAGAAGAGAATCCCTTTTGCATGCAAGAGCTAATTGGGCAATTACAGTGTAATCTCAAAACCTTTGCTTAAATTGTATCCTGACTACCAAAGCGTGAGGCAGATTCTCTTCCAGGGGTTTATAAGGCTTGCCCAGTCTTTCAGACAAGTGAAAGCTCATCTTTGAAACACGTCCCTTCCTTATATTTCCAAGGTTTCCCTTCCATGTTTTCATTCTTATTCACAGAAAAGAACACACAAACATAAGAATGGCCAGACTGGTTCAGACCAAGGATCCATCTAATCCAATTTCATTATTCTTCCCTCAATGCCTGCTTGTGGCCACAATTGGGAGATGGAGCAGCACAAGCCTATATGACACTTCCTTCTAACACGTTCACACAAATTTAGCTCTGGGGCTTCTCTGAGCTTGACCTCTGCTTCTTTACTAGTCCTCTCTGGCTCTTTCTTCCATTCAGTTTTCCTGAGCAAATGTAACCTTCTGTATTAACAGCCCTTGCTGGGAGTTTGCAGGTGTACTTCTAGTGGTGAAAAGCTAAGTCCTCTTCTGGTTTCCTCACTCTTCCTACTGCTTCTACAAAAATAAAAGTGGGAGGTTCCAGCATGGGAATCTCACCAGTTTTATTTTGATGGAAACAAGAAAATTCTGATGGAAAGATTGAATTTATTTTTTCTGCAACAGTGGGTGTCACGTTTGAATTCTCCTTTTACAGCTTTGCTGTCACTTGGCCCTAAAGACTTCTCTTCTGACATGTTGGAGGAAGGATTGAAGAAATAAGTGTTACTGGAGAGGCTATTCTTCTATTTTTTAAGGTCTGTCTAGAAGCTAAAAGTGAAAATGTTTTTGTCTAATTTCGAAAGCACAGGGTCCTGAGACAATTTGAGTGAGAAATGATCAGTAAGAGTGCTCTCTCTGTCTGCAGTGCTCTCTGCTGGACACTCTGGGGTTCTTCCACCCCTAATTTATGCATTTGTGATGTCTAAATCTTTATCGTGACTCCACTTGAACTGAGATTTGAGTGCCAAAATGCCAAGCAGTTCCACATGCCAAAGAAACAGAGCATCTGAATGCTTCCAAAATCTTGGCTATTCTTAAGGCTTTAAAACTCAAGACTGATTCCTGTTTACTTCAACAATCTTCCAAAGGCTCTCTTGTGATGTGAATCATATTATTCTCCATCCCATCTCTCTGCTGAACCTAATTGGCATTCTTTCTCTCATGAGTGTTTTTCTTTAGGACTGGCACCAGCACAGCAATTCAACACCAGGCTGGTCTTGCTCACATCCGTTGTGTAGTGCCATCTGATCAAACAGATGAGAAGGAGCATGTGCATTGCTAGGACTGAGTTGGAAGGGAAAGCAAAGAAGGTATTTGCAAACATGGGTGCACAAACCCCATGGTATTAGTGTTCAAGTGAGGTAGAAACCATGCCTACACAATTACACAAAATAGAAATGAAGCTCATGTCACCATAGCTAGTCCTTTTTTTACAAATAGAGAGGAAAAAAGATGCATTGGTGCCTAGTTTTTCTTTGTGCAGCACTGTTTTCATGCTTGGTTACCTGGACATTTCTGCTGTAGGGTAGCAAACCAAGCTGTGTGTTTACTCTCGTTGTTCACCACGTACAAATGCTCTTTGGAGGATAAAGTAAACTGAGAGTTAAAAAATTTGCATCTTCTGTAGTTTACTTGCTGAAGAAGGCTGTCTTCTGAGCAGGCTAATTATTGTCACAGAAAGCAAAGGCATTCCTAGGGATTCAGCGGCATGCTTGTGTAAGTCACCATGTTCTGGAAGAGGATGATTAGGAAAAAATTGTTTCTATAAGGAATTTTGCCAAGGACCAATCTGCAGTGCTGCACCTTTGGTGCAATACTGGGCTTGTTTCTAGGCTTGATTACTAAAATAGCATATGTGAAAGGAGACTGATTGTCAGCCTGTCCTCATCTGGCTTTGTACACAGTCTTGGGCATGTTTGCTTATTGCTAGCTGGCCACCTGATGGAAAGCAGAGGGTTAAAACACTGCTGCTCTCTAAGGCTTTGTTGTACACATACAGCCTGTATTTATGTTTGCACATGTGATGCATGAGCAAATATGTCCTGTTTGCTTGTGAAGTTTTCTCAATGTTCTCCTGTGGCAGGAGGTAATACTCTCCTGCCTACAATATGCTGGTGTTTGCCTTATCCTGCTGTTAACGATTCATTTGTGATATCAACTATGAGCCTCAACCATGAACTGGGTTTCCACCATATTTCACAAAGACACTTTGTAAATAGGAACCAGAGGAAGAGTTCTGGCTCCAAAGAGATTATGAGCTACTTCTCATCTAGATCTGATAGGAAGCATGTGAGCTTGGTTTATGAACTCCATCTGGTGACACTAACCCCTCCTGAGATGAGAACTCCCAGTCATGCAAGCAGTCCTTTGGTCATGATGCCCAGTTTGATATTATTTTGGGGATTTTATCCCTTTGTGGTCTCTTCCAGTAAGAGAGGCTAAACAAGATTATTGTGGTGCTAAAGGGAAGCACGGTAAAAGGAATTATATAAATGCTACTGAACTCGTACTTTATAGACCAAATGGAACTTTCACATAAGATGAAATACATCAGGCTGGGCTGCTGATCTTATTTGTTTGATGAATCTGTTCACCTCTTGCATGCATCCATCTAACTTGGGAGAAGGCAGATATATGGAGTGGGAACTGAATAGTCTTGGACCTATCCATTTATCACGTGCATGACTTTCATTGCTAGTGTCCAGATTACTTCCCTGCTATATAAGAATAGAAATCTTTCTTTTCTCTTAGTTTACTGGATAATTAGCTTAATTTATGGCTTTATGACCATTTGTATTCCCTAGCTTGCATGAGTGAACATAAAGAAAAGCCACTCAAAGGAACTGAAATCCACATCTATTGTACAACACCCTTAATCACTTGTGCGAGTCATGTCTGTATCGAAGCAGAGACCAACTGAATGGGGTTTTGCCCTTGTTCTGCACTATGGATCACTCTGGAAAGAGTGTGATTTTTTTTGGGTCTCTGGTTCTCTGAGAAGAATTTCTGAGTCAATATGGAATATGGGTCGTGTGTAGTGTCCTATTAAGAGCATGTGCTCTTATTTTAGGTAGTAATCAAAATGGGGCTGTGCTTGGAGTGTGCTTCTTCACTTCTAGAAATGAGTTGCAATCTGCTTTTGAGAAAGCTGACAATGGCCCACCTCCTAAGGCCAAATAAGGCTTTGTTTTTCTGCAATAGATATCTGGGCACCTAGAAGCTTCTTATGAGGGCCAGTCTAGGGAGACTGCTTCATCTGAGAGCAGATGTCTGTGATATTAGAGGATGTTGTGTTCTAGGTGAGGCATCACAGTGCTTACCTCTTTCTCCTACATCAGCCTGGCCACAGCTCAGATTAGATATCGGCTCTGCATGCAGGAGAATTCTTTGGCAGCTCTCTGAGGGATCTGGCAGACAACACCATTTGCACGCCATGGTACAAATATACAACCCTTTCTCTTTTCACTGAAGCAAATAGGAGCCAAGATGTAGTTGCAGTATCTAATGGATTTTTATAGAAATAAATACTAATGGGGGTGGCGAGGGGGAGAGGGAGGGAGGAATATTCCCAGGGAAGATTGTTATATAAGGCAAATTCTCCTCTTTGGTCTTATTGAAGTATTTCTTATCTTCCCTCTTCCCCTTCAATTCCTGATCTTATTGGGTACGTTTCAGATGTGGAGATACTGTAAGATGCAAGTCCATGAAGGACGCAGTTGTTTGAATCTCTTGGGTCATTTCAGGTCGGTTTCTAGATGTATGCAACATACAGCAGACTAGCACAGAAGATTTGCTTTAACACAAGTGTAAAATTATTATTGTGCCCAGAAGAAAGGAGATATTTAGGGCAGCCTGAATGCTTGTCCAACACATGCTGTGCTGTTTATGAGGTGGGGGTAAGGAGAAGAAAGAAAGGATAACGTAGTGTTTTCCAAGGAAGCTTCACTGTTAGGTTTGTGCCTCTCCATGTGCAATGGTGTGTGACCCTTGGGAGAAGCAAGCACAGAGGCTGTCCCTTTGAAGGGACAAACACCTGCATTTTAATCTGAAGTATAAGATAAACAGTATCTTCATAGTACTAAATGCTGGTGATTTGTTGCCAGGCACTGCTCCTAACAGCTATCTCTGTCTTTCAGCAAGGGATGGCTATTAAATGCTTTTGGAGTTGCACATCCAGTGTTGCTCATTAAATAAAGACCAAGGGAATCCTTGGAAAAAAAAATAAAACCTCCTGTTGCCCCCAGCCAAACCAAAGCAGAGCACATTACATCAGAGTTAAGACACTCCCACAGCTTTTTAATTTGTTCCCAGCCACAGTGGCATGCTGCATGTAGAAATCATTCTGTTGCATCTTCATCTGGGGGGAGCAAAAGTATCTTTGAAACACTTTGTCAGCATGTAATAGGTAAATGCCAACAATAAGAAATGTTTACTCATTTCCTAAGTTGTTTGTGTTTAGTATCTTTGGTCATTTTAAACAGTGCTACAGTCAGTCAGCATAGAAGCCCTTGGGTCATGGGTTATAAACAATTTTCTGTCTGTTCCCTGATTGGTGTTTCTGTATCAGTTTTGTGTTTTGTAGATGATAATTATTCCAACAACCCAATTTGGCATTGAGCTAGATTATACAGTTACCCCTTTTTGAGACAGTTCCCTTCTCAATGAAATGTTCCTTGCTTTACTGTTTTATTGTTTTTCCTTCTTCAGACCAGCAGAAGCAGGTTTTGAGGGAAGATGTATTTGAATCTCCATGGCACAGCAGCATTTTATCATTGCTATATTCAGGTTCCTTGATTTCTGTTTTATCCCTTAAATTCTAATCTGGAGATACCACTGCAATGCGATTCTTCAGTAGCTGTGCTGGAAAAGCAGAGAGAGTATACAATTATGGCAAAAATGCACACATATCCATTTACTTGTATGAAGTGCAGAGAGATGACACACTGTATGAAATTGGCACTGTATTTGAAGAGTTCTGTCCAAGACAGGACAAACACTGTAGGGCAAAAGGACAGGTCACTAGGCTCAGGAATCAGTATTTCACAGTATTTTTCTAAGCTAAGCTGGTTAGGCACCCTGCCAGCCAGGCAAGGCCCCTGGAACCTCTCCAGGGAAAAATCTCAGCTCACATTGTGAAAGGGTTTTCCCCATCTATGCTGCAGAATAGATTCTCTTCTCAGAAGCTTGGACACAAATATTGATTTTTTTTTTTTTTTTT